>CAOKZL010001996.1:0-465339 GCA_948472985.1 Iguana delicatissima
CGGTTGGCGAGCCTCCTTTGGAGGGGAGCGCCTCTTCCTTCCTCCTCTTTTCTTCTCCTTCTCCTTTGCGGTGTCCTGGGTTTGGCCAGTGTTAAGGGCTTGGAGAAGGTCGAGGCCTGCGAGCCCGCAGGGTCCTTGCGAGTCAGAGGAGCAGAAAGCTTTGGAATCCTAGGAAGCTTTGACATTGGTACAGCCACCAACACCGTCAACGGAATGGTCGCTGGACGGGCCGATTTTTGTGCCATCACGACGTGGGCCTCAGTCTGTTCCTGTGATCGCAGGGACTCCTCCCAACAGTGGGATTTAAGTCTTGTCAACGGTTGCGGAGGGTCTGGTGGGTGAACTGTCGACACACAGGACAGGCCTGGACGTTATGGCCTTCTCTCAAACAGAAGAGGCACTCGCGGTGTTTGTCTCGAAGAGCGACCTTCCATCCGCAGGAGACACAACTTTTAAAGAGCGCCGACATAGACCGAGAAATCCAAAGGAAAAGAGAAGAAGCCAAATGGAGAAGAGGAGGGAAGACAACGGGGGTTCAAAATTCCAAAAACCAGTCTGTAAACCAAAGCCGTTCGTCAGGAGACCGAAAACTGGGTCGAAAACGAGAAGCAGAAGCCAAATATCAAATCCATATCACAATCCAAAAACCGATAGTCCAAAAAGCTGAAAACCGAGTCGAAAATGCGAGAAAAGCCAAGAAAAGCACAAGCCACTGAGAAGAACCTTCTGTTCGCTACGGCGGACAAGAAGGAACTGAGGAGTGACCGTTGCTCGGCGGGCTGAGCATGTGCAGTACCGGCATGGGGGAGGGGTTCCGGTCAAGCTACTGAGCTCTCGAATCTTCCGAATGCTACCGCGCAGGCGCAAAAGCTCCTAATGTATGAGGCACAGAGACCACAAAGAAGAACTTGATTTGTCATATGCAGAGAAGCACAGGGAAGCACTTTACCCAACAGCTTGGAATGGTAAGATTTTATGACACAACCTGCTCTTTCTATGGACTAATGCTGTTTCAGATGAAATGTACTAGTTACCACCACAAATACCACAAAATGGGACTATGGGGCATTGCCTACAAGTTGTTACAAGGACATTATATCCAAACATCCTGGTAGAACACTCTCACAAATATCCCCATGCTTTTGTACATCTGATACTACAGATCCAATCACCTCAACACACTCATGAAACATAGGGAAAAGGTCTCATGCATGTTTTTTTGCACATCAAGATTCCTATTCAACAGGGGATGAGGCCCTATAGATACCAATAGCTGTTAGATTTATTTTTAAAGCCTTAAAAGGCTGCTGTTCTACACATAAATGGTCATTCACATAGTATGAACGCCACTGAATTGAGTGGAGAAACATATATGCAAAGAGAAGCACAAAGAACACTAGATCAGAGTCACAATCACAGAATCATAGCACTGGAAGGGGCCTCATGGGCCATCAAGTCCAACCCCTTGCTCAGTGCAAGATCTCCAATGAAAACATTGCCAACAGGCAGCTGTCCAGGCTCTTTGAAGACATCCGGAGAAGGAGATCCTCACTACCTCTCTAGGCAAATAATTCCTTTAACGAATCACTCTTACTGTCAAGAAGTTCCTTGCTTTTTTTCCCTTTTATTAAAAAAGATCAAATACATACACAATTTTTAGCTAACACAATATAAAATTTGCACATCGTTTCTTCCTCTTCTTCCTCCTGTCTTTGTTTCATTTATCCATTAGTTAAACCTTGTGATATGATTTATCTTTACATTTAGTAACTACTTCTTGCTATTAAAAAAAACAATTTCTTTTATAAAAACTTGTAATATTACTCTTACAAAAATGTCATCCTACATTGTCTCATTCTAATACAAAAGTTAATTATCTTAAATTAGAATAGAAGCGTCACTATACTTCAGAGTTTTCCCCTAATTATATATTTAAAATTTTAAATATTTAGTATTCAAGTATTCAAACATCTTTTCATAACATAATTATAAACTATTTCCCATTCTATCTCAAAATCTAGTAGCATTTCCCCTTTTATCAAAGCTGTCACAATTTTTCCATTCAATCATATCCAACAATTTTAGTGACCAGTCTTTAAGTTGAGGCATCTCTTGTTCCTTCCATTTTGGGGCATACTGAATTCTCACTATGGTTATCATATACAGTAACAATTTACTATTTACCTTCATTTCTAACTGTTTATCAATTATATTCGGCAAATACAACTCTGGTTTCATTTCAAAGGAGACATTTAAAATTTCCATAATGATGAGTTTGTTTCCAATACTTCTTCGCTACTTTATACATCCACCACATATGGTAAAAGATAACTTTGTCTTCTTTGCATTTCCAATATCTTCCTTGACATTTTTTATTAATTTTATACAACTGACTGGGGGTTATGTAGCAATGGTGAACCATTTTGAAAAAAAATCTCTTTTAGACTAATATTCAATATAAATTTTAAATCTTTAGTCTATGATTTTTGCCATTTTTCATATTCAATTGTATGCCGAAAATTTTGCATCCAGTTTACCAGGCATTCTTTTATCTGCTCTTTTTCGTTTTCTCTTTTTTACAGTATTTTATATAAATTTGCAATGACAAGAGAGGAACTGAAGACTCAAGGAATAGATATACAATGGTTTCCATACAGACACTTACAAGATAAGTTTAAAATAGACCATAAATTGGAGGAATTTGAAAAAGAATATAATGAATTAGATGAAATATTACTTTTCAAAAAAATCAAAAATTGGCCAAAACTATCTGTAACCAAAAAGAAAGAGAAGACTCAATGGATGACAGATGGAACTGTTCAAGCAGCCAAGGTCAGACAAGAAACAAAAGTAAAAGGTGACAGGGATAGATTAAAAACCTTGAATGCAACTGTTCAATGACTTATGTGCTGGGAAAAGGAAAACTTTTATAATAACCAGGCCAGAGAAATAGAAAGTGACAGCAAAAAAGGAAGAATAAGAGACTTCTTCTACAACGTATGAGAAATCAAAGGAAAATTTAAATCAAGAGTGGAGTCACTCTATGTCCAGCAGGAGAACAAATTACAGGACCAAGTACAAATAAAAGACAATGGAAACAATACACGGAAAAACTATATAAAATAGATGCCTGGTTGACAGATTCGTACAAGAAAAAACCACATCAAGATGAACCTCCAATTTTAGAAAATGAAATGAAAGGTGCACTCAGAGCACTTGGAAGAATCACCGGGAACAGATGGCATACCAATACAGCTGCTTCAATCTACAGAAACAAAATCTACTCTAGTTCTAACTAAAATATGTCAACAAATATGGAAAACGAAACAACAGCCCAAAGGAAGGAAACATTCAATATATATTCCAATCCCCAAAAAAGGGTACACCAAGGACTACAGTAACCACAGGAACATTTCACTAATTTCCCATGCAAGCAAAGTCATGCTCAAAATGCTACAACAAAGACTTCTACCATATGTGGAGCAAGAAATGCTAGATGTTCAACTGGGTACAGGAAAGGAAGAGGCACTAAAGATCCTATTGCAAACATATATTGGATAATGTATTTGAAAAGAACTTTAAAAGAAAATCAGCCTGTGCTTCATAGGTTATAGCAAAGCCTTTGATTGTGTAGATCATGAGAAACTATGGATCATTCCTAAGAAATGGATGTGCCACAACATTTTGATAGTTCTGATGCATAACCGGTACTCAAGACAAGAGGCTACTGTTAGGACAGAACACAGAGAAACAGAATGGTTTCCAATTGGCAAGGGGGTCAGGCAAGGCTGCATTTTATGACCCTATCTATTTAACTTGTATGCTGAACATAACATATACAAAGAATTAGATTCAGAGGAAAGAGGCATGAAAATTGGAGGAGGAGACACCAATTAAGATACACAGATGACACCAAATACTAGCAGAAAACAGGAAACATTTGGAACCATTACTGAAGAAAGTCAAGGCAGAAAGTGCAAAGGCAGGTTTACAACTGGACAAAACAAAACAAAAATAATGACCACAGATGATATACATAATGTTAAAGCAGATGATGAAGACACTGAAATAGTTCAAGATTCACCATACTTTGGCTAGTCATTAAACGGAATGGAGACTGCAATCAAGAAATCAGAAGAATAAGACTTGGAAAGACAACTATGAAGAAGCTAGACCCTGAAGTATAAAGATATATCATCGAATACTAAAGTTAGGATTGTCCATGGCACCCTTTTTCCAATTCCAATGTATGGTTGTGAAAGCCGGAGAGTGAAGAAGGAAAAAAAACAAACTCCTTTGATATGCGGTGCTGGTGAAGAGTTCTACAGATATGCAGGATTGCTGAAAAAACAAATAAATGGGTCTTAGAGGTGCCTGAATTCTCCCTAGAAGTGAAGATGGTTAAACTGAGACTGTCATAATTTGGCCATATCATGAGAAGACATGGTTCAATAGAAAGGCAATGCTTGGTAAAGTAGAAGGCAGTAGGAAGATTGCATTATAGGTGAATAGACTTAATCAAGGCAGATACGTCCCTGAATCTGCAAAACTGGAACATAGTGGATGATGATAGGATGACCTGGAGGTCTCTCATCCATAGGGTCACCATAAGTCGAAGTTGACCTGACCGTGGGTAAGAATAATAGTTTTCCTTGTATTGAGGTTAGACTGACTGGCCTGTAGTATCCTGGGTCTTCCTTTGTTTTGTTTTTCAAAGAAAGAGACAACTTTTGCCCTTCTCCAGTCCTTTGGCACCTCACCTGTTCTCTAAGATTTCTCTAAAATTATGGGAAGGTGTTCAGAGAGCAAATCAGCAAGTTCCTTCAGTACTTTGGGAAGCAGTTTCTTCTGTCCTTGCAGATATGTATTCTTTTAGGTTAGTTAGATGATTCCTGACTAACTCCCTATCGGTCTTGATTTGCAATCCTGATCCCTTGCCAAGGTCTTTGCTGCTGCATGGAAATACACATTTTTTGTTTTTTTGGAAAAACAGAAGCAAAATAGGTACTGAGCTCTGCCTTTTCGTTTTGTTCTGTTAGCATTTTGCCATTCTTAAGTGAACAGCAGTCCGACTGTCTCCTTGGTCATTTTCTTGCCTCAAATGTATCTGAAAAAAAAACACCTTTTTATTAGCTTTTTGCTTACCTCAGCTCATTTTGGGCTTTAGATTTCCTTATACTATTCCTGCAAGCTTAGGTTACACATCTGTACTCTTCCTTGGTGACTGTTATTCTTACCATCCTATATACATACTCCTTTTTTCTTTTTACTTCCTCTTGGAGTTTGCTGTGCAGCTTTTTCAGATGTTTCCCATTTTTCTGCTTCCATGCAATTGTTTATGATTGCGCTTTTTGCAAATCATTTTTCAAGAGTGCCCACTCTTGCTGGGTGTTTTCTTCTTTTAGCATATCTAGCTATGGGATTCCACCTTGTAATCACCTGAAGTTGTTAAAATCAAATTTCCTGAAATCTAAGGTTCATATTCAACACTATTCTTCTTTACTTTCTTCCCAGGTCACACATCATCATGTTTACAACATCAAATTACAACACCGGAGAATGTTACCTCATTGTCATTATCCACTGTCGAAGCCAATTTTAGCACGGCCTGACACTTCTCCTGAAAACAGCTCGCAAGGAATTTGACCATTTCTTCACTGATAGCCAAATTATTTTCATCAATTTCTGACAATATTATCTCTAAAACCATAGTCCTGGAATTAGAAAGAAAAACATTTCATATTTATATTGAGAGAGCCTGAGGTAATGGAAAATTGTAGGGACAGGGCAACTAACATCAATTAACATCAATAAAGACTTGCTTAGATCACCATAAGTCAATCAGTCCAGTTCAGACCTTCACAGACTCTATCTCATGGAGATTCAGAACAAGATAATTACTTCCACTCAGAATTTAGACACAAACTACCATCAGAACAAAAGTCAAACACTTTTTAAATTGGGCTAGAAATCTCAATCATAATATCCTCCTAGAAGAGTGGGAAACAATTTGGAAAGATAATATGATATATTCTAGATCTTATGCCCTACAAGAAAATGTGTTGAAGATGGTGTATTGGTGGCATTTGACACCCAATAGATTAGCAAAAATGAACAAGAATATGAACAATCACTGTTGGAAATGTAAAGACCAAGTGGGATCTTTCTATCATATGTGGTGGGGATGTGATAGAGCAAAGAGATTCTGGTATGCCATACGAGTTAATATGCAAAAAATTTTGAAACAGAAAATTGATTTAGTTCCTGAGTTTTTTTTATTGGGGATTTTTGGTGCAGATAACAGTATGGATTTCTGCACCAAAAGATTGGTGTGGCATTTGATTGTGGCAGCTAGACTTGTTTAGGACAAATATTGGAAATCGACTTGCACCCCCACAGTTGACGAATGGTTAGAAAAAATAATTGAAATTGCACAGATGGATAAAATGACTTACAGATTGGAGAACAAAATGGACAGTAAGTTCTATAGAGCTTGAGAGCTGTTTACAGAATTTTTGAAAAATAAGGAAATTCTACCTAATGGTTTTCAACCTTGAGTATTTAGGAGAGATTAAAGGATTTTTTATGGAATTAGCTTATCCTAAACTTACTTTAGTTCTATGGGGAAATATGTTTTATTTCAGCAATATGGTATATACTAGGATTAAGTAGGAATGTGACAATTTATTGTTAATATTTGTAATTATAAATAATGGGAGGTAACCTCCAGGTAATATTGTGGAGGGAGGTAGAAGGAAGACAAGAAGTGTTGATGTGATAGGTTTGTTTCTGAAAGAACAGGGATGCGTAGGAATACCACTAATATTACGCCATAGATTTAAGGATTTACTGTGAAAAATGATATTGTTAATATACAATTATTATATAATTAGAGCTGATGTAAATGTGTGATATCAGAATACCATTATTTCCCTTTCTTACATAGGGAGGTTTACTTCAAGATATTTTTGAAAATATTATAAGGCTGTATCTCACCTAAGGGGGAAGTGCTCTCTGTTTTTGTCTATAAGCTGTTGTATGTGTATTATTTGTATGTTTTTTACCAGTATATTTGTAGGTGGATGTGTGTAGATTATATGGAGTTATGTTAAGTTGTTATGTAATTTTTTTTATGTTCTTTCTAGCTTCTCAATAAAAATATTTAATAAAAAAAAAGTCAAGCACTTTTATTTCCTTTCAGTGTTTGAAGTTCTGAATGAGTAAAAGTTACAACTTTTCTACTGTAGCATCCAGATTGTAGAAAATCCTTCCAACAAAGGATTATCTAGATAAATTCACCTGACAGAAGGCAGTAAAAACTCATACATTCTAACTGGATTTTTGAAATTTTATTAGTTGATTAAATTGCAAAAAATTAATTTTTCATCATTTTTGGTTTGGCTGCAAATGGTTTTGTAAACTCCTATGGTCATTTTAAAATGTATGATCACAACATTATTATTTTTAACAGCTAGTAGTGTTTTTTCCTTAATTAGAAAAGCAGGATTAAAGTATTTTATTGAGATCCACTTTTCATTTGTGATAACAGCAAAAGGGACTACAAAGGAATTGTAATATATCTGTAGAAAGCACATGACTATTATTACTTTTAAAAAATAGTTTTTCTTATTCTTTTGTTTGTGTTTGAGAAAAAATACGTTAGCACAGTTTCAGCAGTACGGTATTTGTACACAAATTCAGTACGGTCCCAAGAAGAGTGGATTTCAATCTGGTTTTCTGAATTATTTTTTAACAAGTAAATCAATGTGCCTCGCATGAAATAAGAGGGGTGTTTAGTTTGTAAAAAAAAGCATCAGGACCCAACAGTTATTATAAAATGTAGGAAAAATAATATTTATTGCATTGCTTTCACGCAAAAAATACCTCCAGAGCATTGTCCTGTTTTTACACAATAGCATATGTTATACAGAAACTGTGTGGTAATACTTTTCATCTATGTAAATCTGTTATTTTTTTAATTGTCAATTACAGTATATATTCATCTCTTCTTACTTGGGCGGGGGTAGAAAATCCAGCTTATTGTAAACATCAGAATTTCCATGTATTTGTTAAGGTCAAGCTGCCTTCCCACCCACTTCAGTACTGTACCTTTCCTCTTGTACTAATATGATTCAGTCAGCAGCAGAGGACACCTAAAGAACCCTGTTGCCCTTGTGGTCACCCAGTGGATGAGCAGGGATTTGAACCTTGGTCTTCAGAGTTATACTGCAATGTCTAAAACAAAATGCCACACGGCCTTTCTTGTAACTAGAGGTACTTTTATTCAACAGTAAACATATGTTATGCATCTTCAAAGCATTCTCTTGCTAAGTCAGTTCTTTAGATTGTTGCTACTTTTCAAAATATTGTGCACTGAGCAAGAAGATTATTAATCAGGATCTGTTTTTCTTCATCATGTAATTCATCATGTAATTATCAAGGCCTGATTGGGTGCAAACTGGAAATGAAATCATTGTTTGAATAATCTGCAAACAATGCTTAATCTTAACTATAGTGATATACTGTTCTGGGAAAGCCTAGACTAGGGTAGCTTCTATACACCTCTGGATTCTATGCTACAGTGCAAGTGACAAGCAGATCTCAAAGTTGACTCCCCACAGAAACTATTCAGGGGAGTGCTTAGATGGGTATATATAACGACTATTTCACTGTGTCATTGGGAACTTAAGTGAAAGGACACTGTGTTGTCCTGTGGGAAGGGGGATTGCTAATCTTTCACCGACTAAGCAAGAGACTCTGTTGAATCATTAGTTATATTTCTGAATGCTTGAACAGTTGGCTCATTGAAGAGAATACTATGAGAGGGAAATCTCTGGATTTATTGACTTGGCACTCTACTACTTCATGGTCTCAACCAAAAGGATGGCATGTAACAACATCCATGTGCTTTGTAACACTCCATCCTCTGTATTCTGTAACTTCCACTTTTGGGTACAGCTTCTTTTTCAGAACAGCTGATGAAGGCAGAAATTGAAAGCGTGCATCATAATATTCAAATATTTCTGGGTTTGTTTGGTTTTTTATCACTTCTTTGTGTGTGTTTCTGTGTGTGTGAGAAAAAGTGAGTTTGGTGGAAAGGCAAACTTTCTCTTCCTCACACACATACACATACACTACCTATTGAATGATGGCACAAGTTGCACATAAAATGAAATGGGAGAAGTACTGTCATGAAATCTTGTCTTCGTTTTGTCTCTCTCTCTCTCTTTACAAACTAAAGACGCCAACCTGGATTCTGCAACTCCTATCTTAACCCCCGCCAGTTGCGGCTAAATTGTAATGTTAACCAACCAATTTAAAACCATTACTGACATAGAAACATGTATTTAAAGATTCTGTGCCAACTATAAAACCACAGAGTTTTTTTCAAATCATGTGAACAGGATACTCTATACGGAATGCTAAATGCTAAAACCCACATTGGTTTTTGGGGTTACCTTTCTTGATTGCTCAGTTTGGCATACATGGCTTTGACCAACTCTGGGCACTTCAGCAAATGGTTGGTAACAATCAAGAACCTGAAAGGAGGGGGAAAAGAGACAAACTGTCATTGCTTATACAAAAACTGCTAAGTTAGCTACTATGCAGTGCATTAATTTAGCTCACATTGGCACAATAGTGATTATTTACTACCTAGATTATGTATCTATAACTATATTACAACAAATCGCAGAATCACCCTCCCTTCCAAACAGTAAATCTGGCTGATGAGGAGATAAAATAATAGCAGAGCTACATGCTAAATGCAAAGTGGGAGATGCAACCAAAGAAATTATCCTTGTGGCAATATCTTGTCCCTACTGCCTACCCTATGACATCACTGAACTGCACTTTCTGTTCACTCAGCCTATTATGTGGAATGGTGTTAAGGACAATCACAGAAAAACTCACAGTATGGAGTAAATATTCCTAGATGTTACAGAAGAGAGGAAGAAAACTTACCAGTTGATGATTATATTTTTGGAACTGTTCTTGTGGTGTGGAGTGTCACTCAAATTTTTTGACTCAGCTTTTGATTATATTATGCCATGCATGGTCCATTTAAAAATATATTCCTGGTTTCCTTAAAAAAGAGCGGCTATAAAACCATTGCTTCTACAGATGTCAAGTATTCCTTGTTGCACTACAATTAAAGATTTTTTTTCCCCACTGAGCAATAGCTCTCAAACCCTCACTTGCACTTGGAACCTATATCACAAAGGAATAACTCAATCTTTCCAGGAATTAAAAACAAATTTGTCCTTAAGATTATACTAGATTTTATAGAAACAAAAATATCCTAAGCTACTAAGAGAGAAAGAATTTTCAGCCCAGACAGCTGAAGATTATTTTTACAAATAGATGGGAATTTTACATTTTACCAAAGCAAAAGCAGTTTCATGATTCTTTTCTAACAGAAGCTCAGAGTTTTCAATAGACCCAGCTGCTGTGCATACTTAGTTCCAAAGTCATAAAGACCAGCAGAACTGGAAAGCGAACCCTATTCCTGCTAACTTACCCCTATAAATAGCAAGAAGAGAAGCACAATTTTGCTTCTAAATATCCTTTATCAAGAGACTTGTTGGTTGGTTGGTTTGCTTCTTTGTCTCTACAGATACTCCATTTCTGGACAGTGCAATGCTACAAAGTCCTCTGTTCCAGTTAGAACCCCACTACTTAGCTGATAATTTTCTTACATTAATTTCTTTAAATATCCTTTATCCTTAAAAAATTAATTCCAAAATCTACAAAAGAGAGATATCTTTACTGGCCCACCAAAACACACAAAACACATTATGCAAGCTTTTGAAGCTCTACTGGCTTCTTTTCATGTATGATTTTTTAAATAATTTTTGCCTGCTGAAGTGACAGTGTTAGAGTTACAGGCCTACATTTTGTATTAGATGTTGTTCCTGTTGTACTTCATTTGGTCTGGAGGAATCTGAATGCCAGAGGCCACTCCCTTCTTGACCATTAGGGGACCAAGACAAAAGACAGTAAAGAAAGTAATTATTTTTAATACAAACACTGTAAGTAACTGCAGGTGCCGATATCATACCTCTGCCATAGTACTATAATCCTGGTCTTCAACTATAACTGAACAATGGGAGATTCAAGACAGATGAAATGAAGTACTTAACACAGCAGAGTGAAAATATTGTGAAGCCTGTGCTCACTCCCATGAACATTGTTTTCTCAATGTGGAGGGGAAACAAAAGCATTGAACTTTCTGGATATGACAGTAAAAGCTAGCAATTGGTGCAAACTCCTGAGAAGCTAAAGAGAGAATGAGACAACATCATCTTTAATAAATATCTGACAGGATATCATGCAGAACAATGGTTCTTAACCTGGGGTCTGTGGATCCGCAATGGCCCAAAATGTCCTCACAGGGGGTCTGCAATGGCTTGAAGATATGCTATGAACTTTTATAGTTAAAATTGAAAGAGAGGGAGGGAGGAAGACAAATTTGTATGGAATTATTCCAATAAAAATATTATAATACGAGTGTGTGGATTCATTTATTTCTTCCTTCTCTCCAAAACTGAAGACCCCTGATGAGCAATTTCAAATAAATATTTGATGCACTTTAGGGTTTTAAATCTTGAGTTAAGTCTTGGTGATCTGTGGTAGCAAAAGAAGGGAGACCACGGTAAAGAAAAGAACTGCAGATGTAGAAGACAGAGCAAGCTTGTTTTCTGTAGCTTAGACACTAGGATGTGAACCAGTGGATTCAAATGACAAGAAAAGAGATTCTACCTTAACATTAGGAAGAACCTCTTGCTACTGGTTGTTCAGCTGCTTCTTATCAGGGCAGCCTGCTTCTGCTAAACAACATGAATGGGAGTGTGCACCACAAACACGTTCTGGTTGTAGGGATCCCGTAAGCACCTGTTTAGTCAAACTGTAAACAGAATTCTAGGCTGGATAGCCTTTTGAGCTGATCCAACAGCACCCTTCTTGTCTTCTTATGTTACAAAATATACTTCCTCTTATCCTGCAAGGTGTGAGGAATGTCTGTTCTAAGCTAGCACTTGTTGCAAGACATATATATTACACTAAAAAAAAGAATGTTTTCCCCTATAACTACTATTTTAATACGAAAATTTATGCAGATTTAACTTACTGAATTATAATTTCTTTGATGTTTAATTCTCATGCATGAGGATGGGAATTTTTAGTCCCCTCAAGCCACGTTTTGTTACAGAAGCTACACAGAACTGAAATGTAGGCACAACACTACCACCTGCACAATAATAAACAAACTCCCAAAATTTTGGCCACCTGCCATAAAGATCTAACTTTTCACAGATTAAAGAAAAACCTGTCCCAACAAATTTCATAATTTTTGCCATTGGGATGCAATCAGATCATTTCATACTATAGTTCATGACATTTCCATTTTTCCCCCTTCTCTCTCCTTTATTCCTGGCCAGAGAAATACATGAGCATATGACCACACTAACTGAACATAAGACTGAAATAATAAACAAGATAGAATAATCAGGGTATATTTAAATTTAGTATTTGATTTCATATATTAATAATTTGGCACAATATGAATTGTATAAAATCTATTCTCGCATCATCACTGCAACAAATAAGACAAAATTTTCCTCTCATTTTAAAAATAGTAACTCACACTCACGATAGTCATTATACTATAAAGACTGCAGGAGATGACCTATAATTAGCCTTAGGTCTGTTTGCCTCAATATTATCTACTTTACTTGCTAGCAGTTTCCCAGGGTGTCAGTGAAAAGCACTATTTCTTGAGCAATTATCTGCTCTCTCTAAGCTCAAGTTGTCATCATAAAACTGTGTGCAAAGAAGACATACTGGTGTAAGTATGTATGTCAAATATCTGTTGGGTCCTAAAAGCACAGCCGGACAATGTGTAAGGAGACTTAAGTTAAATGCAACTTCTGAAAAAAAAAATCAACTTCTTTCAAGGTCAAGACCATCCCTGCTGCTAAGGACATGTGGGCTTGCAGGACTGTGGCAAGAAGAACAATATTTTCACTCAATCAAGGCAATAAAACATCAGCATATACTATGCATTTATTTCTTGATATGAGTGTTTCAGTCATTGCATATGTCTCCTTGAAATAAAACAAATGTGAATATTAGACTGCTTGGGTCAGGAGTAGTAATAGATGTAACAATAAACTGAAACTTCATAAAACTTTTCAACACCAAGGTAATGACATAAAGACAGAATCCTGTTATTTCATACAATTATAGTGTGGTCTAACTGTGTTCATTCCTGACAAAGTCAGGCATACTCATGGCGCTACATTTCTTTAGTTAACATCAAGATTAAATTAATCCATAGCACTCTGCATGGGTCAATGTTTGACGTCTTCAGAAACTGTAGCTAGTTTACAAGGTAGCAGTAAAAATGCTGGTGGGTACTCACATACAGGTACACTTTACACCTCGCCTGCAAAATCCACACTAACTTGTTTGATTCTAGTCACAATTCAAAGTGTTGAAAATGAGCTTCAAAGCCCTCTACAGCTTAATGCAAGATATCTCAGTCTGTCTCCTACGCCAAGTGGCCTGAATGCAAAGATCTAATGAAGCTATTGATGGAGAGGCAGCTGATAATGATAAAAGACAGAGTCTTTTCAATGGGCTCACCAAAATTCTCCAAGCGGCTACACTGACTTACTCTTTCACTGCATTTTGCCATGAGGCAAAGACATGGGCCCACGCCAAATCAAAGGTGGGATATAAGTAAAATAAGAAAAATAAACAAAATGATATATAAATTCCTGTGTAGATAGGCATCTATTTCTGAGTTTTCTGTAACACATTTATATTATTAATCTGTTTTACTTGTACTTAATAATTTTATTGTTTTAAATGCTGTTAGGTATCCTGACTGGTGCATAAACATGACAATGGAACCATACAAATCTGAAATGAAACTGTGATACTATTTTTTAAAAATATCCCCTAAACAGCTGGCATTTACCCCACATGGTTTCAGAACTGAGTTTGCAAAGAAAGCAATGATCCAGAATAAGGAGTCCCATGCTTATCTGATGAGTTAGGAACCAGAACAGTGTCATAAAATGAAATTAGTTAAAAAGCAGAATCCATTTAGAGAACATGAAGGAATTACATAGGCCCACAAGGGACAGAATAGATGTGCACACAGGCCGTTTGCAAAGTCTCTCTATCAGCTTGGCGGCATTTTTCCCTCTCAGCTTGTAGGCAAGACTTGGCCATGTGTGAGCAGTCTCAAGCAAGCCTCCATAGGAAAGAAAAGCTGACAAAAGTCTGCTGTTTTGTGGCTGGCAAATTACAGAAAAGTCCCATTAATTCAACAAGTGGTTTGCTCCTTCTGTAGGCAAAACTTGGGATCACACATGCATGTAAGCAGTCCCAAGCAGACCTCTGTAGGTAAGAACTAACATATTAATGGAACTTGTCTGTAATTTGCAAGCTTCAAAACAGTGGAGCACTGAAAAATAAGTCAACAAAAAACATGGGAGCTCTTACTAAGGGAAGGAAAAAGAAGCTGCCAGAGCACAGCACAGTTTGGCTGATAGCTTGAGAATGGATTACTACACTCTCCTCCAGGATTTGCTATTTTTGAGGAGGGGAACACCTTTTATATTCTGGCAAACAGATTTTCCTTAGCAGTGCTAAAATTCCAGATATTTTGAAGCCATAGGAAAAAATGTTATATTTTTTTTTCCTTTTCGCCTCGGGAAAAATGAAAATTTGGGGGAAAAGTTAAAAATACAATATAGACTGAAAAGTCACTTTGCTACTTTAGGAACATGACAGTTTACTCAAAATATCATTACAAATTGAACCTACTTTTTAAATTTTAATTTTATTTATTTTTATTTTATTTGTTGCAAAAGGACCAACAAGGCTCTGAATCTAAAGAACACATAAACAATAATGAAGCTCTTTGTTTCTGCCAAACTGAGGAGCAGGCAAAAAAAAATCCCAATAAAAACCATTAACTTCAGTTTTAAAAAAATTATTTCATCTCTATTACTTCTCCATAATGTCAAGCAGACATAATGCATTCATTCCCATAAAAAAGGATTAAGAAAAGGAAATCAAGCCTAGGAAATGTTACAATCTGATACTGTACATAATGTTACATAAAAGTCTTCCTCTTATGATGTTTTTAGGAATCATGTGGGATCAGTAAATATGTGAACATCTTGTGTTTAACATTTTGTCATCATTCTAAAAGAAAATGTTCCACAATTCGATTTTATTTCAATTATTCTAGAAGAAGTCATCTGAAATTTTTTTTTTTAAATTTCCCAAATTTTTCTGGTGTTTTTCTAGGCCTGCACATCTCTAGTTTTGGTTAATGTAGAGGGTTAAAATTTAATTTTAACTTTTTTTAAACTCAATACTGGCCAATTTATTTATTCTAATGCTTAACTTTTTACCCCTTTTAAATTCCTGTGTTTAATGGTACACTTTGCCCTGTTTATTATAAATAACAATTAAAATTGTATAATAAATAAAATAGATCTTCTATCAAAGAATATCTGAACCAACATTTATTGTTATCAATTACCTTTAATATGAAAATATAATACAAATGCAATCAAAACAAACACTTCTCTTCTGTTCCAGCTGTGATAATGGCTGTCTTCTAATTCTGAGCACATTTTTAAATTTGGCAATCTGCAAACACATTTAAATCTGCAAACATATTCAAATTGTGCACCACAAATTTTACAGCCAACCAGAGAATATAAATCCATTTTAGTTTTTTCTTCTCAATATCCTTTGTCAAGCAATCAGATGGATTTGAGGGTGTGTTTTTTTAAAATCAAAATATGCTGAAAAGTGACCCAAATATCATTTTTGTATCCTTCCATTCCCTCCAGTGAGTTCTGGATAGTGTACACATCTCAGAGACAGCCTTCCCCTCTATGACCATCTGCTCACTGCTCTTGTAAACTATGCAGAAGAGACAAACAGGATATTTCCATCGTGGTCCTGATGCAAATAAGTGTTGCACAACAATCAGCCATACAATCCCTCATTAAACATTCCGAGAGCTGTGAAAAAAATGTTCAAAGCAAACTGCAATTATTATCTGAAGAGAAGCTCATCAAAGATTTTCACTAAAGTTTTGAAAGAGTTTTTAAAAAATACATACACCCATTCTGATTCCGGGTGCCTTCTGTATGCTTTCAAAACTGCAAGAACTATATTCAAGCCGTTTTCTTCCCGCAGCTGTTTCATTCTCTCAGGGTTAAGGCTTGTGGAAAGAACCATACAGCAGTAGCCAACTATCTTCTCATCCTGATGATTTAAGCAATTCCTCAAAAAAGAAACAAGAACATGCATTGTTTAGACTCATTAGGAAAGTGTATCAATGGAAGATATTTATGACGCAAATCTTCAGAATCAAAGGAGGAACCAGGTGTTCCTTTTCTAATTTGCTTTCAATCAACCTTAACCTTGCGAAGTATAAAATATAGCTATTTTCTCATCATGCACCCAAATATTTACATGGAGCAAAGAATCTCAGAATTGATTTGTGATTTTCTCATATGGCAATGTTAACCTTAAAAAAAAATGCAGTTGCAGCAACTAAGGGTAAATGGTATGCTGTGCATTATCATAAACCATCATTTTATGCAAATCTGCTTGGAAATCTTTCTGAAGCAGGAAAGGGTTCAATAAAGCATGTATGTATGTAGGTTATAAAGAGAGTTAAAAGATTTTTGCTCAGAATAAATAATTAAATAGTGTGACTGAATGAACAGAGGAAAAGTCTAGACAGCCACAGTATCTGTAAGAGGAGGAGTTTAAGACCTCTGATACTATGCTATACTATACTATATGCTAGAGGGAAAAAAATGTATTTCCATTTAGCATTTCCTCATAATGACTGTATCAGCTTAAAATTCCAGGCTCCAACTTATAACAGGTCCATTTGATAACCAATTTTTTTAAATTTTTTGATCTAAGAAAAGGATGACTCAATTTAAAATCAGGCAAAAAATTTAAGTTTTTTTAAAAATTTAGTACAAAGACAGAAACTGTACATAACATGAAGGCTTAAAAGAGGAATTTGCCCACCATACACAAAAGGAAATTCCTTACCTATATGGTACTGTTGCAAAATGCGCATCACAACAAAATACATAGTATATGTCTCCACACCATAAAACTTTATTCATAAGGAAACCAAGTTTGGATCAAAAGTCATTAAAAAAGTATTTCTTTATTCTTACCTCAAAACCATTAAAATTTTAGCATAGTTATGACTTAGGAACTCATTTTACCGTCAGTTTCCTATTGCCATTTAACCTCTACAGCCTCCCTACCTGCATAAGTTTTAGAATAAAACCCAGAACGTATAGAATATACAGACAATCCTGCAATTTTAGGTCAAATGGAAAACAACATTTTCAGTTAACAAACATAAATGAAATCACAGAATACCAGCCGCTACACTCCTGTTCTCTTAAACTGTAACAATGCCATCCTTTCACTATTTTAACACTACCAATCACTGCCACTTATGAATGAACACATAAAATCATATTTTGGATAGGGGAAGAAGATACTTGCTGATGCTTACAAGAAAAAGAAGGGAAAGCAAGTTTCCAAATCGTGTTCTGGGATTCTCTGTTTCCTGTTGCAACATTTCCGAGAAACTGGAGACTACAACGGAAGACTAGAAGAGGGGCAGAAAGAGATCCCGTCAACATACCTTTGTCACACAATAAGCAAATGGCCTTCAAATCCCCCAACATACAATCAACTGAAGCATCAAGAAACATTAATCTGTATTGATCCTATAACCATGTTTATTTCATTAAAACATTTACATCCAACCCTACACCAAAAGATCTCAGCGCAGAGTACAGGTATCAAAACATCATTAAACAATTTAGAGTATTTTAAAAGCATTTAAATAATTTAAAACAACGTATAGAGTTCTTTATTAAAACTTTACAACCTAATCAAACAATGATCCTTTGACCTTAAAAGCTTAGTTGAAAACGCAAAATTTAACTTGAAAGCAAAATGCATCAGCACCAATCTGGTCTCCAAGGAAATGGCATCCCACCACTGAAACATCACAGCAGAGAAGGCTTTTACTTGGGTCTTCACATAGTGTACTCCTATTTTCATGTGTGAATAGATCCATGACTTGAACACCGGAAGCCAGGTCGAGAGCATCTGGGTAAGAATTAAGGGAGCGAGAAACAATAGGGATATTATAGTGGGGGTTTACTACAGACCTCCAAGCCAGACTGAGGACCTTGATGGCGCTTTCATAGACCAAATGACTGCACATTCAAAAAGGAGAGATACAGTAATAATGGGAGATTTCAACTACCCAGATATATGTTGGCAGTCAAACTCTGCAAAGGCAGCAAGGTCCAGCAAGTTTCTTGCTTGTCTTGCAGACAATTTCATGGTCCAGAAGGTGGAAGAGGCGACAAGGGGATCAAATATTCTGGATCTGATCCTGACCAACAGGAAAGACCTTGTTAATAACGTAGAACTGGTTGGATCTTTAGGAGAGAGTGACCATGCCCTATTAGAATTTGGCATTCAGTGGGGAAGAGAAGACAAGTGTAGCCAGGCACTCGTCTTAGATTTTAAAAAAGCAGACTTCTGTAAACTGAAGGAGCTGCTGGCTGAAATCCCGTGGTCAAGACTAGTCAATGAGAAAGGAGTTCAGGATGCATGGGAGTTCTTTAAAAGGGAGATACTGAAGGCACAGGCTAAAACTGTGCCATTAAGGAGGAAAAATGGAAGGCATCTGAACAAACCGGAATGGTTGACTAAAGAGCTCTCAGCTGAGCTAAGTATTAAGAAAAACATGTACAGGAAATGGAAGAAGGGGGAAATCATCAAAGAAGATTATAAACAAGTAGCCAGGAGATGTAGAGACAAGGTCAGAAAGGCTAAAGCACAGAACAAACTTAGGCTGGCCAGAGACATTAAAAACAATAAAAAGGGCTTTTTTAAATACGTCCGCAGCAAAAGGAAAAAGAAGGAGACGATAGGGTGGCTGCACAGGGAAGATGGTGAATTAATAACAGGAAGAAGAAAAAAGGCAGAACTCCTCAACACCTTCTTCGCCTCAGTTTTTTCCCAAAAGGATAAAAACACTCAGCCTGGCGGTTGGGGAGCAGGTGAGGAAGCGGGGGAAATGCAGCACAGAATAGATAGAGAGGTAGTACAGGAATACCTGGCCACACTGGATGAATTCAAGTCTCCAGGGCCAGAGGAATTGCATCCTAGGATATTAAAAGAACTAGCAGAGGTCATTACAGAACCTCTTGCTATAATCTTTGAAAACTCTTGGCGGACAGGAGAAGTTCCAGCAGATTGGAGGAGGGCAAATGTTGTCCCCATCTTCAAGAAGGGAAAAAAGAGGACCCAAATAATTATCGCCCAGTCAGCCTGACATCAGTACCTGGAAAGATCCTGGAGCAGATCATCAAGCAGTCCGTTTCTAATCACTTAAAAAACAATGCCGTAATTACGAAAAGTCAACATGGATTTCTCAAAAATAGGTCATGCCAGACTAATCTTATCTCTTTTTATGATAGAGTTACTTGCTTGATAGATGAAGGGAATGCCGTGGACATAGTATATCTTGATTTCAGTAAGGTCTTTGACAAAGTTCCCCATGACATTCTTGCAAAGAAGCTAGTAAGATGTGGGCTGGACAGGGCTACTGTCAGGTGGATTTGTAACTGGTTGACTGACCGTACCCAAAGGGTGGTCACCAATGGCAGATTCTCATCCTGGAGAGAAGTGACTAGCGGGGTGCCACAGGGTTCTGTCCTGGGACCGGTGCTGTTCAATATCTTCATTAATGACTTGGATGAAGGAATAGAGGGCACGCTGATCAAATTTGCAGATGACACCAAATTGGGAGGGGTTGTTAATACGCCTGATGCTGTCCTGGACAGGACCTGGACAGATTGGAGAGCTGGGCCAAGGCTAACAAAATGAATTTCAACAGAGAGAAATGTAAGGTCCTACACTTAGGTAGAAAAAAATGGTATGCAGAAATATAGGATGGGGGACACGTGGCTGGCTAACAGTATGTGTGAAAGGGATCTAGGAGTCTTAATAGACTACAAGCTGAACATGAGTCAGCAGTGTGATGCGACAGCCAAGAAAGCCAACGCAATTCTTGGTTGCATCAATAGGAGTATGGTGTCTAGATCGAGGGAGGTATTGGTACCACTTTATTCTGCATTGGTTAGATCTCATCTTGAATACTGCGTCCAATTCTGGGCACCCCAATTCAAGAAGGATATGGATAAGCTGGAGCAGGTCCAGAGGAGGGCAACCAAAATGGTGAGGAGCCTGGAAGCCATGCCCTATGAGGACAGACTTAGAGAGCTGGGTATGTTTAGTCTGCAGGAGAGAAGGCTGAGAGGGGACATGATAGCCATGTTTAAATATCTGAAGGGATGTCATGTCAAGGAGGGAGTGGGTTTGTTTTCTCCTGCTCTTGAGACCAGGACAAGGAACAATGGATGCAAGCTGCAGGAGGGGAGATTCCGCCTGAACCTCAGGAGGAATTTCCTGATGGTCAGGGCTGTCCGGCAGTGGAATGTGCTGCCACAGAGTGTGGTGGAGTCTCCTTCGTTGGAGGTTTTTAAGCGGAGGTTGGATGGCCACTTGTCGGGAGTGCTTTGAGGGTTTTCCTGCATGGCAGGAGGTTGGACTGGATGGCCTTTGTGGTCTCTTCCAACTCTACATTTCTATGATTCTATGATTCCTCCCACTGACACAAGACAGGTCCCCCAAGCAGATCTCAATAGTTACACATACAAACACACACAGAGAAAGGACTCATATATTGAAGTTGCAAGCAGTTTAGGCACTTCTACAGCCTACCAGTTTGCTATTCACAAATTTTGTTTGGAACTTCCACCAATGAGAAGGGTGCCACTGTCATAGTCTCTCACATATACAAACATCAATTTTATATTTTGCTGGTCATCTAACTGTGCTGGATCCCTAATTATTGGTCTTGCTTTATATAAGCAGGTGATAGGAGTGAACATAATGGATAAAATCTTCTCCGAGTCCACAACAGCACATCCAATCTTCTATTCCTCTGTTATTATACTACTCATAGAATGTTTCATCATAAATAATACAGGCTTCTTATATTACTACTGACTATATATTACTGACTCACTACATAGGTTAATCTTATGAACCATTTCACTGCAGTTTAAAGGGACAATATAGGCAAGTTTGGATCGTCATTGCAGACTTCATAAACAAAGAAAATGGGCTCAGGATTCTTCTCTTGTCCTCCCTTTGCATGCTGTTCAATTCTGGTTCACTCTAAATCAGAGCTCCTTGTTGTATCTGAACCATGAGCTTCACCTTAATGTGAGTTAAAAAGTAAAAATGCTGAGGAGAGAAGGAGGAAGGGAGAACCTTTTGGCCACAATGCTTGTTCCTATTTAATTTTATCCCTTATATCCAAACTTTAAATCTGACTGTCCTGTTCTCCTCCACTCACTTCCTCATCCTCTTCACTCTTCATTTATCTAATCCAAATACACCAGTTGAAAACTAGTACTACAAGAATCAAGAAGCCAAATATGCCACACAAATTGATGGGAAAGGAAGGAGAAGTCTGTGATTTCCTACAAAGCAGAATTCTGCATGCTGGGTTTTGTCTAGCTCAGGGGGTCATAACCACACTGGAAGCAGGAGTCAATTTCTGCTCTAGCACTGTCTCGGAGGGTTAGAGTCTTGGCCAAACTGAAGATGATCAGCCTTTGTTGGGGAGTGTAGGTTTGGGAGTAACAGAGTTACTGGGGGCAATATCTAAATAAACAGAATCTATATATAATAAAATGAAGAGTCAAACTGATCCTATTTTAAAATTTAGTCTGAGAAACAGGCAGACTTCTGCTTCAGGATAATCCACCATACCATCCTGCTGCCACCACTTTTCTAGGTACAGGTCTGTTGTGTACATAAAGCCTTTAAAAACTTGCATTCTCTTTCTCTCTCTCTCTCCCCCCCACACACACACACTCACACAGACAGGCAAAACTTGAAAACTGCTAGAACTTTATGTTTTCCTTTTGCAATTTTAATTATAGCAAATCTTCCAAATATCCTGTTTGGTAGCAACAAACTACCAGATCTTTTCAGCTGCTTTTAAAATGTCCCAGTTTCCCTCTCTTCCTCTTACTTTTCCCCTTTGTCCTTAGCTTACTTCAACTGCTGCAAACTGAGTTCAAAAGTAATGTGCTCTCAGTTAATTCAACAGTGGGTAAAGGCCCTCCTGATCACAGTGATGTTGCTCGACCACATACATCCTGGCTTTCATCTGTGAAATGTTGGAGGGTACGTAGAAGTTAGCCAAGAACCCAGGCAATAGGTGTGGGGACTTCTGGTAATGGGGTGGGGATGTGTCTGCACCAGTTCTTCAGAGCTACTGGTGAGGTAAGGATCTCCTGGAGAATTCTGCCTGTGTTTTGTTCATTGTAGCAATTTAGTGTCTGCTTGCTACTTTCCTGCAGCTGGAAAAGGATGTGGAAGATATTTTTTCAAAGTTTTGGTAGGGAGCAGGGACAACAATATAGTCTATATGCTGTGCTTTTGCAGTTTTTTTCTTCTTCTTTGCATCAGATATTTAGACAAAGATCATCTTTTGATTGCCACTTAAAAGATTAGTCACATTCATGGAGACTCGAGTAAGGAAAGAAGAGAGTAGAAGGGAATAACAATTATGGTGGAGAAAACCACTACAACAGGCTGCACAGTGTGAAACAGCAATATTTCAAAAGAAAAATACTGAAGTCTCTCACTGCCTACTATACTTTTAGATTTAAAAACCACTGCAACTTGTAGTCAAGGAACCCAAATCCTAAGATTTCCCTTCTAGAAAATTAATGCCAGTGTATTTCTTTGCCAGCTTCTGCTTTCTTTTTAAACGCATCCAGCATGAAAGTTTTAGATATCACATACATTATATAAATCTTCATCCCAGAATGATTTCAATATTCTAAATAATTTTTCAATAAAATCTTTCATCCAGTAAATTAGTACGTAAAGCTTCAAATGCAGAAGGTAAAGAGATTTAAATTAATTTTTTTTAAAAAAAGGAAAGAGAAAAATGCTAGTTCATAGAGGTCCACAACATTAGCACACCGGGCATTTTTTGGCAAGCATGACAGGTTCTCAGTTTCCTCTCTTGTTTAACTAGTGGCATAACATATCATTAAATATTAAAATACAGTTAAACATATATTACTAAAGATCAGCCCACTATAGATGGAAGTTTGATTGCCTGGCCCTCGAAATAGTAAAAGAGTAGCTGTTTGAAAGGTGCTGAGCCAGCTGGCAAACAAAGTTGCTTGAAGGGCCCGGGAACATTGTTCATTTGGAACGCACAGAAAGGAAACTTAAAATAAGGTCACTTGGGGTTGGGTACAAAGCAATGTCCACCTTTTGCTTTAACTGCTTTTCTTTTCTAAATTATGAACAAGTAAGAAAAAGTGTTGAAAGTAGTACAGAAAGTATGCATGTAACATATCTTTACACAAGAAGAGATAGCATATCGTTAGTGTATACAGTGCTGAAATAATAGGAATATAGCTATCTGCCTCAAGGTGCTTACATTTTCCAGAGCAGGGGAGGCAATAAACATAGGGAAGATGTGGAAAAGGCATAGATGGAGAACAGGAGCCCTGTATAAGCACTTTTTTTTAAAGATAAAGATAAAAAAAATAATTAAGAACAAGTTTCCTCTTCCAGAAATTAATATATTCTCTATTTATAATCTTTCTTTTTCTCTCCAAAACTGTGCTTGCTTTCAGTAAAATTATGTATTCTAGCAGTTTTAAGCCAAAAATCCAAAGCACATCATTACATTTCTATTTAGCTGTGATTTCAGTTTCATTCTTTACAAACAAGTTAACTGCAAGTTACATAAACCTTCTCTCAGGCTTCTTTGCCGCTTTATATTTTATTTCTACTCTAAACAATGCAATGTGGCCCCACTAGTTCCCTAAAGATAGACGAAGACAAGCCAAGAAGACAAATTTTAAAATACATTGTAACTTCACTTTAATTGATCAAATATCAACTCATGATGTTGATGATTTCACTTTAAAATTTCAGCTAATGTTAGATATCTTGGAAAATCAAGTAATAAGGGATATAGATTCCCATAATAAATCCAGCTTTTTTTCTGAGGGCACTTCTCTGGCTACATCCCTTAACCGAATAGTCATACCGGGGAGTATTTTAAAGGCAACAGAGAAAGAGAGGGGGAAAATGGTTTCCCATAGAAGTTAATCTCATACAGAAGACTGTTGAAACTCTAAGCTCAAGTGAAGCAACTACACTACAAGTAGAAGTTCAATGCCCCTAAAAAATAGATACTTGTCTAACAAGTCACATGCATCAAATATTACAAAAATACCATGCAATATTACAGCAATAAGATCATTATTACTTCTGACTTACAAAACAAACACAGAAAGATAAAAATTCTTGCTGAATTTTCTGAACTCCAGTACAGTGAGTTTTGTATTCTAGTGAGTAGGCAAAGTGGGACAGAATTATATCAAGCTTATTCAAAAACATATAAATAGCTTTTTAAACTTAAGACTGAACATATTTAATTAATTCTTTATTTTGAAACAGTAGCAAAACTACAGCTCTAGGGAATATCTTGGCAAAGAATGTGTTTTATCTTATCAGTTCTTAAAGTATGTATCACAGCACCCTCTAGTGCCAGATTTTTTTTTTATATAACATCAGTTTAACTAAAGTTGAACTATATATGTGATAGCAGCACTCTATAGTTTTTTTAAATCACTTTCAGACTAGAGGATCCACTTCCAGTTTCATGATATACATTCTGTAACACTCTTATGACATACCTTCCCACCACTAGAACTCAGAATCCTTTTTGCTCTCCAGCTGAGGTCTACAGCCTTCAGTGAACACAACTGGGAAACTAGACATGGTAAGAAGAAGAAATGGAATATATAAACATTGCAATACTTGGGACGAGTTAAGGAGGACAGGAATGGGACATTTTATGTCAGATAATTACACCGTGTTTTACTCAGAAAATGAACATCTAAGAAGAAATGGGGTGGCATTTATAGTGAGGAAGATAGCAAAAGTACTCAAAGGATACAATGCAAAATCTGACTGAATCATGTCAATGTGACAACAGGGAAAGCCCATCAATATAACTATAATCCAAATTTATGCTCCAGCTGCAGAGACAAAGAAATTAAAAGACTGGAAATTGAAACTGCAGAAGTCCAAGAGGAAACTGATCATACACCAAAACAGGACTTCTTGTTAATCATGGGTGATTGGAAAGCAAAAGTAGGAAACAGAGCCAAGACTGGAGGAAAACATGGCCTAGGATCAAGAAATGAATCAGGAGACCAACTGATTGAATTTTGCAAGGGCAATAGTCTGTTTATGGGAAACACATTCTTCAAGCAACCCAAGAAACAACTGTATACATGGGCATCTCCTGATGGCCAATACAGCAATCATACAGACTAGATAATCAGAAGCAGAAGACGGAGATACTCCATTCAAATTGCAAATAAAAGATCTGGAGCACAGGGTGATACAGACCATGAACTGCTAGTGTCAAAAATTAGAATAAAGCTAAAGAAGAACAATCAATCATGTCACAATACGACGTGAAGAAAATCCCTGTACAATTACAAGATAATGTAAAAAACAGACTCACACTATTAAACCTAAATGACCAGGAGCAAGACGAACTCATGACTGAAGCCAGGGATATCGAGGAGGAATGCGAAAGAACACTATCTGTAGGCAAAAAGAAATGGACGCCTCAAGGGATGACAGATGAAACTCTTCAAGCAGTTAAGGACAGAGTAGAAGCAAAAGTAAAAGGTGACAGAAATAGGTTTAGACTCTGAATGCAACTGTTCAGCAACTTGTGCGCAGGGACAAAGGGACCTACTAAAATAATCAACGTAGAGATATAGAAGATGACAAGAAGAAGAAGAACAAGAGACTTCTTCCACAAGATCTGAGAAATCAAACGGAAATTTCAACCAAGAGTGAAGATGTCATACGACCAGCAGGGGAACATTACACAAGCAGAAATAAAATATGATATAAACAATACATTGATGAACTATATAGAAAAGAAGAAAGGATGACAGATTAATTCAAAGAAGAACCATTTGAAGATGAACCTACAATTTAGAAACTGAAGCAGAAGCTGCATTCAGGCCACTTGGAAGAAATAAATCACCAGGAATAGACGGTATACCAATAGAGCTGCTTTCAGTAACAGAGACAGAACCTGCTCTACATCTAACTAAAATCTGTCAACAAATATTAAACGAGACAAAACAATGTCCCACAGATTGGAAACACCTAAAATACATTCCAATCCTCAAGAAAGGGAAGACCAGGGACCATGAAATCACAGGATCACTACATTAAACTCCCACACAAGCAAAGGGATGCTCAAAATTCTGCAATAAAGGCTTTTACTATACATGGAGCAAGAAATACCAAACATCCAAGCTGGGTTCAGGAAAGAAAGAAGGACTAGGGGTCATATTGCAAACATAATTAGATAATGGAGCACATCAAAGAATTTCAGAAGAAAATCAGCCTGTGCTAAGCCTTTGACCATGTAGATCGTGGAAAATATGGATCACGCTTAGAGAAATGGGTGCACCACACCAATTGATTGCACTGATGCATAACCTGCACTCAGGACAGCATACAAAGAAACAGAACTGTTTCCAGCTGGTAAGGGGGTCAGGCAAGGCTGCATTTTATCACTCTGTTTAACTTCACACATTCAGCATATCATACATAAAGCAAGATTAGACTTGAAGGAAGGAGGAGTGAAATTGGGAGAAGGAACAACAATTTAAGATATGCATATGGCACCATACTACTAGCAGAACATAGCAAAGACTTGGAACGATTACTGAAGAAAGTCAAGGCAGAAAGTGCAAAGGCAGGTTTGCAGCTGAACATTAAGAAAATAAAAATAATGACCACAGATGATTTTTGTAACTTTAAAGCAGATGATGAAGACACTGAAATAGTTCATTATTTTCCACACCTTGGCTCAGTCTTTAGACAGAATAAAGACTGCAGTCAAGAAATTAGAAGAAGATTAGGACATAAAAGGGCAGCTAGGAAGGAACTAGACAAGATCCTGAAGTGCAAAGATATATCATGGAATGATAAAGTCAGGACAGTTCATGCCATCATACTTCCAAATTCTATGTATGGATGTGAAAGCTGGACAGTGAAGAAAGCTGACAGGAAGAAAATCAACTCCTTTGAAATGTAGTATGGAGAAGAGTTCTATGGATACCATGAATGGCTAAAAAGACAAATAAATGGATATTACAGCAAATCCATCCTGAATTCTCCTTAGAAGCCACGACAACTAAACATAGACAGTCATACTTTGGTCATATCATGAAAAGGCATGATTCACTAGAAAAGACAATAATGTTTGGTAAGGTAAAAGACAGTAGGAAAAGAGAAGGACCACACTGTAGAAGGATAGACTCAGTCAAGGAAGTCACAGCCCTCAGTTTGGAAGATGTGAGCAGGACTGTTGATAATAGAGTGAGTTGGCCTCTCATTTATAGGGTTGCCATAAGTCAAAGACAACTTGACAGAAGTTAACAGCAACTGGGAGACATTAACAGACTAGAGAAAGAAAATATAAAGGTAATAAGAAATTCATTAACATGTTAATGTGTAAACTTACTGTTGGAAGTCAAACTGAGAAGGAAATCATCATAAAAATGACTAGTATAATTACTTTGACCAACTAATTTCTAAATTTGAAACGTAGACGACCATTCTCAATCTGAAACATGGCAAAGCACTAGGAATCAACCAATTCAACTGAAAAATTAACAATCGTTCATAGATGTCTTGAAATGCTACCTCTTCTATTCATATGGCCAAGCAGGCAGGGAAAGCTAAAAAGTACCACTATGAAGATAAGGTGCTATACAGAAAGTGTGCTTGTTGATTTAACCTGCTTCTCTGTTTTTCCATATTACTGACTGACATGTCAAAGCCAATGGGTTAAGTGCCAGAAGCCTTGCCTGAGGATGTCAACAGGATTTTGCTAATAGCATAGCCTTGAGGAAGACTGGAGAAACACGTATTTTCAGTGCTGGATTCCAGCAATACTGTCTCCTATAGTAAACAATGCAATAAAGTTTAAGTTGGAAAAAGAACGTTGGTCTTATCTGTGATACATTCACTTCCAGCAGATACGAGGCAAACCTCCTGATGATGGGTTTGGCTCCTCCCGTTGATACTAATAGGCAGTACAAAGAAAGACTTTCCTGTAATCACGTGGGGAGCAACCTCCTGGAGGTCAACCACTGACCAGCCAAAAAAGAGGAAAATTTTGCTCCAGATTAAAAAAAAGGTTTACTTTTTATCATACCATCATCATCATCAACTGTCAAAACTGTTAAAACAACACTATCTGAACCAGTAGTACTATATAACTGAAAAGAACAGTGAAGATTGGTGGCCCACAACAGTGGGATGCTATGCAACTTTATACAACAATATTACTAGGCCAGCACCTCTGAGTGGGGAGGAGGTATACCACTTACATGCTGGAAATGAATGTATCACAGGTAAGACCAATGTTCCTTTTCCCAGCAAAGAAGGGCTGAATCTTGTGACAACTGGGACTTGCCAAAGCCTCCCTTCCTAGGGTGGGTAGTGCTGGAATCTTGCTTTTCTAAGGATCGAACATCCATCATAAAATCCTCCTCAGGGATTCAGGTAATTCAAAGCTGTTTGTTTAGTAATGTCTGATAAAGATGGAGGGGGACTTGCAGGTGGCTGCCTTGCAGATTTCCACTAGAAGGGCATTGGTGGATAATGCTGCTAGAGTGGCTGGGTTTCTGGTACAGTGTGCAAGTACAGTTTCTGGCAGTGCAAGGTTCAGGGTCTCATAATAGGCCATGATGCAGTCCTTGATCCACCTGCACAAGGTTGAGGTAGTAGCTTTCTTCTCCTTAGTTTGAGGCTGAAATGAGATGAACAGTACATCAGAGATCCAGAAGCTGCTTGTCCTCTTCAAGCAGATCCAGATGGCTCTGCTCCTGTCCAGAATGTGCCAGATCCTTTCCATTTCCTTGTTAGGTTTGGGGCAGAAGGATGGAGGATCACCTCCTGTGATCTGTGCAATACGGTATCAACCTTTGGAATAGAAGTATAATCTGGCCACGGCACCACTGAATCAGGTCTGAAGATGCAGAGTTCTCTGCATGTGGACAGACAGCTTAACTCCAACACACTACAGGCAGATGTGATGACAGTGATGAGCACCACCTTCCAGGAGAGGTGCTTTAGGGATGCCTCCTACAGGAGCCTGAAGGGAGGAACTGTTGATGCCTTCAGAACTATATCCAGGATTCAAAATAGAACCTAGTCTCCACTCTAGGTGTGGAGTTGTAGGCAGGCAGGGTTGGGATGACAGACTTGTTCCTGAGTGTGCAAGTCCTGATGGATCAGCAGAGGCATAGAGATCTCTGCCATGTTGGCAATCTCAGAGATCCATGTCCTCTTGGGCCAAGTTGGGGCCACTAGTATCACTGTGGCTCCTTCTCTCCAGACCTTTCTCATTACTCTAGAAAGCAGAGCTGTTGGCAGGAAAGCATACAGCAGACCCAGGAGCCAAGGAAATGTGAGGATGTCCAAGCCTCCAACTCTCTCAATCTGATATCTTGAAATGAACCTTGAGGCTTTGGAATTTATCAGAGATGCAAAGAGGTCTACTCCTGGATGTCTCAGAACTTTCACAATCAGGTTGAAGACCTCTGAATGGAGCATTCCCCCAGTCAATGTCTGTCTGGCTTAGCCAGTCTGCTCTCGAGTTCACGATTTCCTGAAGATGTTATGCTTCCAAAGAGATCAGGTTCTCTTCCACTCAATGCAGGCGCACTTGAATTTCTGCTGTCAGTGAGCACAACCTTGTCCCACCTCTGTGATTCAGGTAGGCTTTTGTTGTGATGTTGTGTGTTCTGATGAGAACTGCCCTGCTCTGAATAATGTCTGCAAACACCAGAAGTCTCAGTTTGACTGCTCTATGTTCCAGCCAGTTGATGCCATGACCCAGTTCCTTCTGGTTCCATCTGCCTTGTGCCAATTGAGGACTTCAGTGAGCTACGCAGCCCGAGAAACTGGCATCCATTGTTATCTGGATCTTCTCTAGATTCCAGATAGAGGACATCCTGTTGATAGCTAGAAGTGCCTACCAATTGAGGGATTCTCTGACCTGCTGATGCACTTTGATGGCCTGCTGCTTTCTCATGGCGATGGCCTCCTGATGCAGAAGAATCCATCACAGAGAGCTAACATGGAGATGAGTCCAGGAAAGGCACTCTATTGTGGATATCATCAACCCCTATAATCGGTCTAGGTAGGCTAGGCTTGGCCAGGGAGTTCTCCAGAAAACTTCAATGGCCTTGGCAATTACACTGATGTGGTCCTGGATGAGAGAGACAATCCCTAGGCTAGTGTCTAACCCTGCCTCCCAGGTGCTAAATCTGCTGAGATGGTGTGAGCACACTCAATGTTCACCAGGAAAGCATACTGACTCAGGGACTAAAAAACCAACTGAACTTGCTGTTTGTGCCTGCTGTTGTGAGGGCACGAATATCAGGAAATGATTGAGGCATGGATAGATGTGCAGCCAAGCTTTTCTCTGATGTTCCACCAAGGCCACCATGACCTTGGTGAACACCCTGGAGGCTGAGGATAAGCCAAATGGAAGAGCCTTATATTAGAAATGCCTCCTGTTGGATGCAAAATGAGCAGTGAACTGGGCAGATGGGAATGTGACGATATGCTTCCTGGAGGTCAAGACATGACAGGAAGTTCCCTGGTTGGAGGGCTTCTAAGATTTGCTTTAAGGTCTCCATGAAAAATCTTTGTTTCCTTATCAATTAGTTCACGCCTATCAAATTTAGGACAGCTATTTGTTGTTCTTCTTGGGTACAAGGAAGAGGATGGAATGGGAACCTCTGTGTCTCTGAGAAGGTTGCATCTCTTCTATAGCCCCTATGCTGAGGTGGTCTACACTTTCCAATAGGAAGAAATGTTTTGCTGGGTTTCTGGACTAGGAGAGGCAACAAAGACATCATGTCATGAACATGAGAACTCTATCCTTTACATGTCCAGCACCCATTAGTCAGAGGTGGAGTTTTCTCACATGCATACAAACTCCTAAAGTTTGCCCCCTATTTGTGGGACAGTGTCATACCTGTTGGTTCCTTCATTGGGTCTTGCTGTTTGTGCACTGATGTCTGCCTGCGGTGTTAGCTGGCTGGGACTTTCTCTGGAACTTTTGCTTCCCTCAAATTCCACTAATGAATAGTTTATCTCTGCTATTTCTCCTGACAAACTGTGTATTTCAACTGTCCCTTAATATCTGCATATTCTAATTGGTAGCTGGACAGTTTATAACATTTTTAAATACAAGGCAAGAGTATTACCTATGGTCTCTATTGGTTTCACTGAGTTATGATAATGCTGGACCATTAAGTAGATATTTCAACTGGCTTCAGGACAGTCTATAATGGGATTATTGTACTCATATTGTGTATACTATTAGTATAGTGGCAGTGTTGCATGAATATAACTATGTGATGTCATATCATTTTGTTACATTGTACATGTGAATTGTTTGTAATCTTTTGATTAATTGCAGCTTGTCTTATAACATTTTTGGTCCAATAATTTACTTCTCTGCTTCGATTGCTTGGAAGTACCATCTCAGTTACTAGCAATATATACTCACTGTAAATTTATTTTTCTATTTGGATTGTTTGGAAATACCATCTCAATTACTAGCAATATATACTCACTGTAATATTACTGATACAGCAGTATTGTTGTATATGGCCATAAATGTGAATACATGTTGCCATAACTACTTGATCAACTCACGATGTATATTCATTTATAATAAGGATTTAGACATTGCTAGTTATATGTTTTAATATTTTAATAAGACTACCTGATTGATAATTATATAATTTTGGTGAACCTACTAGTTTTTGCAACTGCTGGGAAACTGCACTGGAGTGCTCAAATCCAAGAATCTGAAGGACGTATTGTATATAAGCCTGCCAGAGTTCTGAGATTTTCAGGAGGAGATTCTCTCAGTCCCACTACCTTTACATGTATGTCTGGTTAGAACACAGGAGAAGATTTTCTTGGTAGCTGATTCCAGGCTTTGAAAATACCTCTCTAAAGAGGTTAGGATGGTTCCCTCAAAGCTGTCTTTCTATCAACTCAAAACTTTTCTATTCAAACAAGCTTTCATACAATGACTGCAAGGGCTATTAATGGTGTGGAGTTCTACTGGCCTTTACATTTCATCTTGTTGCCTAAATACACTTGAAGGCATCAGATCCCTGCTTATCTTGGAAGCTAAGCAGGGTCAGCCCTGGTTAGTACTTGGATGGGAGACTGTCAACAAATACCAGGTGCAGTAGGTTATATTTCAGGAGAAGAGACTCACAAAACCATCTCTGAGTATTCCCTACCTAAGAAAAGCATTTGAAATTCATGAGGTCAGCATAAATCAACAGGCAACTAGAAAGTATACACACACACGCGTGTGCAAACACACATATTTTACCTTATATGATTTGTTTTAAATTGTTTTAATTCTCTGGACAGTTCATTGCACTTTGACAATAATTCTTAACTATTTTCGTTTTCTAAGCTGCCTTGATTCTCAAGTTTGGGGGAAAAATAAGACATAAATGAATTCTTCTTCATCATCATCATCATCTCCATTAATCCTCCTTCAGACTCATTTGGATTCCTTTCTCAATGTCTAAGGTAGCAAAAGAAAAAAAATGGACCAAGAAAGCTTTCATAGAGTTATAGAATCTATGAATACCTATGATTCTATGATTCTAAAATTTAAAAAAATGGATCAAGAAAGCTTTCTTTAAAAGGGCAATACTTCTTAAAAGAGTAGGGATGGGCCAACGAAATCCTCAACTCCCGAGTAAGGATTCGAGATTCACAAATCCGGATCCCTGTGCCAAAATAGGCAAACCAAATCTTTCATATCCACTAACCTAATAGTTTGTTGGAGACCAGGATGCCTGAAAACCTGGGAGACAAGACATACAAGGGGAGATGGCAAGTAGGTCAGTTTTGCCCTTGGAGTAATAATGACCTTTGCTAACAATTTCAGAAATTACATCTGGGGTTGTATTCTTAGATATTTAAATTGAACATTTTAATATTTAAGTTCAGCACTTGACTGGAAGCTACTGGCTTGAGATTTCAAGGACAACTGAAACATTCCTTTGAATAGCTACCTTGCAAAGCTCTTTCAGACACAATTCTGGGGTTTGTAGTTTTACAAGGTGTCACAGCCTTCTCTGCCAAAGTGTGCTGGTGCATCATCAAACTACAAACCCCAGCATGCCATAAGGAGCTATGCAAAGAAAATCCAGTTTTGACCTGGATTATCTCTCTACTGTAGTATGTGGCCCTGTTTACACTGGCAGGAAAATGTGGGATTAATCCACATTTTCCTGACTGTGTAGAAAGGGCCTTCATGTCATTTTCAATCTGGAGAGATCCTGAGGCAAAAGTGGGACAATTGTCTTGGCCAGATTTCTTCAAAGGGAGGTTTGCCTTTGCCTAGGCTTTTGCTGAAGCTGAGAGAGTGCATCTTGCCCAAGATTATCCCTTTCTTTGCTTTTTAAACCCTTTTTTAAAAAAGGATTCGAAAGATTCGAGGTTTGTGAGATTTGTGGATTCCCAGAACCTTCCAGAGATTCGGATCTGGAAAATTCTGAATTCGTCCCATCCCTATAAAAGAGCAACAGCCTAGAAATTTGTTGTGTGCCTTCAAGTCATTTCTGACTTACGGAGAAGTTTTCTGGGGATGAGAGTATATGATGTCACCTGGCGGGTCTCCATGGCCAAGCAGGGAATCAAACCCTGGTCTCCAGAGTCATGGTCCAATGCTCAAACCACTACACTAAGCTGGCTCTCCTGGAAATCTCTACAAGAATTTAAAGTACTTGTGTGTCTGTTATGCTACCAAAGCAACATGTCTGATCACAGTTTAAAAAATGAGGTGTGACGTTTAATGGGACCAAAGCAAAGGCCACAGCAAGTTGTTTGACCCAATCCAGCAATTACTGCTGGTGTTTCACAAACACATATTTCAGATTTCTGAGGGAGGTTTTGTTTATTCATTTCTTTTCCTCTAGAATACAAAATTTATGAACTTATTTTGATCAAGCTTGATATTTAGACTTAGACTGACACTCTTACAAATTTCATGCAATTTCAGGACCAACTGACAGACTTCCAGTTTGGAGGAAATTGCTGGGGTTTTGTCCATTTTGCATGGAGGTGATGTGAAAAAAGTAAAGGCTGTAGGCACTACCATTCAGAATCTTGTTTCATCCAAAGTATAAGGGCAAAAACAGGGCTGGAAAGGCACAACGACTTTAAGCAAGATGCAGGCTGATGCTAGGTAAATTGTTAAACGAGGGAATGCATTAACTGAATAAATGAACTAAATTTGGCGAAATAAGTTAAATTAAGCATTAGGATGAAGAATACTTTATGATTTGAGAAGTGTGAATAGATGAAAGGGGTGCACATTTCACACGACAAGGGATGTGCAGGACATTCCCTTCCTCCTTTACAGAAGCCATTAAGTTACATATTCAAATTGGCACAATCTGTTCTGTATTTGGCTACCACCACTATTTTTACAAGATCCAGCTTTCAGTACGATCATGGAATAAGTACTGTTTCATCAACTTTAGCTCTTAAGACTCTACTCAGTTATTTTATATGACAACCAAACAATAAACAGTGCCACGAAGAGAAATCCTGGCACAATTCTATGGCACTCACCAGCACATAAAAACTCAATTAGTTATGTTAACAATATTAAACTACTTACCTATATATACACACACAAGATTTTTCTTCCTCTGAGATCCAAGACAACTCACAAAACAGATTAAAAGAAAATTCAGCTAAAACCCAAACATAACAGTTAAAAAAAACTGATTAAAACCCATTAAATATCTTTCCCCCTCATTTATATAGGATCTTTCACAACTCTGTTCCTAAATATTCCCTCCAACTCCCTCATCTGTTTCTTTCATCCACTCACACCATTCCAAACTATATCTTTGCTTCACAGCCTCTCAGTCAATCTCCATCCATATGTAACTGATTCTCTCTGTCAATCATTCCACAGTTCTCAATTACATTACACACACACACACACACACACACAATATTACTAATCAAGCAAACACACAATCATTTATGCTATATGACATTTTAAGTTATATCACAATATATGCGGCAGATTTGCTTATGCTCAATTTTGGATTTGGCAGCCCTTCCCCCTTGCACACACAGCCCTTGAGGGGGAAAGGTCCTCATTGCTATTGTAAAGAGAGAAATTCCCTAATTCAGTTTGATCCATCTTTTGGATTTTGTATGTGTTCACACGAAACGCTGTACCTGAGCTGTAAAGCTCAGCATCAACTTCCTTGACAAACTGAATCTTTTGTGAGAGTTTGTTTCTATAGCAAAGCACATTTCCAGCCCTAGTCAGCTGTCTGGCCCTCAGTAATGCAGATTCTTCATTTAAACCTTTAAGATGTCAAGACTAAAGTTTACACCACATGAATATATTTTAATTCACAAGCCATCTTAAACCCCAAGCTTGGGGAAAAGGGTATAAATGAAGGTGATAACAATAATTGCACAATTCTATAGAACTTGGAAGCAAGTTCTATGGAATTCAATAGGACTTATTGCTAGGTAAGTGTGGGAAGAGCTGCAGCCTAAATACATCTTTGTACTCAATATGCAGATTTATAGAAATGTAAATAACATGAGCTAGAGGAGGTATGTTGGTAATTACTGAGATTGCAGCAGACAAAGAGGACAGTTGTTTTACCTTCCCTACTCAGTCATATACCTAAGGAAGATTCCTCCTCATAAGCTGTTTGCAGGGGGAGAAAATTTCCTATTTGGCATCAACTGTATGCTATTTACCTTTTTAAACCTATATGAGAAATGGACAGATGCATTTAACAGCATCCATTGTTTCATTCGCCATCTTTTAGATATCCATTGAGGAGGGAAAAGGGTGTTTAATTCATTTTGAAATGTTAAAACTGCTTATTAAATTTCTATAATGACATAAATTTTTGGTGTCACAGAGCCTCCAAGTACAATTATTAAAAGGAACTGAGCAATTCAGTTCCTCTAAATAAACTAAACATTACTATAATGTTTCTTCACTTAGTGCTCATTCTTGTTAAATTAAAAAAATGATTAAACTTGCAATTGAAGCACAAATTTTATTTTTTCAGGCAGCAGCAAAAGCACAGCAGAAATGAAAGATCTGAGTCTTAACCTGAACTTCAACCACACTTTGGTAAACAAGAAAAATAGTGAACAGGACTGACCACCCACTATGAGTTATTCATGGTATCCACATGCCGTATTGCATGATCTTATGACATGCCACTTCAACAGATGTTGCAGATGTTATAAACTTAGATGAATTTATTTAAGTCTGGATGGTTGACTGCTTCATTTAATTTCAAAGCAGCAGCTCAGTGTTCTGTGAGAATGGAATCTTAGCTTTGCTTATCAGATTGCAAGATTGTACATTAAAAGGCATGGAACTCTTCTGCCGCCAGTCTTTAAGAGCTGGTTTTGCATGACAACAGAACGATATCCCATATGAGATTGAACTATGGCATTTTCAGAGAGATAACATCTATAAATTCAATATGCATTTACAAAAAACCTCCCCAGTTCTATTCTAGGATGAGAAAAAATTTGATACTTTCTTGCTCCATGACCCAACCACATAGGTATGAAGAAGGGATGATGACTGCAAGTACAACTCATGTAAGAAAAGGTATTCTTCGGACACCTGGGTCCCAAGTCATTTGGGATTTATAAAGAGCAGCTAAAACTTTAAATTGTGCTCAGAAAAGAACAGGGGAGATTCAGCGCAGATTTACGCACCAGATAACATTCTGGCTGCTGCATTTCATACCACCAGGAGTATACAAAAGACTTTCAGAAATAGTGCCTCATCCAGTGCAATTAATCTGGGTGTGCACGATGTGATCTGATGTGAAAATGGCAGCATCTGTCTTTCCCAAAAAGGAGTGAACAGAGGTGTGGCAAAAAGGGAGGCCACTGTGTGGTTAGGTTTTGCTCAAACTTGCCCACCTCTTCCCAGTGCAGCAGAAGTAGTAGCGCTTCCACCAAGCCCTTCTTTGGAGATCCAATCTCGCTTTCCTTCCCTAGGCTCTGGAGAATGTTTTCTGGCAGAAAGGGGAAAAAATACTTTACAAGTTCTTGACAGACCTTGCCATGGAGACATCTGACCAGTGCTTCCCACTGTCCTTTAACAAACAAAACAGGCTTGTTTTAAGTGCAACTCCCTTGACTTGCATACAACACTGGCTCTCTGTGTACATTCCCTCTGGTTTCAAGAGGAAAAACCAAACCCATAGGCATAGGATAAAAAAAATTATCCTCCGATTCCAGGTTGCTTTTCCAAGCCCACCAACCCCTTTCAAAAGAACTGAAAACCTAACATATCTGACTAGACAGTTCCTGGTTTCCTTACATCCCTTTCCTGGGATTCCTTTCCTTGTTCTAACATGGATTACTTCGCTACAAGCTTCTACCACATGGCTTCTTCCCCATCTCCCCAGATGCCTTCAGTTCTCCCTCTTCTCTCTTCCCAATGGCTACAGAGTATCAAGGCCAATCCAATCTCTCCCTGCCATGATCCTTTGTTCAGTTCCTGAGTTAACTCTTTCTATAGCTTGGCCATTACACATTACATTACATGTGCTTGCAAATATAGCATATAGGGTTGTGTAGCCCATATTTTATAGCACAGCATCTGTTGTAGCTAGCGCTTCTTTTCCAGGTGCCGCTTGAAAAAGTTCTACATTAATTTTGCATTACTAACATGATATATTATATTAATTCTGCAACATTTGTACAAAAATTAAAAATATGAGTTGATAACCCCAAGATGAGTACATGCACACATTCAGCAGGACAGGAACAAGTCAAAATGTTTCAAAGTCCTGACAAAACAAAAGAATATTTGCAGATCCCAAACAATATTAGATACGCACCAAGCAGGCTTCTCTGGGAAAGGCGACTACAAGAGAATTGGAGGGGGTATTTAATGCTCAGAATCATACAAATGCTATGAGTCAGAAGGTTTTTTTTGTTTTTGTTTTGTTTTTAAGAGCTCAACTTCAAGGCTACCAGTAGACAACCATTATGTACATCCTTTTGTTAAAACAGCCGTACTTTACACTGCTTGTATTCCGGTACATTGAAACATTAATCTTCCAACTGATTGTAGGCATTTGTTGTTGTTGCTGACTGTTGTCAGGTCAGTTATGACTTATAGTGACTCTAGCAATGAGAGACCTCCAAGTTGCCTTATCATTAACACTCTTCTCAGGTCTTGCAGACTCAGGGCCCAGGCTTTCTTGATTGAGTCTTTCCATCTGTGATATGGCCTTCTTCTTTTCCTACTGCCTTCTACCTTACCAAGCATTACTTTTTTTCTAGTGTTTTCTCATCATAGGTCGAAAGTTTAGTCACTTTGGCTTCTAGGGAGAGTTCAGGCTTGATCTGCTCTAGGACCCATTCATTTGTCTTTTTAGCTATCTGTCTGCAGTATTCATAGTTTTTTCCCCCCAGTACCACTTTTCAGATAAGTTGTGGACGTACATGTTAGAAAATTCAGGATTGAAAGGGCTTCAATATCCCTGTGTTCAGGGATATTCAGAAATGTAGCAAGCTCCCCCTTTGCTCTTACGGACATCAATCAATGAGACTACCACACATATCATTATCAGTAAAATCCTGACAGCTCAAAGAAGCAATTATTCAAACTGCAAAAGCTTGATGAAAAGTGGAAGAACTGGTTATATGGAAAGTTTAAAAGCAACATTAACCTAACAGGAATAGAGTATGAGGTGTTCCTTCAGTAGCTCTTTCGAAAACAGCTATTTAATTATTTTGATAAAATGATCTTTGCTACTGCAACCCATGAGTAATGTTGTGACCTATGGAAATAAAACAAGCTAAAAATTAAGGCACAATATTCATTTTATAAATGGAAAACTGACATGGGTAGTGACTTCTAATGAACTCTTAAGGATACAGCTGACTAGAAAGGTTAAATGTGAATTACTGAAGGCTATTTCCCCTAGAAAACAGTTTCTCAGTAGAAGACAGACAGACTACTAAAACTGCCTCCTTCTGAAAAGACAAGTTGGTTGTGTATATGAGTGTCTATCCTCTCATTTCTTGGCAGAAAGTGCCACATTTTTCTCACACCAAAGAACATGGTTAAAAATTAAGACCAAAACAAAAATATTACAGAATTGCAACTACTGACAACTTGCCCAAGCTGAAAGGTGCCTCAAATCACAGTTGCCCATCCCTGCTGTGGAATCTGATCCTTCTTTCAATCTAGATACGATGAATGATGGCCTTGAAAATTTATACTATAAAACTTTCAAAAATTTTTGCAAAGGGAGCAAAGTACAATAAGCTACAAACAGATTTTTCCACTTCTTTTCTTTTTAAATAAGTAATTATCATAACATTTTCTACTTTGCTGCTTTTTCAAATATTCTACTTCTTAAATAGATTGTTCTTCTATCTGCTTTAATGTATTGCTCCTTTCCCCCTAGCTACTAACAATAGCTTCTACATATCTGGTAAATGTTCCTATTCTTCCAGTTTCATTACATTGTTTAGGAACAATTTTCTGCTTTCCCTATGCTACTTTCTGTGGGTCCTGTATCAATAAAAGAGTAATATATTACAAAGTTATATACATCCTAGGGGATCCTGAATTATTTTATCATGCAGAATAATAAAAATATTCCAAAATATCATAAAATATTCTAATTTCGTCTTTTAAAACTATAGGATCTCATCACGTTACATTTTTTCCATAATTCAGCAAGATACCAGACATTCAGTGCTGACTGGCACGGGACCTGAATCTGATCACTCTCAGCACCTTAATTAAGGGAGGTACATGAGAATACTTTCCTTGAACAAAAAATTATTTTTCAACGTTTAAATAATACCAGATTCCAATGTTTTAAAACCAACTTTTAAAACTTTTAAAAGTTTTGGAATAAGATTATTAGTTGTATCCTTAATACTAGATATGTCTTTTGAGGTTCCATGAGTATTTTCAAAATCTCCTAATCATGTTGATTCACCTTCCCTTAAATGTCTTAATAAGCTTGATCTAGTCTAAAGAGTGTTACTAAATCAAACACACTAATTCCTAAATATCTTTTAATCACCATATACCTTTCTTCATTATTTAAAACATTCCCATTGTTCTTCTCCCATAATTGTCATGGTGACATACTTTTCTTAATTTAATAATTAATTTAAGAGAAAGCTGATTCAATAATATTCTAGGGCTAAATACCTGTACGTCTCACCTCAATCTGTAATACATCTTTAGAAACAAATATAAATCAAAACACAGAACAAACACTGCCAACAGGAGAAGTGACATAGTAATACGTTCATGCTTTTTAAAGCAGTCTTATAAATGTCTGCTGTAATTTATAGGACTATGGGGTTTTTCTCCAGATTGGAAGCCAGGGAATCCAAGCATACCACCAGTAAGTCAAATAAAAAACTCATGCATATGTTTACATAAAATTTTGACGAGTATAATATATTTGTCACACTCCTACACTTATTTCCAAAAAGTAATACCATAAACATTATTCTGACAATGTAATTACGGTTCTTTCTTCACTGTGGGAACAAAGTACTGGCATCAATTCCCTGTCTTGCAAATACTGAACAACAAAGCAAAGTTGGAAATAAATACCTTGCAAGCTAAAGACTATACCTTTTTATGTAAGTTTTTTTTTTTTAAAAAAAAGGAAGTTAGAACAAGAAAACTACACAATGAAGCAGGCAAAAGGAAACTTCAACATCAAATTATTTTAAATGCAGAAGATATATAGTAACAGCTGACTAAGAATAAACTCTGTTTATAATAAGGAATGTAACTGATGCCAATAGAGAACTTGCTCCTGAAGCAAGTACTAAGTTTAACAAAGACATTTTCCTCAAAACGTGTAGGGAAGAATAAAATTAAACTCTGCCTTCATACCTGAACTAACCCTATTACCTTCACAAGTAATACAATCTTATTTTGAAAGCCTTTCATCTTAAATGTAAAGAAATACTTAATATTATGCATAATTTGGCACAACAGTTTACAAAACAATTAAATTTGCAAAGTGAGTGACACTTCTCGCTCAGTCTGTTAACTGTTATGAGTTTAAAATTGCTTTAAAAGTAGTAATTGCATATCATCTACAACTTGAACAGATCAAAAAAGGAGGTTATACTTTAAAAAAACATAAACAAGGAAACAGAAACTATTTAAAAACACAGTAGCTCACAGAAGTGGGACTCTGCCATTCATTAATGTAAAAATGTCATGTTCTCATTCCAGAGATGGAAGGCAAACTGCAGTTTAATACAACCAGACACTGAAAACATTTAATTAAGGCAAAGCACTTTACACAACATGTCCTCTTCTGCTGTTTTGTTCATTAATACATTATTAAAAATAAATTCCTCCCCACAAGTTAGCCACAGTGGTAAAAGCATCTGCCATGCACATAAGAAACACCGGCCTTTTCCACACCGGGCAAAGGAATCGCCCTGCACCGCTACTCACCGGACCTTTTGGCTCCCTGGTCCAGTCCATGGCGCTCTGGAGCACTGCATGCTCATCAATATGCGCTGCTCCGGCGTCCCAAATGTAGGCTTCTGGTTGATCGAGGGTCTCGGCCAACCGCTCAAGCTCACCAGCCTGAAGCCCGCCCCTGGGCAGATCGCAGGCTCGCACTGCTGCGAGCCTGCGAATCTGCTTAAGGGGGCAGGCTTGCAGTGGTGCACTGTGTGCTTTTGAAAGACCGAAAGAAACAGGTCTTTCAAAAGTACGCTGGAGGACCAGTTGGGGTCATTCCGGACTGGACTGAGGTATAGATCTACCTTAAATAGGTCCGACCCAGTCCGGTCTGAGGTGCAGAACTCCTCCTTGGAGGACGGACTACACCATTTCAAAAACCCCATGTGGAAAAGGCCACCGTTTCAGTCCATGGCTTGTTGTTTTTTTAAATCACTAATTCCAAACTGTTGGTACACTCTGGACTCTCCTGTCCACATTACCAACAACACAACAAAAGCTTAAAATAGACATTTCATCTTGTAAAATGAAATCAGAGAGCAAAAACATACCCATTAACATAACTAATTTAAACTGCAATCCTATATACTCTTACCCACATATAATCCCCTCCGAATTCAGTGGGACTCAGTTCTGGATAGACTGTTATAGGAAGGTACTGTCAGAACTCTTTCTATATTATTTCTTTCCTTTCTGTTTAGAACAAAAGTAGGTTCCAAATTCGGCCATTTAATGTGAATGGAGCACAATCGGATGTGTTAGAATTCCTGCCACAACTATCCTGGTCTCTCCTACTTTAAAACACAGGTAGAGGATGTGCAACCCTCTATATCAGCCCTACCCTGTATAGCCACCAAGGAGAGTAATCGCAGCACACTAAGGTTAGCAAAATCGGAAGGCCCTCCCAAACTGAAATTTTTCAGTATGAAAACCAATCTTTCTATCAGCTACATCATTTGAGCCAAAATTTCTTTCAGCTAATATTTGAGAGATCAGTGTCGTCCTGGTTACTTTTGTAGATTTCTTCACCAGAAGCCGAACAAACTGGAACCCTATTGCTCCTCTTGCTCCTTTCAGTTTGTATCATCCATCATAGGTAGCATCCCTCTAAACCAATTTTCAGAGTCAATGCATTGCCATAATTCTTGTTCCATTTGAAAAACATATTCTAGATGGGAACACTGAATAACTTCTTCTGGGCTTTCATAAGATTTATACTATGGAGGGCAACAGAGTTCTAGTCTATCCCTCATACTATTTAACATCTGTTTGAAACCACATGGTGGGGCCGTCTGGAAAATTTAAGTGAGGTATCATCAGTTCTGTTCCTGCCTTTTATCTGACTGAGGACAACTGTGGATCTTCCATCCATTAGTGTAGTAAGGTGGACTGAAATCCTCAACAGTTTTATTTGATCATCGCAGCATCTTTTTACCACATGAAACAATATTGTATAGATCCAGTAATAAATTAACACATTCTCTTCATTAGCAGCACCAATACATTACAATGAACTGACTACACTGAGGTGTTTTAATTATGAGTTAATTCAACTGAATTTGAGGTGATGTGCAGCTGTTCTAAATGGGGCTGCATTCTTAAAAGTGGGGTTCTTCACTTGGGCTCCACAATCATTCTAGTATGTGGATGTTTATACAGCCTCCGTGATTGGGGGCCTTTTTTCAACTGGGCTGCCATTTGTGTTACTCCCTTCTGAGAAAATTATATTGCCATAATTAGCTGTGCCTTGGTAACCCCCGAGGTTATGCTGATATTCAGCATTATTCAGCATAACTTCCAAGCTTATACTGATGGAATTCTGATGTTCAATTCCTTGGGACTTCCCATTAAAAGTGTGGTAAAATTATTGTTCAACATAAGAAACATGTGTGGAAAACGACATCTTCAACAGCTACTGTCAGGCAATGTGTTCTCCTACTCACTCTATCACTAAAAATCCTTTTAACTGGAGCTGCTGTGGACTGCTGGCACCTGGAACCATTGTATGCAAAGCAAGCATTTTGTTAGTGAGCTTTACTTGTTCAGATTGATTTCTACAGAATTAAAAAAACATGTGATTTTAAATACAAGCATTTAGATTTGGTACAAAGACCTATACTAGTATATAGCACAAGTACATCTTACAATAGTAATTGTCACATTATGTAAATTTGGATGTCAGTTAGCACTCCCACAGCAACAAGAGAACAGCAACAAACATGGCTTCCATGAAAACAAATATTGAAGCCATTTTTATAGAAGGATAAAACAAGATTGTCAGTTACAGGAAACATACACAGAGGCTACAGCATTTAAATCCACAAAGACCTAAATTCATTTTACTATAAAGGCTTCATCACCTGTCAGAAACCTGTCATCCAGGTGACTAGGGAGGGAAGCTTTCATTACCTCCATCATGCTCCCCCAGCTCTAATCAATGCTATAATAAACTTAACTATAAGGGAGCAAGTAGGCAATATAGATCTTTGTGGGTTAGTAAGCTTTTGTGGCTTATTAGCAAGACACCAACCCATCAATATCTTACCTGTCAATAGCAATTCCACACCACTATCTAATTTCTGAAGAAGTTGGATAAGACGGATAGATTCATCAATGAGACCCAAGTTTCTGTTATGAAAAAACAAGAAACCAACATTTTGAAGATTAGATAAAGCCTAAAACTTGCAAAACATATGACAATATAACAGAAAGATCTTATGATACTGAATCTACTAGCCATTATTGGCTGAGTTATCTCTTCTGTCAGAGCAGCAGACATTAACAAACAAAGGGGTTCTGAACAACATTGTCACTCAGATCCTTGGGAGACAATAAGCAAGGAAAAGAGTCTGGAGATATGTATCCCCATACATTTCATTATTACAATTTATGTATATGTCCGTATCTGTCATAAAGGGTTAGTTGAATGTCCAGTTTGCTAGTAAAACTGAATTAGCGTGTCACAAAATGATGCATGTCTAAAAAGTGCATAGCCAACACAAAAAATTTGGAAAGCTCTGACTTAGATAATAGGGTGGTAGGAATCCTTATCAAGTTTGCAGATGACACTAAACTGGGAGGGGTGGCTAACACACTGGAAAATAGGAACAAATGCAAAAGTCTACACGGAAGCACAAAAAACAAATGCACAGATATAGGATGGGGGGACATATGGCTCAACAATTCCACATGTGAAAGAATCATTGGATTATTGTTGATCATAAGTTGAATATGACCCTGCAGTGTGATGCTGCAGCAAAGAAAATGACAGTTACTTTAGCTTGCTTAAACAGAAGCATAGTTTCCAAACTGAGGGAAGAAATAGTCCCACTATATTCAGCACTGGTCAAGCCTTATCTGGAGTACTGTGTTCAGTTCTGGGCAGTCCTTCTTAAAATAAGGATACAGACAAGTTAGAGAAGGTTCAGAGAAGGGCCACAAGGATGATAAGAGCTATGGAAAACAAATACACAAGGAAGCGTTGAAGGAGCTGGATATGTTCAGTTTGGTGAAGAGAAGACTGAAGGGTGACATGGTTGTACTCTTCAAATACCTAAGGGCTGTCATGGGTGGGGTGGGGTGGGCAGGGCTGTTCTTTGCTGCTCCAGAGCGTAGGACCAGGTTTGAAGTTACAGGATATGAATTGCTTAGAAGGGTGGTGGTGGTCTCCTTCTTTGGATGTCTTCAAAAAGAGGTTGGACAGCTACCTGTTGGGGATGCTTTAGTGGGAGATCCTGCACAGAACAGGGGTTTGGACTCCAAATTCTATGATTTTATTATTCCCTTTCTCTTTTTCCATTTTAAGGAAAACTAGAATTTGTCATTTTTGTCTAAACTAGCAAAGGATTTTTCTGAAACTGCACTGCAATCTAGGAACAGAAAGCAGGTCTTAAATCCTGTTTCCCAATTCTGGTTTACAAAAGTATAGCAACAACAACAACAAAACAAAATATATAACCATCACTACACTTTATGAGCATAACTCCTAAATTGTCAGCACTAAATTGTAATTCCACTAATGAGTAGTTTTCTGCCTTTCTTTCTTTCTTTCTTTTTAACTGTAAAATATCTCCTGGAAGGGCAGGAAGAGAAAAAGAACATTTAAAAATTCTAAAGAAAAAAGAGACCATTGAATAAATCCTGTTTGATCTAAGTACCATTTCACTTTGAGGAAAAAAAATGAAACTGCAAAAGAATCAAATATATTATTCACCAGTCAGCTAGTGTGTGCTAGAATTTTACAAACTGAGAAGATCACAAAGTTTCACACTGATGCCAGAAACAAACCATCTGCTATTAATATACGAAGCATTGACAGAGCAAGATAAAGTTAATTAGTAAGCAAAGAAATATATTTTAAAGACAGCCTGCTTCAAAGATTAAGTCAAGGAAGAACTTAACAGAATTAAACAAATGACTGAATTTAAGCATTAGAAAACTACACAACTCTGTGCTTTCTAACAGGAGCCACAACTATACCTCATAAAGTTCTGATTACTGGCACACTGAACACAGGCATTCCGAAGGCATCTGAAACATTCTGACAGCAAGAGCAAATAAGAGTCTAGATGTGACACTGTACTGGCATCTCGGCAGATTCTATCAACTTCACACAATGCTTTCCTCAAAATTTGCAGGATTTTTTGGAATAAGTTCTCAGTTGCTGTTTCTCTGAAACGAAAAATAAATGTTAAGTAAAGCAGACAGTATAAACATGACTGAAACATCTATACAAAGCCAAGCTTGCACCAAGCAGTTTTATTCTTGTTAAACAAAAAGATGATCCAAACTCTCTTTCATATTTTGTTTACATGTAGTTTGAATAGTAAAAAATCTTGACTTTGAAATATTTACTGTAGGTGCATATGAACTCCTAGACTACTGGATTCCTAAAACTGAAAGGAAGAATGAAAAACCTATCTCCATTTTCATATTTCTAGACCTGGAGCTAAATTTTCAAGCTCCTAGGGCATGATCTGAACATACGAGCCACTTGTTACAAATAGGGTTCCCAAGCAGTCTCTCATCTAGACCTGATTCGTAATGTTCCACATCACGTTCCTATGATAAAACAATGATCCAGATTTGGACATGCCTACATGGAAGACTGGAAGATAAGGATCTCACTTAATACTATATCAGCTCCCTGGTTCATCTGATGGCCTGGGACACTGATGTAAGTGATGGGAATGAGTGGCAGGAGTGAACGCAAGGTAAATGCAGTATTTCAGAAATTGGCTTCAACTCACTTTTCACCTAGCTCATCACTTAGAATTCAATCTCTAATGCTACTTACATAAAGACTACCATGCTCTTCTGTATTTCTTCTCTAATTCAGCTCAGGAATCAATGTTTCACTCAAGACAAAAGATAAATATCTGAATTGCATCTGGCCTTTTGAGTTTTCAGACATGAAGTCCAGACATTGTGCCCTCCATACATGCAGGAGTTCCATTCTAAGAACCATACTGTAAAATAACTAATGTGAATGTTCCATTCCATTATACTCAATGGATGCAATGTGTGCGCACCTGTGCCGGAGAACACCTGATGTTCCTATTGATGATAATTGGACACGAGGCTTTGTGTGACCTCACATTTGTGTGCGCAGAGGCCGTGCCAGCAGAGGGCATGCTGTATATTCCTAGATGCAATTGCTCAGCTGCATATCTACCAATGGTTTATTCAGTCTAAAATGATCACCTAGACTAGACACGTTAGTGACTACAACAATTGTCTAATTTTTAGATTTTTCTGTTTCTTCCTATCTTCTGCTCTCCCATATCACCTAGCCTGATTAAGAGTTCTGAAGAACTCAAAAGCTTACACACTTTTTTGGCATTCTGGCTGATTCTAATTAAAATATTGTCCAACTGTGGGTATGGCTAACTTTTTTTTTTTACATTTGTTTTAAATGAGGACTGTGATATGTATCTGCAAACTTCTGGTAACTTCTGAAACACACATTTTTTTTTTGGATTAAAAGTACAGGCATGCTCATGCCAAAAAGTTTATCTTTGTACTATGCGAGAATGAGAGATGCACACTTGCACCGGACCCTTTTGTGTACATTTCTTTTACAGTTAATACTGTAATAATAATAATGTAATAATAATAATACTGTTACTAATATTATACATTAGAAACTATTACATTATCCAACTGCATTCAGTGTAGAAATACAGCAGAGCTATTTGGCTTTACCGGAATGACTGAACAAATGTAAGTGAAGTATAGAGGGCATAATGGGTCAACTTTTGAAATGAGTGCTTTAGGTTCACAATCTAGGGAACCAGGAATGCAATCCCATAAATTCAAGGGTCAGGTAGCTCTTTAGACTGCTTCTCAAAAGCAACATGGCAAATTGTTTCATAACTGATAAAATTTTGAAAAGCAATTTGTAGTATAAGGAATCCAGCAGTTTAACAGGGGAAAAAAATCCCACTGGGATAGTGGAATTCTGGCCATTCCTTCAATCTAAGCCTCTTTTTGAATTAAGGTTGTACCAATTTTTACTGATTATTCTTCCTGGATATTGTTTCAGAATGATTCAGAAGCACATATTTTCTCAGTTTAAATATTCAGCCTCATTTTTGAGTGAAAGGAATGAGTTCATTAGCCACTGTAGTTAAATATGCACTGAATGAGGAATATGAATAAACACTCTGTTTGATATACTATCACTACCATTTGAGGAATATGCATAATGACCATGCATTCTGCATATTGTCTAGTGGCTGGTATTTCTCCTCTGGCATGCTGTAATTTCTAGACATCCATTCATTTTACAATAATGGCAGCAACACCATAACATGTCTCAAATTCCACACAGCATCCAACATACACATAAAATTTTTACACCACTTATTAGATATTTTTCTTTTAAAATATTTCCATCATATACAAGTATTACTTCTGATGTCTGAACACCATTTTATAAAAACGAAAATCAGACAGAAGAAAGTACCCTGTTCTGCTTAAAGAAAATTATCCCAAGAATTTTAGTCAAATACCTTCAGAACATTAAAATCATATTAAATTGGTCATAAAATACTTTGGATTTCCAATAGAGTCTCAAGATCAGAGGCTGTCTTTGGAATTAATCTTGTGCTCATTTAATTCGTTTTTCTGCACCACTTGTTCCGTGAAAGATTTTTGGATATTATCATAAAAATTATAGGCTGCTATTTCCACTTTGATGCAATAATGATCAAAGTCCACAGCACAGAATGTTTCTATTTAATAGTTAAACATGCTCACAATCACAGGGGTCAAAGCTGTCTACATTTGCCATGTTTATCATTACAGTCAGTCTTCCACATTTATGGGTTTGACTTTCAAGGATTTATTTGCAAGTTTCTTCAACCCTTGTCCCCCTCCACCTGCCTCAGACCCTTCCTTTCCAAGGGAACTTTCCCTCTTGGAGGCTCCAATCAGGTCATGCAGCCCTTTAAAAATCTGTCTCTGGTCCTCCTTATTGTCCTCCACCAACCCTAGCCGGGATGGCTGGCAGCCCAATTTCTCAGCGCCACAAACTCTCTCCCAGTGCCCCTCTCCACACTTAAGAAAGAAGATGGGTGAAAAAGAGGAAGCATAAGGCCATCATGCCAACCCACCCACCTCTTCCTCTTCCTTTCCTCAACTTGGCTTGGACTCTTGGTGCTCCTTCTCCCCACCATGGCTTTTCCTTTTTCCCACACACACACTTTGATATTCACCATTTCTGCAAAGGTCCTGCACTCCTTACCATAACAAAAGTGGAGGGCCAACTCTACATGCCAACCCCAGCTATTCATTATGCTGGTTGGGGCTTACTATAATTCAAAACATCTGGAGGACACCAGGTTGTTGTTGTTGTTGTGAGCTTTTAAGTCATTTCCGACTTATGGTGACCCTTAGGCAAATTATCACAGGGCATTTTCAGCAAGATTGGTGCAGAAGGGGTTTGCTGTTGCCCTCCTCCGAGGATGAGGGAATATGCCTTGCCCAAAGTCACCCAGTAGATTTCCATGCCCACGTGTGGATGTGAAACCTGATCTTCAAGTGTCCTAGTCCAATATTCAAACCACTAGACCATACTGGGCACCATTTGGGCTCTCCCAAACTGCCAGGACCCAAAGACTTTGTCACAAAAGAGTTTGTGCTCGTCCAGTAGAATTTGTTTTTCTTTTCCTGGAAAAACCAAAGCCAGCAGCCTAACAACTCCTTTCCTAAAACTCCAAAACTCCTCTCAGTTTCAGTAGCAGTTTGTCATTTAACACGAGTTCACCGTGTCCCAAGACAAACAGGTTCCCCCGCCTTTTGAATGCATGTAACTCGTTACTGGACACTTCTTGCTCTTTGCGACTAAACTTGAGATCATATGGATAACCTTCACAATAACGGGAATGGTTTGCTTCCAGGCATTGCGTCTACATGATCCGTGTAAAAATTACTGTTAACACAAAGCAACAGTAACCAATGACTGATACGGAATACTAAGCGTGGGATATGAGAGGAGGGAAGCAGAGCGCGCTCTGACAGAAGCGGCAGCCTCCTGTCGCCATACATTTCAACGGACATTCTCAGCCTCACAAAGGGCTCTAGAGCTCTGCCAGAACTAGAGACAACTCAGTCCGGCGGCACTAAGCAAAACGGCCCGAGAAGGCGCTCTGCACAATTTTCCTGACCTCGGGCGCGTCACACACTCTCAACCGCAGAAAAACCCTGTGGTAGGGTCGCCTCGGGCCACTTCCGCACCGGGCTGGTACAGGGCTATTACTCCACTTTCAACATCCTATGGAATCCTGGGGTTTGCAGTTTAAGGAGGGGCCTCATAGTAGAACGTTGAAAGTGGAAGAATAGCACTATAACCAGCGTGGAAATGTCCTTAGAGTCTCCCAAAGTCGGAAACGAGTTGAAGGCACACAGCAACGACGACATAAGCGAGCGCTGTCTCTTCTCTTCTAGAAACCTGGACGGGACCGGAAACTGACCGCTTAAGCCTGCGGACTCAACCAACACCAACTTCGGCTTCAGTTAGGCCCCGCCTCCAACAGCAAAGGCGCAGGCACGTGGACTCCTCCCGTCAGCACGGCCCGGGCCTCCTGCCCACCGCGCTCTCCTCCCTCCGTAGAAACCTCCTTCCCTACTACCTGTGGGCCGCATCCCGGAAGAGGGCCGTCATTTGCCTGACCGTTGCCAAGCAACAGGGGAGCAGGGCGGCCTGCTCCTCCAGGACTGCGAGCCGCGCGACCAGGGCGTCTAGTTCTGCGGCCGGCCCCAGCGCTTCCACCGACGCCATCGCGCCCCTGACCCGCGCTGCTTCGGCTTGGCTCCACCCCACGGAAACGACGGCCAGAGGGACCCTCAGCGGAAATGGCGCTTGGGTTGAGCTGCGGGCGGCAGGAGCGCCAGGTCCCTGGGTGCGTGCCTCGTCTGTATTTGGAAATCCTCCCCCTCTTCGCGGGGAAGCGGTTGTGCTCTTCTGCTGAGCGTGCTTGGTGTGAGAGACGTTGAAGGAGCGCGGCTTTTTCTCTCGGCACTCTCTTAAGGGTCCCTCGCGAAAGAACGAAGTTGTTCCCTGTAGTATCGACCTCCATAAACCACGGCTTCGGGATTGTTGTGCTTTCTGAGAAACACTTTTGTTATATGCAAATATGGATCTTGCTTCTCTGGCTGACGGTTCATAACTGGATATTCAGAAACTCAATGTTTTGAAGATTGAGGATCAGTTCATTGTGATAAAGCCATTGTGTGGGATTAAACAGTCGTTAAATTATTATTTTTTTATTAAAAATAATTTTATTATCAAATTCACATTTAAAAACATACTAACAATTAATTACATACACTCAAATACAATATACAATACTATACAGTAAACACAATAAACACAATTATGCCAATTTTTTACACAAACACACATACAACAAAACATTTACATACATTCTTCAATTCCAAACATACCTTGACTTCTTTATCACCATTGACTAAATTAAGTCTTTTTTTTTATCCTGCTACTATATATAAGATTCCCTTAATCTTTATAGCAATTTCTATACTCTAACTTCTACGTTTTGCTTATCATATCTGTTACTTGCATATTCTGTTACCATAATTTTGATTTTTAATAAATCTTAAATGTCTTTATTCAAATATTCCAGAATTCTTAAAATCTTTACCTCTCTTTTTCCTATTTTCTCTATATTCTTTTGTCTTATTTCTACCCATCCTATGCCTACCATACATCTACTGTACTTCATACATTATACTATTATATTGTATTCATACAAACCCAACATTGCTACTTTCCCCCAATACTCTTCCCATAAAGAGTCTAATATCCCCCATCTTCTTTAAATGCATTGTTATTCCTATTTTCTAATCTTTTTGTCAGTTTATCCATCTCTGCCAGTTCATATTATTTATTTATCCAATCCTCTATTGTTGGTACATTTTATATCCTTCCATTTTTTAGCAAAAACAGTTCTGGCTGCACATGTCATATAACATAAAATTTTGAACACTTCCCTTATCTTTTCATCTATTTTCTCAAAAATGTTTAACAAAAATATTTCCGTGACATTGGAAACTTGATTTTTAAATGTTTTGTTATCTGTTCATATACTTTTTTCCAAAACCCTCTCACCTTCTCACATGTCCACCAGCAATAATAAAGGATCCAATTTTTTGGCATTTCGAGCATTTAGCTTATCCACTCTCTTGTTCTCTTCATCTTAGCAGTCTGGATTGGAGTTAAGTACCATCTATAAAAAAATTTTAAAAAATTCTCCTTTAAATTATAACTCTTTGTAAACTCGTGATTTAATTTCCACGCACATTCCCATTGTTGTAATTTTATTGAATACCCTATATCTCGAGCCCATTTTATCATATTATCTTTTATAATTTCTTTTTCCAATTCCAAATTTAATAATAACTTATAAATTTTACTCATAGGGCGCTTAACATCCACTCTCATCAATTTATCTAATTCTGTTTCCTCTAATGATATTCCCCATTCTTTATTATCTATTTTATATTTCTCAACCAATTTCCTATGGAGAAGCCAATGTGATCTATACCCCTTTTAATTAATTCTCTACTTTTAAGGTCTTATATTACTCCCCTCTTTTTTAATTATATCTTTATATGTTATCCACTTCCCCAATTGATTCTTTTCTAACCGATAAAAGGCTTCATGCGGGGGCATTTTTATATACAATTTATTTTGTAACTCTTAACCATATTTTTAAAATTGATTTCCTGACATAGTGGTCCAAAAATTCTCTATTTATGTTGTGCTTATCATACCACAGGTGTGCATGCCATCCAAAGTATAAATTAAATCCTTCTAAATTTAACAGTCTTTGATTTTCCAATGTCACCCAATCTTTTATCCAACCTAATGCTGAAGCTTCATAATAGAGTTTTAAATCTGGCAATGTTAACCCTCCTCTTTCTTTTATATCTTTAAGATATTTTATTTTAATTTTCTATTTTCTCCGTTCCAAATAAACTTACACAAATCCTGCTCCCATTTTTTGAATGGTTTCTCATTATGTATTATGGGTACAACTTCCAAATAAGAATATCATTTTTGGGAGTATATTCATTTTGATTGCTGAAATTCTACCTAATAGAGAGAGATGTAATTTATTCCATTTTTTCATTTCATTCGTAATCTCACCCCAAACCTTTTTATAATTGTTATCAAATAAGTCTGAATTATTTTTTGTTAATATTATCCCCAGATCTTATCTTCTTAGTTGTTTTAAAATCCTGAGATTTCTATCAATTCGTTCTCTTGTTTTGCTGTTATATTTTTAGTCATTATCAGAGATTTCTCCTTATTAACCCTAAAGCCAACTACCTCTCCAAATTCTTCTAGTTGATCCATCAGTTTTCTAATACTATTCATAGGATCCTCCACAAATTATAACTAAATCATCAGCATAAGCTTGGTATTTTTATTTCGAATCCCCTTACTCTAACTCCTCTTATTATCTTCTCATTTCTAATGTTATTATTTAAAGCTTCTAAACAGGTAATAAATAACAAAGGTGAAAGAGGACATCCCTGTCTTGTACCTCTATACATTCCAAATTGTTTTGTTTTTTCCCCATTTATAACTAAACATGCCTTTTGGTCATTATATATAGCTTTTATCCATTCCATGAACCCATTCCCACTCCCATTTTTTTCATTATCGCAAAAATAAATGCCAGTTAACATTATCGAAAGCTTTTTCAGCATCCAAAAAAATTAAAGCCAATTGTTTTTGATTGTATTTCTGATAATATTCTATTGTGTCCATGATTATTCTTATATTATTCTTCAGATGTCTTCTTGGTAGGAATCCATTCTGATCCTCGTTGATCCATTTATCTAATATTCCCTTTAACCTATCTACTAATATCTGTGTGTAAATTTTATAATCTGTATTCAATAGTGCGATTGGTCTATAATTTCTTTTATCTGTTGGCTTATCCTTCCCTTCTTTGGGGATCAACGTTATATTTGATTCCTTCCAAGTATTTGGAAATGTATTACTTTTAATTGAATTTAGTAGTCTAACTAACAAAGGTATTAATTCCTCCTGCAATGTTTTATAGTAGAATGCCGTAAAACCATCGGGTCCCGGGGCTTTCTCCACTTTCAGTTTACTAATTGCCTTCTTAACTTCTAATGATGTTATTGGGTTATCTAAACTCTCTCTTTGATTATCCGTAATTGTTACTATCTTTGTCCGCTCTAAGAATGCCGTTATCTTAATTTCTTGTTCCTTTGATTGTACTTTTTTTTTTAAACAATTCCTCAAAATATTTAACAAAAATATTTTTGATCTTATCTTGTTGTGTACCCTGCTCTCCTTTAATCCCTTAATATAACGTTTTTCCTTTCTTTCTTTAATTTAAATGACAGCCATCTTCCTATCTTATTAGCATGTTCAAACTGTCTTTGTTTTACGTATTTCATTTTATTTTCTATTTCATCTGTCATTAATAGAGTCACCTGTTTCTTTAATATCTGTAATTCCTTTAATGTTTTGTGATTTTTTGGGTCCTTTTTTTAATTCTAATTCTTTATCCTGTAACATATTATATATTCTAGCTTCTTTCTCTTTCCTACACTTTGTAATCCATGCTTGTGGACTTATAAAAAAACCCTTGATTACAACCTTACTTGTTTCCCATACTATTTGTTCTGATTGATCCTTGTTGAAATTATTATCCAGGAAATTCTTTAACTCTTCTTTTGCTTTCCCTACCACTAATTCATTTTTCAACAAATTATCATTTAACCTCCAATTATAACTTTTCTTCCCCTGCTTAATGATTATTAAAACTGGACAGTGATCCGAAATCGTTCTGGGTAATACTTCCAATTTCTCATATTTTTTATCAACTCTATTGATACAAAAATCATATCTAATCTGGACCACGACTTAAATTGTTTCGAAAATAAGTATATTCTTCTTTTTCCCCATTTATCTGTCTCCAAGCCTCTACTAACGCTAACTGATCAAGTAAATCAAAAAAAAGTTTTTGGAGCTTCCCTTGATTTTTCCTACTAGCATCTTTGATCAATACTTGACTTATCCACAGATGGGTTTAAAACCCCATTCCAATCCCCCAACATGATTATCTTATGATTATCCACCTCTAATTCTAACAGTCTTTCCAATAATCTACTTTTATTTTCTAATGGTCCATATACTCCATCATCATTAACTTACAACCTTTTATTGCTACTTCTACCACTATCCAATGTCCCAAATGATCACTAAATATCTGTTTTGCTTCATATTTATTGCTTACATATATGGTTACTCCTTTTTTTCTTTTTGTCTATTGATGAAGAAAGTGACTGTCCTAATTTAGGGTTCCTAACATATTTTAAATCTTTATTTTTAATGTGAGTTTCTTGTATTGCCACTATATCTGCGTTTAATTTTTCTAGCTGATGAAATACCCGCTTCCTTTTATATGGAGAATTTTATTCCATGAACGTTCCAAGTCAATATTTTCAATTTCATTCTTACCTGTAATTTCTTGTTCACTCGTCGGTTTCTTCTGTTTCTTCTATTTCTTCTTCTATTTCAGAATCAATAGATTTCAATTCTTCTTCTGCAACCTTTCCTTCTTCTTCTATCTCCTCCTCTTGTTCCCCTTCTATTTCTTCTTTTTGTCCTTGGTCTACATGTTCCTGTCTCTCTCTTTGTCTTTCTCTGTGCCTTCCCATTTCCTGCGATGGATTTAGATTATCATTAATGATTTCTTCTTCTTATCCCCTTGCTCCCTCCCTTACTTAATTCATCTTTATGTTTCCTCCAAAACTCCTTTGCTTTTGTGATTGTATTTGCAACATGAACTCCCTTTTGCTTCCAAATAAAGGAAATCCCTTCTATCCTCTCCCATGTGTATCGAATTCCTTGAGTCCTTAAAGCTTGTGTCACAAATCCGTATTCTCTTCATCTTTTTAACAAAGTTGGATGTACATCTTTCTCAAAATCTTAAGTTCACTTCCGCTTACCACCAATTTCTTCATATAACTCGGCCTAGGATGAAGTCCTTCACTTTCTCCCGAAGAAAATAGATAACAATATCTCTATGGCATGTTTCTTCTTCTGGCTATCGCCGAGTTCACTCTGAATATCCTATCAGTCTCCAGATCAAATTGTTCTGGTGTCCAATCAATATATTGTGCTAATGGTCGAATTAAACTCTCATATAAATCCTCTTGTGGCTGTTCCCGTAATCCTCTTATCTTGATTGATTTGTTTCTGCTCTTAATATCCATTAGTAATGTTATTTTCTCCAAATCTTCTATCCTTCCTTCCGATTTCACTACTTGCTCCTCCACTCTCATTGTCTTCTCTTCTGTTTCTTTAACTTTCTCATTCACACCTTTTAATTCTGCAGTAATATTATCCAATTTATTATTAAACATCTCCAATTCTTTCTTCACATCTGCTCTATCTCTGCTCTCATATGCTTCATTTCTGTCCTTGTCTCCCTCATTTCACTTTTAAAAGTCGTAGTTAAATTTCTTATTTCTTCCATAGACTAATCAGTTCCTCCACTCTGAGCCATTCCTTGACTTTCCAACCGTATTGTCTCTGTAGTTAGTGTCTTAACTTCTGTTCAGGGTCTTCTTTGTAACAATGTTTGTATTTGTGTCTGAGCACCAGCTGCTGCTCTCCTTTTCAGCTCCCATCATTTTGTCTCCAGTTTATTTAAACTCTCTTAATTAAATTAATTCCCTTCTTCTTTAATTTAATTTATCTCTCTATCACTCCTCACATTTATATTTTAATTAGTTCAATTAATTTAATTTATTTTACCTATACCTTTCTTCAATGTTATCCCCAAAATGTTAATTCCTACTAATTTTAACCAAATTCCAATTACTAAATCAAATTTCCAATATCACTATAATTTTAAACCACACTTCCCCACACACTCCCAAAAAGAGAGAAAGCAAAACAAAGGGATAAACAAAATACTATTATCTATCATTTCACTATCTCCTCTACCCTCTATTAGCAACAATATTTTCTGCACTATTACCAACTTCACACACTTTAAGTTCTCCACAATTCCACTCTATCCCACGATCACTCTCATCACTTTTCTCGCCCTTCACTCGTCTCACGGCCTCTGCCACTTCTCTCTCCGCCTTCCTTCAGCCGTCTCCCTCTTGGTCTCTCTTGTCACCTCTCTCTCCGCCTTCTTTCATTTGTCCCCCAGCCACTCTCGTCGTCTCTCTTCCGCCTTCCTTCACTCGTCTCCCGGGTCCGTCGCCTCTCTCGCCTTCCTTCACTCGTCCCCCGGCCTCTCTCGTCGCTTCTCTCTGCCTTCCTTTCACTCATCCCACGGCCTCTCTCATCGCCTCTCCACCTTCCTTCACTCGTCCCACGGCCTCTCTCGTCGCCTCTCTCTCCGCTTTCCTTCACTCGTCCCACAGCCTCTCCCCCGTTGCCTCTCTCTCCACCTTCCTTCACTCTTCCCACGGCCTTGTCGTTCTCTCCCTCCCCCCGCCTTCCTTCACTCATCCCACGGCCTCTCTCCGTCGCCTCTCTCCACCTTCTCCTTCACTCGTCCCATGGCCACTCTCTTCTGTCGTCTCTCTCTCTGCCTTCCTTCACTCGTCTCTGGGCCTTCTCCCGTTGCCTCTCTCTCCGCCTTCCTTCACTCGTCTGGCCTCTCTCTTCTCCTCCCTTCCGTCACCATCCCTGTCTCCTTCCCTCTCCCGTCAGCGCTTCCTGTCATCTTCCGGCTCCCTCTCCCCGACTTCCCTTCACTTGTCTTCTACGGCCTTCGTCTCCTCTCTGCCTTCCTTCACTCGTCCCCTGACCTCTCTCGTCGCCTCTCTCTCCGCTTTCCTTCACTCGTCCAATTCTCTCTGTCTCTCCTTCAGTTTTCAAGCCTCCATTTAATCCCTCAGTCCTTGCCGTATTTCACTGTTTAGTTTCTTATTTTAATTTTCTTCCTTTCCTATTTTTTTCCCCCTTTCTTTCAATTCCAATCTTTTAAATGTAGATTTTAAACCAATTTTAATAATTTAAGTCACTTTTAAAGTTCCGCAGACATTTAAGTCACTTTCTGCTCCACGTGTCTGGGAATCACTTCTCCCCAGCCTATGCTTTCTCTAAAGTTAGAGTGCAATTTTCCATGCGATCTCCCAGAAAGATAACGTCGTAATCCACTTACCCCAATGGTGAAATAAATCTGTAATCCAGATGTTCCGATGGACTGCTTATTTTCAATGGTGGTTAGCGGGTTAGCCTAAAAGGCTTCCCGAAGAGGTAATGGCGGCTTTGTCATTCCGTCAGTGCGTCCGTGAACAGGTCCCTTCTCTCCTCTCTCCTCCTGCCACTGCTACTGATCTTGGGTTCCCTCTTCAGAGTCGCCCCCAAGATCCCCTTACCAGGGGTTCTCTTTCTCCTCAAAAATGTTTACAGTCGGAGATTCGACCTCTCCGGGGACTTCAGAAACTCTGCAGCTCCGCAGGTTCCCAACCAAACGCCGCTTTCTCTACTCCACTGGAAGTCCTAAACAGTCATTAAATTAAAAGCAGCATCAGTGTATACCGCTTAGGATTTAAAAATGAAAGATGTATTTTAAAACAAAAAAAGGTAATGCCGTTTGATTTTTGCAAGCACATTTTTCTAGTAATTAAGCAAGAGAGTACTAACGCTTGCTGGAAGTAAACAAAGGCAATTTCCACACCAGACTGTTGCAGCGTGATCTTCCACTTTCCACATCCTATGGAGTCCTTTGAGGCGCCTCCCTAAACTGCAAACCTCAGGATTCCATAGCATGTGGAAAGTGGAATAATAGTGCTGTAACAGTCTAGTGTGGATGGCCAAAGACAAGGTACAGCAGATGGAGAGGGAAAGAACTCAGGCTGTGGGACAACAATCCTTGTGAAAACAAGCACTGAATAACTACAGAAGAGTTCAACTACTTTCATTTGTGAAATGTTCAGATATTGCCAATGTTTCAAATGTGAGACCTACATTTACTCCTACATGTGAGTATTGTTTCGTAACTTTCATCACTATATGTTGGTCATGCAAGTGCTAGATTAAGTTGCTGCAACACAGTACAGGACTAGGCAGCCTACATTCCTAGAACTGAATGTAAGATTCAGTATAATTTCAGGCCATCATCAGACTGATTTCAGAAGGCCTTTGCAAGTGAGCAGACCTCTAACAAGCAATTTCTTTTTTCCCTGGTAGCTGGCTGAACAGGAAGAAAGGGAGAAGAGAAAAAGTGAGTGGCAGAAAAGAAGAAATGACTGCACACTGCAGATTTCAGTACTTGACAAATAATCCAAGTAACGTAGGCCACTTCTGTTGATTGTATTGTAGCATATTGAATATAGTAGAGTCCCATTTATCCGACGCTCAGTTATCCGACCATCCAGATAAACTGAAGTTGTGACGGCCTGGGGGTGTGGCTGTGGGCATTTCCGTGCCCCCAGACATGCCCCAACATGCCCCCATGCCTGCCCTGACATGGCCCCGACACGCCCCCAAAATGGCAGCCGCCACGGGCATCCAGGTAATCCAACTCTTTCAGTTATCCGACCCTGCAGCCACCCGTTTGGATAACCAGGACTCTACTGTATAAGCATACAGTGCATGAGAAAGAACAAACCTTACTGTGAACAGAAAAAGAGCTATAATTGTCATTTGACAAAACTGTCTATTGGAGACTTCAGCCACCCTGGTATTTGCTGGAAATACAGTTCCGCCAAGAAATCAAACAAATTCCTCACCTGCCATGTTGACAGTTTCATTGACTAGAGGAGGCAACAGGGGACCCATGGTCCTGGACCTTATACTAACCAACAGGGTCAACTGGTCAACAGGATGAAAGCAGTGAGGTCTTTGGGTGGGAGTGCCTATGTTCTCTTGGTATTTGATGTACATAGGGATAGGGAAGCTAACTAGAAACTAAACTTTAAGAAAGTTGCTTTCAGTAAGCTTAAGCATATATACAGGGCATAATCCCAGAATCAGAAAAGAAACAGGATGAGCATGGCTGGCTAAGATCAAGGATGGACACATTATCTGTTTTATCCCTTCCCAGCCCATTAAAATTAACAATAGGACCACATTCAAAAGCTTTCAAAATTTGATTTATAGTCTAAAGTCTTTTCTGAAAGAGACCTCAATGTTTTTCCCTCCAAAAGAGCAACTAGTTTCAGAGGCCTCTAATAACTTGAGACCCAAGAATAACAACCAGCGTGGTAACAGAGGAAAGAAAATTATGAACAGAGAGATAACATTAGAGGGATCTAACAAAGGAACTTATTTTTCAAATGAGAATGGAGCTTTGAAAAGATACTGCAAAAGAAAAAAAACACAATGTAATAATGTAAGATGTAACAATGTAAGATCATCTTTGACTTTTCAGTAACAATGTATGAATGGCATAAAACAAGCAGATTCAACTGGATAACAAGTTTGGAAGGGGAGAGGGGGAGTATTTTCAAGTATAAACTTTAATAAAAAATATCATAAACAACAAAAAAAGAGATACTGCAAAAGCTATTCAGCCTGTCAGTTTAACCCTAAAGCAACCATCAAAGAAGCTAACAAGGATGGAAAGTGCAAGACAAGAAGCTTTAGACAGAGGCTTAGAAGAAAAGCAAATTAAGGAAATAAATCATCTGTGCAAGATAAAATGGAATGCTTTGAAAATGAAAGCTGTCGTTTAATGGTCACTTTCACAGAATTCTTGAATTGGCAGGGGAAAAAATTGAGTACCTGAAGTAGCCCTGGACTTTAATCTCACTGAAGAGGACATTGCACACCATTCTCTTGAAGGAAGACCTCAATGTGAAGATTTAGCCAGAAATGTTTAAATTAAATTCTTCCTAAAGCTCTTTAATAAAACACACACTATTCAATAAAAGGCAAAAACACATCAGATTTTCAAGATTTGACTCCCAAGACTCTCCAAAAACACAAAACTATTTCATCAGGTACAGAAGCACTATGATCAGAATGAGTTCACCCTCAATGGGGCTTTCTCTTAAAGCTAAGCTTTCATCACAGTGGAAAAATACTAACTTCAGTGATGGTGGACAAAGCAGAAGCAATTTGCAAATCAATTAACATTCCAGCTCCTGGAATTGTCACTTCTAATTCCTCAGGACTCACTAATTACTCATCCTGAGACAACCTAGACAACTATTCTCAAGATTAGAACTTGTTCTAAAAAGTTCTGAAGCAAGCATCAGAACTTTTTAAATGGGAATTGCTATATTGAAATCATATAACAAGCTGTCAAATTCAAAGTACACCAGTATCTGCCATGCTTAAATGCTATCTCTGTTTTAGTTTCTCAGTTCATTCAGTTACTATCCAATGTTACACAATCAGGCAGGTTGTGTAAAATAATATGATAAATTATAAATGCTTAATTTGAAATGTTGATTCTACATAAACAGGTGGAGTGGGATGAGTTGTCTAACATGGTTGCCGGAGTCCTCCAACCCCTCTTTACCGTGAGTTGGCTTACACAAGCTAGACATCAGAGCTTGTTGCTCTTGGTCCATAAGTGAGATTTCCTTTACAAAAGCGGGGTAATTGGTAATATTTTATTGAAGTTATTATTGTTTTTTGTGTTGGCATACTAAGATCTACATCTGCAGTTTTCTTTCCCCCCAATGAGTAATTTTTTGAAAAGGACCTTCATTATTTGATTGGCTAACACTATAAAGTCCTTAAAGAAATCGCCAAATTATATCTACACATAGTACTATTACAGGAAACTCACCTAAATAGAAAGATCAATGCTGCAATTAAGCACTCTGAATTTGGATCTCAGTTCTGTGCAAGATATAATTCTAAATCTAGAGGGACAGCAATCCTTATTGCTAAACACTGACCCTTCATTGTGGAGCAAACTATGACAGGTAATGAAGGCAAATACTTATTCCTTAAAGGAATGCTAGCAGGACAAAAGTTCACTGTTGGCACCACCAACACCTAGAAGAATCTGTATCCAATATCTTGATTAAATTCCATACATTTGCAGAAGGAGCAATGGTGCTTTGTAACAATTCTAACCTGGCATTAGATAGCAGGCTTGACAGATCAAATAAGTGAAACAAGTCAAACTTACTCCATATGTTACCAGCCCTTCTCTCTGCATTACATTAGATTTGTGGAGACACATTAATGGTCAAAGAGGAAACTATGCCGTATAGCATATAAGATGCACCCCATTTATACACTTGCAAATATTATTTGCTGGCATATAAGATGCACTGGTGTACAGGATGCACTCCATTTTTAAACAGTATTTCTCAAGAAAAAAAGTATGTCTTACACCCCAGCAAAAAAGGTAGTTTTATTCAGCTAGACACTGCTCATCTACATGAATTGATCATATATTTGTCCCTACAAGTCTCATACATAAAGTACTGCAATACAAATGCAACCAATCTTGAACTTGGACCACACATCCATTTGTTTGTATGTAAACACAAACCAAGACAGGCCTCAGTCATTTAGCTGGAGACTTAGTGGCTTAAGTCTTCCCTCAAAACCAAATAGTTTATTTATGGTAGCATTTGGTTTGTTAGCAGTGATTTTAGATAACTCAGGCCAACTCAGTAGTTATAAAAACAAACGTTATCTTTTATTGTAATAACATTAGGAATAAAAGTTTTTGTAAAGTTCAGTGTTGTTACATTAAATAGTTCAACCTTCTGACAATCTATGCCAATAATCCCCAGCCTTAGACACCAGTCCTCTTAGCTGTTTAAACACAACACAGCCACCCTCTCTGGCCAAGATCTCACTGAAGATTCCTCCTTTCAAATGGAATCTCTGCCTTATATCCTTAAGCTCTTCCCATGCACACCACTGTGCATTGTTTCACTCCAAATATATTACTCTGGTTGCCTAGTAACCCATAAAGTTGCAATTGCATTCTAAATAGTTTAGCTCCAAAGCAACTTTGTCACATGTTTGTATTTGTATATGTGTGTATAGGTACACATATAGAACTATGTACTGCTTGAAATTTAATAAAATGGAATTTTCTTAAAGGTGAGAGATTGGGAGCAGAACTGCAAACCGTTCCAGTGAGAGAAAAAAAGTGGATGTCTAAATGAACCATGTTGGTTGTATAAAGAACTTTCAAATGAGCAAAAATTTGAAAAGGATAGATATAACAAATGGAAGAAGAGGGAAATCACAAAAAAAAGAGGAATACAAACAAATAACCAGTACTTATACAGGGCAAGTCAAGAAACCTAAAGCTTAGGCTGTTTCTGCACTACACTGTTGTAGTGCTATTATTCCACTTTCAACATCCTGTGGAATTCTGGGGTTTGTAGTTTGCTGAGGCCAAAGAGCTCTCTGGCTGAGAATTCTGGCTGAGAATTCTCCCCAAACTACAAACCCCAGCATTCCATAGAATATTGAAAGTGGAATAATAGCACTATAACAGTGTAGTGCAGAAATGGTCTTTAGAATCAGTTCAGGCATGCTATAATAGTTAGAATAATAAAAGAGACTGTCATTGGAACAAAAAAGCAGGAGAGCCACTGCATGGAGCTGATGAAAATGCAAGCTGGATAATGCTACCGTTGGGTGGATTTTTAACTGGTAGACCAAGCCTTAATACATACTGGTGGTGGTTCTTCCTCTTCAAGATGTGACTAATGGTGTGCTTCAGCATTCTCTCTTAGGCCCAGTGTTGTTCAGCATTTTTGTAAATGACATAATGGAGTACAGGGCGTGCATATCAAATCTGCAGATGACAGAAAATTAGCAAGGTAGTTAATACTCCCGAGGATAGGATCAGAATTCAAAATGACCTTAATAGATTGGACAGCAGGGTCAAAACTAACAATATTTCAACAGGGAAGAATGTAGGGTACTACTAAACATCACATAATGGTTTGAGTGTTGTACTACAACCCTGGCTTCATGGGTTCAATTCCCTGTTCAGCCACTGGGTGACCTTGAGCATGTCACATACTCTCAGCCTCAGAAAACTCCCATGATAGGTTCACATTAGAGTTACCATAATACCTCTAGAGATAAGATTTTGAAAAAACTGGCAGCATTACATTTAAAAGACAGAGCGAGCTTGTTTTCTGCTACCCCAGAGAGCAAGACACAAACTAGTGGATTCAAAGTATAAGAAAAGAGATTCTACCCAGGAAGAGCTTACTGACAGAAAGAGCCGTTGGACCATAAAATAGATTGCCTCGGAGGACAATGGATTTTCCTTTGAAATTCTTTAAACAGAAGCTAGACAGCCACTTCACATGAGTCTTTAACTGTATATTCCTGCATTTCAGTTGGTTTGACTGCATGGCTCTTGCAGCCCCTTCTAACCATATGATTCTTCAAAAGCAAAACTATACTTGCTGAATGCCAGCTTACAAAGCAATTGGTAAGAGCATAGGAGCCCTGACAAATATGTGTTATATGTTAAAAAATAAAAGCTTTATATAGTTTTCTGTCCACACATATATGTAGTATTCCTGATACCAGCTTCTCCCTTTATTTTGCCTGTTCCTGGTTTGTTTATTCTCTCTCTCTCTCTCTCTCTCTGTCCCTCCCCCTCTCTCTCTCTCAGTCTTGGTTCTTACAGAGCTTATATTTGTTACTGATTATTTCTGAGTGTTTTTTTCATTTCTGTTTTAAAATATTTTTAAAATATTATCTACCACTGTGAGACCTTTAGATTAAGCATTCATGGTAAAAAAAAAATGTTTAAATAGTAATGCAAGAGTTTCAGTAACCTGAAGCTACATAACATCACAAACCTCAAGCAAAAGGAAATGTTCCATTTTAAACATGGGAAATAAATATGTTTGTTCTGTGTGAAAAAACTTCAGGGCTGTAGCTCTGTATATTTTTCTAAATGCTTTTAAATGATATTAAATTCTGTTGCAATGGAAAAGTCATAATCTACAACCTGCATACCTGATATTTTTGCTATGCGTAAGAAGAACAATGAGATATCTAAAGCACTAAAATTCTGCTGTCTTACCATCAGAAATCTTCTGACACCGGTGCATGCTGCACTGCATACACATTAGCTTCAGACATGCTGCCAGTCCATGGATTCTCAAAAATATTCGTACAGACTTAAGAGCTAGACATATAAACAAAAAACCAAACATAATTGTGATGAATCCCCTTGCCAGGCTAACCCATACAATTCTAATCCTGGATTTCTGTCCCTCATCTTGCCTTCCCCACAATCCCTTCCTGGATTAGATGCTTGGGTCTTAAGGTAACCCTTTTGTAGATCAGTTGATGTGCTTTTTGGTGGGTTCTTTGTAGTAAGTGTGATCAGAACCTCCACCAAACTTAATATGAAAAGGCAGAAGCAGTGTAGTGGTTAAAAAAAAAAAAAGAAGTTTATTAAGACACACAAGAAAAAAAATACACTGACCCTTGAACTGCTAAATCATTTACATCACACCAAAATCATAGCCAGTCCTTTCCTCTGTCTAACTCTCTTGTTTCTATTCCATCTATTCCTTTGGCCACGGGCAGCCAATTAGTTTCCAGGGAAAGTACAAAGCATTGGTTATTACCTTTAAAGCCCTACATAATTTGGGTCCAAGATTCCTACAGAATCACCTTTTCCCATACAATCTGCCCTGTACAGTCAGATCCTCTGGGGGCCATTTACTTAAACTGCCTAAAACAAGATTCTCATTGGCCACCCCTAGACTATGGAATGACACACCCAGACTATTTTTAATTATGATGTATTTTTAATTATGATTTCAATTATACTTGCATTTTAATGGTTTTGCGTTTTTAGCGTATTTTAATCATATTGTGTTTTAACTGGTATGCTGGTTTTAATTGTATTTTAATCTCTGTTGAACCCTGCCTCAAGCTTTGAGAAGAGGCTGATAACAAATAAACATTTATTATTTATTTATTACTATTATCTCTGTGCCAGCTTTTTCCTATCTCTGTACCATCTTTCCTCTTGTGTAGTGTCAGAGACAAGCCTCAGTTTTGTAGCATTTCTCCCCCTTAGGCCCCCGTTTACAGCATTTCTTGAGCTGTGATTTGCAGGCTTTCCAGCTCGTTCCTTCACAATAATATTTTAGAATGCTGAATTCTGCACCCACATATCAAATCCAGTACTTTTTGCAGGTACAGAATCACAGAATACATGCAGTGTTTCCCATATTTGCCACAACTGTCCATCAACAGCTGTTAATTCAAAGTAACTAGAGCAATTCAAAGTAACGAGAGCAATGCAATATCCCCCCCCCTTGGATATGCATACTTATTTCCCCAAACTATAAAAATGGTTTTCATTTGTGGCATTTCTTTTCTATTTGATATTTAATGTCCCTTGCTGTTTCACAAGCCTGTCATATGTAGCAAATAACACATTTCTTCTGAAATTGCTGATTATAACAGCATACAAATTACTGGTAAGATAGATACAATCTCTTGCTTATTATGGACATGGCTGCTCACGAGCAGAGCTTTATTCTCCATCCCACCCTAGCTTGTTATATGAGAGGAGCATTTTGATGAGGAGAGATAATGGATGCTGAAGCTTGTAAGTTCATCAGCCTCAGCTCCTCCAAGGCAAAGGAGCAAGACTGGAAAAGGCCACTACCAGAATAGCAGAAACAATTCTGTGCTGGATAGATGGTGGTTTGTCTCAGGCCCTTTCCGCACTGAGGTATTAAAACGGTGCAGAGCGACCTCTGACGGAGGTCTTCTCCACCATGGAGTGGATTGGGGCGGACTATTTTTTGTAGTTCCGCACCTCAATCCACTCCGAAGCGACCGGAACCGGTGACACGGCGTGTTTTTTAAAAACCTCTTTTCAGAGGTTTTTAAAAAGCATGGAGCGCACAGCGCCATGCAGCTCCGTCGCTGCGCTCCGGTGAAGATTTGCAGACGCACACTAGTGCGTGCCTGCAGATCTGCCGGGGGCGGGCTTTAGGCTGGCAAGCTTCTCTGGTTGGTGGAGAGCCTCTGCCAGCCAGAAGCCACCATTTTGGATGCCGGAGGACTGCAGAACAGCGAGATCGCACTGCTCCGCATGGCGACGGACTTACCCGGCTGCCGGTAAGCTCCGTTTTAGAGCGTTTTCCCCCGTTTCCCTCTCCACGTACGGAAAGGGCCTCAGTGTAAGGCGGTTTCACAAGTTCAGTGATGATGCTATACTGCTCATTCTTATGCATAGTTCTGCATACCCACACTTTTCTAATTGATTATATTCTATGCATTTTTCAAATGCTGCTGCTCCCACACCTATGTCAAAAATATTTTTGCTGCTTGAACTTGAATCCATGATGATTTCATCCATGCATGCCTTACCTTATTATTCTTCCATCTACTTTCCATCTAAATCTTCCCCACCGTAAATGTTCTTTCTACTTGTTCCATAACATTGAATTCAATCATACCTTATTCACACAAGGGGCATTCAGGTGTTGCCAAAGAGTAAACAAGACCAAAAGCTCATGTTTCTGTCAAAGACTGATAAGAATCAAAAATTGGCTCAGGATGGGACTTTGCTGTATTTAATCCCCATTCTTGCATGTTTCATGCAAGAGGACGTCTTCACAATGGAGATAGGATTTCATTTCCATTAGGGAGCCACTGACACAATAAAACTAAGCTAGAAAACAGTCAAATTATCCATCTCCACTTTACAGTCGATCACACCCAGATGTTAATAGCAGCCCCATACCTCTTTCCTATTGCACCCAAACTTTTCTTGTTCTGAGGTATGGTGGGAGAAAGTTCTTTGTAAATGTATGTGGTATTTCTCTAGCATGGAAGGTGGGATTTAAAAAAAACAATAATTGCATAATGGTGAGAAGCTGAATGCTGATAACTGGGAGATATATGGGACATAGAAAATTAAGAAGAAAATGTTGTTTTTTTCTGTTCAGAAAGTGAGATTAAACTTTGTGTAAAGCAAATAGAGAGGGATAAGTCTAGACAGGTGTATACTCTAAGAAGAGTTTTAGGCTACTTCTCATTGGCCATTTCCGCACTAGACTGTTATAGCTCTATCAGTTCACTTTCAACATCCTATGGAATCCTGGGGTTGCAGTTTAGGGAGGGGCCAGCTGCCCCTACTTAAACTGCAAACCCCAGGATTCCATAGGATGTTGAAAGTGGAATGATAGCACTATAACAGTTTAGTGTGGAAATGGCTCCAGTATCCAGGATTTTGCAGGTAATTTTGAGCCTGGTTTGATGGTACTTTCTAGTTTGACTCCCATGCCCATTAGGCTGTACCTCTCTATGACCAAGAACAGGAGAGACGACTCCTCCTCATTTTCCTGGGTGCCATCTCTTGAGTCCATCAACTGCTGTAAATGTTCTTCTCCCACTTGCCTCCAATCTGATAGGCATCACTCTATATATCTCAGGCCTTTATTCATCTTCTAGTTCTGAGTGTGAGGCTCATAGCACTTGTAACCCAATGCTACACTTCCTGGTTTTTCCTCTTCCTAGGACAGTAATCAAAAGCAAATGTCTCGTACTCCTGGAAAGAATCACCTGGTTCAGCGGGCTACATGACTGAGTGGTCCACAAGGAAGAAAAGAAAGTTTTGATTGTGCTAGGCCCAGAGCATTATTGTAATGTTAGCATTTGAAGTCTCTAAGTTTTTTCTCCCTTCTGGGAGAGCAGGATTTCACCCTATGAAAAAAAATTGGAGGGAATGCATGAAATGTGGGTGTGCATGTTTAATTTGTCTGAAATAAAGCTAAGGAGATAAAGTAGCATGCATATGAACCAAACTTTCAAAATAAACTGAAGTACAGTTTCTCTCTGCCATAGCCCACACTCAGGAACCAAGAGAAACATTTTCAAAAACTGTGAAAAGTGCTGGAAGTTAGGCATATTCTTACATTAGTGAGAAGGGTGTGGAAGTTAATAGGTAAGACAAAGCCACCATCACTCTCTGCATACAGTTGCGGGAACTGTGTGGCCCTCCAGATGTTATTGGACTGTGAATCCCTGCAACCCTACCCAGCATAGCCAATGGTAAGGAATGCTGGCCATTGTGGTTCAGCAACATCTGGAAGATCATGCAATCCTCACCCAAGTGCAAGCATAACTGCTGCCAAGAGTGTTGTCAAAGATGAGGTCGAAGAGCTGAACAGGGAGAAAACAGAACGTGACTTAAAATAGATGTTATGCCATACATCTCTATATGTGCCTTCAAGTTAGCAGTCAACTTATGGAGACCCCATGAATTTCATAGGGTTTTCTCAGGCAAGGCATATTCAGAGGCAGTTTTGCCGGTTCCTTCCTCTGAAATATAGCCTACAGCACCTGGTATTCATTGGCAGTCTGGCATCCAAGTACTAACTAAGGCTGACCCTGCTTAGCTTCTAAGATAGAATAGGCACCCAATCACCTTCATCTGGCTTTATCTGGACCCAAGCCATGCAGGACTTTAAAGACTATAACTAACACTTTGAATTGTGGCCAGAAATAAGTAACCAGTGAAGCTCTTTCAACAGGGAAGTTATATGTTCCCTGTAACCAGCCCCAATAAGCAATCTAGCCACAGCATTTTGGACCCCAAACTGTTTCCAAATACAATGTGTTACAGTAATCCAAATGGGATATTATCAAGGCATGAATGACATCTCAACGAATGGACACAGCTGGCACACTAGCTTAACCTGTGCAGATGTACTCCTGGCCACTGTCAAGACCTGAGTCTCCAGGCTTAGATTCAAAGATTCAAAGGTACCCAAACTAGGAATCTGAAATTTCAGGGGCAGTGTAACTCCATCAAGCATAGGCTGTATCCCTGTTCCTTGATCAGCCTTTTAACTGACCAAGAGCACCTCTTTCCTGTCTAGATTAAGCTTCAATTTGTTTGTTCTCATCCAGTCCATTACTGACAACAGGTACTGGTTTAGCACCAAGACAGCTTTCTTGTAATTAGACAGAAAGTGTCATAGTGTACTGGTGACATCCAAACCCAGAACTCCAGCAGTTTCATATATACATTGAATAGCATGAAGGACACAACTGAACACTGTAGGGCCCACAAGTCAAAGGCCGTGAGATTGAATAGGAATCCCCCAGCACCCTTTTCTCCAGAAGGGGCTCGGCAACAATGTCCCAATATGTCATCCCAGAGGGGCAGCTCAGGGTACATCACTGATGGCATTGCAAGGTGCAGAGAGGTCCAAAAAACTAACAGGGACACGCTCTGCCTGACCAGTTCCTGGCACAGGTCACCAAGGTAACCAAAGCTGTCTCCATCCCATGCACAGGCCAGAATCCAGACCAAAATGGATCTAAATAAGCCATTTCATCCCAGAACCTCTGGAGCTGGAAGGCCAGGCCATGCTTTTGAACCATGTCTCCCCTCAAAAGATATATTGGAGACCAGCTTGTAGTTATCTAGTATGGTTGGGTTCAGGGAGGGTTTTTTTCAGTAAAGGGCTTGGCTTCTTTCATCAGTGATAGAACCCTGACTTCCTGGAGTGAGCCATTCACCACTGTTACAGCAGTTTCTAGCCAGACTTGGGGGGCACCAGATATCATTTTGATATGAATAATTTGGCTTTCCTTACCCATTCCTTCCCATGTGCTTGTGAGGCCCCTGGACAAGTACGCAAACAGGCTCGGTCGCTAATTGCTGTAATATTCAACAACAATACAGGCAGGCCAGATATAGCCAAACTGCCGCTTCAGGAGACCTCACGGCAAGTACCCTCATTATGTATGCACGCTACTTACAAAGAACTCCCTGCCCTGAGCAGGCAGGTTGATGAGCTGAATACTCAACTGTCAAGCACTCTGTGTTTGCATACTGGCTACTCTATTGACAATTCGGACTTAACTCAATCATGCTAAATTCTGAGCTTTCGGAGGCTTTGTCTCCAGCCCAAAACTCATTGTTTTCCCCAAGAACGGATTAGCCTCTAAGTGCAATTTCCCCTATAAGAACCCCTGACTTGGAGCACTTCTTTGAGTTGCTCGAATTGTTGGATCGCCTTGCTGCTGCTTTGCTTGGCGAGCCTTCCCTCAGTCCCATGTACTGAGAACCTCCATATCCACAAACTCTATCTTCAGACTACCCGGGCTTCAGGACAGGTGCAGTATTTCCCGAACCTAACCTCCTCTTAAAATCCCTTTATCCAACTCCAACCTTTATTTCTATAGTTATCTGTGTGAGTGTGCTGCATACACTTGTTTGATTGTATTATAATAAAACACCAATTATTATTTCACATCTGTTTGCTCCTTGACTCGGCCTGACCCCATAGACATTGGGTTCAAGATCTCGCTACATTACCCTGCCTCTTGCATTGCTAACTTATGCTCTTTGACTAATTTCCCCAACTTGTGTAATTTGGAGAGCATTTAGGTGTCCCTCACGGGACCCCCAGTAATCAGGGTAACACCACTGTCCTTATCGACTGAGATAGTCCCCCTCTGACTGCTTTTACAAGACAGAAGGAGCATGGTTCCAGTATGCATCTAGTGGCTCTTACCTCTCTAAGGATCCTGTCTCAGCAGTCATGTCACCCAGTGCAGTAACCTCTTCCCATACCAAACCATAAAAATGTAAAATATAATTCCCATATATCACTGAATCAATAGTAGTGACAGAAACAACACTCAGTGGGTTTCCATGGCCTAGCAGGTCCCCCAGTGTCCTAATCCGACAGACAAACCACTACATCATATTGGCTCCCTGTACAAGCACATGCTTCTAAGAAGAAGCAATACTTCTGAACGCATTAGGAATACAATGAAAGTGACTTTGAGATATTTTAATGCAGGTTGCATTAGATCACTGCTACTGAAAGTGATGTAGCATGGACTCGTTCAAGTTTCTCAGCTGCCAGTCAATGGCAAATTTCTAGGAAAATAAAAAGAAACGATTATAGCCACAGGACTATAATTGGTATCAGTCCTTAGGAGATGGGGGTATCACTGATCCCCATCAGGTAGCTTGAGATGCCCTGCATTAGAGATGATAGTGGGAAAATCTAGTCAGACTCATGCACCCAAGGAATGCAATGAATCTGAGGAGGGGCAGTGACTCAACTTCAAATATGGGCCATCTCTTCTGCCTCTTTACCACTCATCAGAGGAGTTTTGGCTCACACATCACTCCAACTATTGCGAATCTATAACTTGGAACCTTCAGTCCAAGAAGCCATTTCACACCTTTCCTCCCTCTTCTTTCTTCTGTGGACATTCTTTTAATATTGGTTTCCCATCTTTCTCATTCTTGAGAGAATGATAGTCAAAAGCATTCAGCCCAAATTGTCTATCCTACCTTTTTGTTTTCAAAGTGACTCTAGGAAAGCCTAGCAGCAATGCTGGCAGAGAAGGGTCATTCCTTATCTCACATGCCCTGCAGAACACCCTCCTAATGCCTTCCTCAGCTTCAGCACCTCTTAACAATGTTGTGTTATCCTACGTGCATGCCCAGCTTCCACAACCCCATAACTCCTGCCTAACCCACACTTGGATGGAACAGCTCCTTACCATATTCTTCATCCCTCAAAAGTAATGTTTCCGGGTCAATGGATATTCTGTCCTCCATCTTGAAATCTGCAATGCTGACGTAACTGGAGGACATCAGAGCAAAAGCACTGAAAGAAAGAGAAGCAGCCTCACATCTCCCCCAGGCATAAAAAGCCTAGTGCTAGCAGAACAGGTGCCATTTTTGGCCAGCTTCTTTGGAGGTGAAAATGTTGTATGTTGAACAGTGGTGTCACTAGGGTTGTTGTCACACATTTCTGATAGTGTAATCCAATAATCCAATGCGATCCTCACCCCACTAGTGAAGCCACTGTTCTATTGTTACCCCCTTGGCAGACCCCGTCCCAGAAGGATATAAAATTAATATCAAAAATATGCCAGAGAGGTTGCTCAGGTGGGTGCGTAGACAAATAGGTCAAGCGACCAGACATAGGTCAAGGCCAGGAAAATCCCCAGTCATGTTTCCCAAGGAGACCTCAGGCAAGGCACGTCTGCACAGACGAAGGGTCCTCAGCCACAAAGCCAATTTGAGGGGATTACTGGGTTTTCCCCGCTGTTGAGCAATGCTTACTTCGACGAATCCTACAAAGGTGAGACCCATTTACTTGAACCAATCCTGCAAGCCATTAAGTTGCTATTGTGCAGTATTTTCCTTCTATTTCGACCATTGTTCTTCCCAGGAAAGGGTCTGCCCCCAAGGTACGTTCTGCCCTATCAGTAGTCCCCCTTTTCGAGACCCTCTTCAGGAACTCCCTGCCATGCCAGCAGATCGGCACTCTGTTAGTTGAGTGCTTCCCCCAGCCGCCTCTCTTCACTGAGCTCCTAATTTCTTGTGGCTTTCTGGACTAAAGACTTCTGGACAGGTGCAGTATTACTGCCCTTATACCCTCTCTGCTATATTCCCTATAAGCTTTCACCTCTTTCCCTTCTCGATAGGCCTTGTATGCAGGAGTGAGTGACTGCATTTGTGCGTGAGAACATATGTGTTGATAAAATTTAGTCATTGATACGATTGGCTGGCTTTTGTTTGGTCTGACCCAGTAAAAATTGGGTTGAAGGTCTTGCTGAGCTATCCTGCCCCTCGTTCTACCAAAGCTAGTGTTCCGCTATTCCCCTAGTCTTTGCATTTTTGGAGCGAATCAAGGTGTCCCCCAGGAGATCCCCAGAAGTCAGGGTAACACTGTCTGCATATCCAATAACATGAGTCAAGTATGAGCCAAGATTACATCCAGTGGATCTGTATCAACTGCAGCATCCAACTCTGACTGGATCCAAATAATTTTATCTTCCAAGTGTTGTGCAAATTCTTCACTGCAGGCTACCAAGTGGTCTACATGCTGCTGTTATGGGACAGAACATAAAAGGCCTTGACCATTGTGCAGACACAATGGTGGCAGAGAAGAATAATTTCTTTGTTGGGGGATGATAGGAGTTTCAGCTCCACAGAAAACACAGCGGAAAAGCCAGAGCACAGCTAGCCAACAGCAGCAACCTTGTTCCCCAATAAGGATACTCACACACGGAGGAGTTTCTTCCAAAACAGGAGGCACTTTATCTTGCAGCAAAGTTCTGTTATATACAAAACATAGGACAGACGGACAAGAGCTTGCGCCAGGCACCAGGTTTGGTCAAGAGACATTACAGACAAGGGCTTGCTTTCTTATATACACATCTACAACCAACCAGGTAAGGATTTGCGCATCTCCCTCTACCATCTGCGCACAACCCCAGTCTCTTATGCAACCTTGCAATTACCCACAGCTGGGGCATGATGCAACATCTTTGCAGTGGGCTGATCATTTTCCCAGGGTTCCCTGCCTGGAATCCCTGACATTCTTTGCTGTCACCACTGCCACTGTGTAGGCTGTGCAGTTTTCACAAAATAGAAAATATACTGCATTAAAATAATAATATGAACACCAGTAACAGTATAACAACTGAAACAGTTAGCAAGTTAACTGCTATAAAGACAATGGCAAAATCATAAATGAAGCCATTACAAAACTGATGAAAGCATCACATTAGTATCTCAAGCAAAGAGATTTAAGATGTAAGATTTTATTAAGTAAAACCAAAGATGGATACAAAGTTTCCTAACAAACCTTTGCATTTAGTGGAGGATTGTAACAGCAAAAGTTGTGAAGATGTTTTGGTATATACAGGATTGCTAACAAAATATTCAAAAGAAAATCCAAGACATGTATTTACCAAATAGCAGAAGACCTCCTGATGCAAACTTGGAGTCAGGGATGGACATGTTTACTGTGATCAGTAGATACACTAGAACAGAGCATGACAAGATTTTGTAAAATAGCTATTACAAATTGTTTAGAACAAAACAAAGGGAAATGAAGGATTGTATGATCAAGTCTAAATGCAGTATAGACTTGATTCCTGAGGAAAGGAATGCCCAGAAAATTATAAATCATGTTTTTAAAGTGTAGATGGCAAAGTTGTGTTACTGTTGCCCTAGGGAATCTGTCTAATTTGTCAACTAAAATTTAGTCCCTTCATAGAAAACTAGTCCATTCATGTTTCTGGAAGGCTAATTACTCACCGAAAGAATCTGTTCAGGGAACTGTCAGCACTCACTTAACATGGCATAGATACCATGTCAAGTTTTGAACTGTTCTCATAAAGAAGATGAGGACTATCTCATCTGATTCATACGCAAATCTTGAGCCACATTTTTCTTTGATTCTGTCTCTTTCTTGATTTGTACAGGGAATTCAGGACATAAGTTCGTTTTTAGGAAAACTTCTCTAGCTTCCTGTTTCTGGTCACAGTTCAAAGTGCAGGGTTTAGCCTTAAAGCCCTGTATAGCACAGGAGCTTGGAATCTTAGCATCTAAGCCCGTTAAGCATATAACTGTGTTTGTTTAAAAATATTTATATACCACTTCCATCTAATGATTTCAGAATGTTGTATATCAACAATAAAATAATACATAAAAGCAATATACAATATCTACAGTCTCTGTAAAATATATCTGCTGGCTGTTATCACACAAAGAAGATAAATCATGCTTACAGTAGGTAATAGCATCTATGGCTGGGCCTCATCCCACTCCTCTACTGTTGTACTCCTGGTGAGAGATTGTTCGGAAAGTGTTTATTTTGTATTAATCTGTTAATCACCTCATTTGTAAAAGAAACACTTTCTATATGGCCTCCCACCAGAAGAACGACAGAAGAGGAATGACCATATGATAAGTTCTAGCCAAAGAAAATATTATCCTACTGTAAGTGAGATTTACCTGCCTTGTGTGATAAATTCCATAGACTAAACAAAGCTTGGTTGTAGTGCGGCTTGAAAAAATACACATCCTATCAACATAGGCCTACAAACCAGAATTGCTGGATCATGGTTAATACCAGAACAAAGAATATTCCAAATAGAAGGAACCAACACAGTAAATAACCTGCTCCAAATAACGTTATGAGCATGTGACACCATCTCCAAATTACCTCGAGGACTGAATGTTCCTGTGAAGAAGAACATGATCTGACAGATAACTGATTGATTAAACTGACAAGTCTTCTTGATGGTAGCTGCAGGTTAACTTATTACTAGAGCCAAGCCAAGTGCTGAAGAATTTTAGGTAGCTATGTTTTCAGTAAGTAGAGTTAGTGGCTAAAGTTGCTTTATCAGCTAGTCCTCACTTGCAACAGTTTTACATTCAGTGAGAATCACTACTTACAACTACCAGCTACAATTATGGGTACTTGCATGGCTCCTTCTCATGGAAATCTGTTGATGGGCAAACTAGAAAATAACGTTCTTAATGAGACCAGTCAGTCAGTCGGTCAAGCACATTTTTATTTCACTTTTGAATCTCTGGCTGGTTCTTTCCTGAATGACCATGTAAACATTGGTGGAAAGATCTCATTAAGTTAACCCTCTCTCTCAGACCCCCTAATTTTGAGCTAATTAATTCCCCTCTGTCATGTGAAGGTACTGGCATCATGACTGGATTCCAGAGTCACCCATGTTTGGGGAGTAACACTGGTATGTTTCCATTTCCTTAAACAATGCGGTCACTGCAAGATAACAGGCTGATGTGATAAAGCTCCAAACCAAAGCAGACTGCTAGTAAGCACCGTCCTGCAAACATCAGTCAGTAATCCAGGATTGCACCTGTGTGATTCAAAGTGCTGCATCATCTGTAAATACCTTAAGCAGACTGCCACTTTAAGGCCATTTCTGCACGAGACTGTTATAGAGCTATTATTCCACTTTCAACATCCTATGGAATCCTGGGGTTTGCAGTTTAGGCCCTCCCTAAACTAAATACTCCCTACTCCCTAAATAGTAAAAGAGTTTAGACAAAAGAGACAAAATAACTTTCCCATCTCTTTCCTAGTCTATTCTGCAGGGCTATTACAGATTCATCAACCTGGAGAGTTCAACTCAGGAAGGGTATTGCTGTTTGAAATGTCCAAGCTAAAGGAACTCTCTCTCTGTCTTTCTACATTTGCTTGACTAAAGGTCCTCCATTTTGAATTCTAGTCAACTTTAAAGGTCGTTCCTGTTGTCAGCCCCTTGTCCTAGTTAAAATTATGCTAACATTAATTGGTATGATTCTCAGCATGGTTTCCCAGTGCTTGGTTATTCTCTTGTAACAATATTGCTTATACTGAGCAAATACATGTGTTGTTCAGAGTTCACTGTTGATTTTTAATGGAAGAATATAGCTAGCAGCCATGGATCAGGTCTTTGGAAAAGTTAAAATCCCTAAATGACATCCGAATATGTGTTGTATGCTCCATGACATCATTGTCCTGAACTTATAAAAAACCCTCCTTTCAACAATAAAGGGTCTTTCTGTGCGCTCAAGTAAGAAATGGTTTTGATTGTGTTCTTCCTGAGGGGGAAAAGTCCTTTTGGCCAAGTTAGGGATCTTTCCAAGCTGATTCAGGGCTCAGCCACACTATTCACAGTAGTCCATTCAGGGTTAACCCTAGCACAGCTGCAGCACATGAGCAAAACAACCACAGACAGTATGTGCACTGCAGGAACAATTAATCTGCTGTCCTAATTGTGAAGATAGAGCAACCAGTGGTCTGGCATTTCAACTTAGAACAGCCTCTCTGATTTGTCCCTATTTGGCACTGATTTTTCATCTTCTGTAGACCTTTTGGACGAAAGGGAGAATTTTTGGATTTATAGACTAAGAACTCCTAATACCACAAGGCCTCAACTTAGAGGATAATGCCAACATCCATTAAGAATGCTGATAACATAGACCATTTCCATGCTAGACTGTTAAAGCGCTATTATTCCACTTTCAACATCCTATGGAATCCTGGGGTTTGCAGTTTAGGGAGGGGCCGGCTGCCACCTTCTAAACTGCCACCTTATATGCAACTCAGTTTCATCTTTGGCAGCTGAAGAAAGTGAAAGCTCAAACATTTTGCTTTATATATATATTTTTAAAGTTTTGTTTATTAATTAATTATTAATTAATTAATTCTGTTTCTCAATAAGTATATATTGTTGTTATATGCTTTCAAGTTGTTTCCAACTTACGGTAACCCTAAGGTGAACCTGTCACAGGGTTTTCTGGGGCTGAGAGTGTGTGACATGCCCAAGGTCAGCCAGTGCATTTCCATGGCTAAGTGGGAACTTGAACCCTGGTCTTCACGGCCATACTCTAATGCTCAAACCACTACACCATGCTGGCTCTCATATATATATATATATATAGAGAGAGAGAGAGAGAGAGTCTTCAGTAATTAAGTGAATCCTTCTGGGATGCAGGACAAACCTGAGACAAGTGCTATTGGTGTGCTATTTAATCTCTCACACGCAGGTGTGCACATGTGCACAAACATACACACACACGTAAATTCAACCATTCTTTATATTATTGAACCAAAAACCATTTTTGTAGCTTAAGAAAAAAACACACTATGATCAGTAATTTCAACAGATGTGTAAGAGGGGAAGAAAGGAAACAGTGGTGGTTTTTAGGGCAGTGTTAAGTGTTTGCTTTTAAATCAAATAATACTATTTGTAATATCATATAAAGAGGAAGTATTGTACCTAAATCACTCTAGCCAAGCTCAAAAACTAGTAATATGAATTAATGATTGACTTGAGGTTTAGTCATCTGTTTGCTTTTGTATTCATAAAAATTCATTGTTACCTTAGTAATTCCAACTTCATACACATTCTCGTCTATCCTTGATCTAAAGTGCACCCTCTTAAAGAAAGGCATACTGTTTCTCATGAGAACACTTTCCCCCTTTTTTTCTTTGTTTGTAAAGGAAGAAATAATGAATTGGCTTGTCTTTAATGGACTATTTTTTGATCTTTTTCCCTCCTCCACAAACAATATCTAAGTGAGGAATAAGTTGCACTTCCCCTCTTTAGCTTGCCCTCTTTAGATATTTATAAAACAGCACAAACCCATATATTTCTACTTCAATGTAATATGCTATTGGCACTTACCACCCAAGTAAGTGCCTTTAGCATTACAGCTCAAAAGTCTTCCTGTCAAATTTATGTCAAATTTTGAAATGTTAAAAAAGTCTTGCATGGGAGAATACAATACTTCATAGAGAGAGGATGTAAACCATACAAGGCTTTATCCTTACCAGCTTAGAGTTTTACAGCACTTTGAATTCAACCTGGAACCAGACTAATCACTAGTGTGTTAAGGAGGTAGTTATGTCCACCTTGTAATCTGTCTTGATCAGGAGGCTGGCCACTTCAGTTTTGTCCAGCAGAACTTTCTGAACACTCTTCAAAGCAGCGGAACATCACGGCTTCAGTTCTTTATGACTAGTAGGTCTGCATGTGGACCTGCACTAGGATGAGCCATATATCACTGACTGAACAGCCTCTGAATCTGCTCCAGATGGCCATTCCATGCTTCACAGCGAGCAGGCAGGACCACAGAAGCATCTTCACTATTTCCCATAGTCAGAAGTGAAATGACTGCAGTGGCAATGAGACCTCTATGACACCCCGGCAGGTCTCAGTGCTCATGGCATTATTTTACATTAGGCTATGCGAATGTAACCAGACACTTCTAAGATCCTATCTGCCTGCCACAAATCCCAGAAAAACCATGTGGGGGATGGGCTTTTCAATCAGTCAGGGAACTTCAGATGTTGTGGCCAGAGGAATAGAATACCAGTTCCCACAGCCCCCCAGAACACATGCAGATATTGCTAAGAGGAAGCCAACAAGAGCATATTACAGCAGGGCGGAGCTTGGAGTGTGTGGAGGGAGGGTGAGGCCACAACGTGAGGAGCATGGCCACTGTGCATGGGGGCATGGCTCTGGTGTGTGGGAGCATGGCCAGGGCGCATGGGGGCATGGCCAGGGCACACAGGGGGGTGGCTATGGGCTGGGATGCCCCAAAAACATTGCTGCCCAGGGCAAACTGCCCTACTGCCTCCTTGTCCCTATGCAACTGTATTACAGTAATCCAAGCAAGATGTAGCTAAGACATGTGAACCAAAGACTTCACATAAGTGTTGAAAATCTTATTTTAGAGAAATATTATACAGGGCCTTGCATCTTTCTTGTCTGTTATTTTGTTAATAATGCAGTAATTTTTTTTTTAGAAAATAGAAAAGAACTAACAGTGTTCTTCCTATTTATAGATTACTACAGTCCCACAGCTATATTGATTTTGCAATATATGTTTGCATTTGACATGCAATAATATGTCCTTGCTACTTATAATACAGATGGTTAGCTTACCAAGTGGTTACATGCATCCTGGAAGTATTTAAGAATATTGTGAAAATTAGTGTAATTTGGGGGGTATAATCCAGGAAGAATAAGACGCTGTCAGAACACTGAACCAAAACTCTTTCGTTTAAACCAGAAGCTATCATCATATTTACCTTTTAGAAGCTCATCTGCTCAGAAGCACCAAAATATGGAAGGCTAGTATGTTGTAGAACACTCTGAACATGTTTTAGAGCACACATAAATCATGAGGTATTGAACAAGATGAGAATTTGTAATGAGATTTTAGTTACTGACCATGCTGGCTGTAACCAAATCTAAAAAAGTAACTTGTCCAAGCCAAGTATATTAGGGCTTATTGTTAGTCCACATTAACTAATAAGTGGCCTGAAACATATTTGGCACTCTTTCTGCTACTAAGAAGATGAATAGTGGTCATTTAGGGAATGTGTCATCAGCCACTTCCACACTAGACTGTTATAGCGCTATGATTCCACTTTCAACATCCTATAGAATCCTGGGGTTTGCAGTTTCTGGAGGGGCCACCTGGCCATCTGGCCCCTCCCTAAACTGCAAACCCCAGGATTCCATAGGATGTTGAAAGTGGAATTATAGCTCTATAACAGTCTAGTGCAGAAATGGCCATCTTCTTACAGAAGAATCTTTGATAAGCTTCTGAGTATAGGTTTTATCACACAAGGCAGGTAAATCACAATTACAGCAGAATAACTGCATCTTTGGCTGGAACTTATCACATGATGTCATTCCCCTGTTCCTTCAAACCATAGAAATATTAATCCATGTCCCTGCCCCTGGCAAAAATTTTTTGGAAGAGCCTTAGTGGAGATCCAAGTAATCAATATATCCAGTAACAAAAAGTCCCCCCAAAAAATGGAGAAGGGTCTACTGACATAGAACAAGTTAAGGCAAGAACAACGGACAAAAGCCAAGGAGCTGTTGTGAGCTCATGCTTCTTTACACCAATCTGAAAGAGCCCTGAAATGTGTAGCTATGTGGAACTATTGGTCATGTTGCAGACTGCATTCTTGATTCACACACAGTAATGTGGAAAGTCTACTGGCTTGGCTTGAGCTTCCAAGTACTGGGGGCAGATGTGTATGTGCATTCAAGTAGTCTGCTGACTTATGGCAACTCCTTTAAAGTTTCGTAGGATTTTCTTAGGCAAAGAATACTCAGAGGTGGTTTTGCCAGTTCCTTCCTCTAAAATATAGGCAACAGCACCAATAATAATAATAATAATAATAATAATAATAATAATAATAAAAAATTTATTTATAATGCCCTTTTCACCAAAGAATGGAACATCAACATATACAATCAGGACAAAGACAATAAACATAACACTATAGCAACACATGGAATGAACTCCCCAACATGCCACCAGTCACTACCCATTTCAGCACCTTAAACACAACTCAGTGGCTTAAGATGGTGAGTCAAAGAGGAAGATCTTCAGCCCTTTACAAAGATGGATGAGATCCTCCTCCAACCAGAGGTTCAAAAGAAGAAGAAGACCATTTCACAAATGCGTATTGGTTGGCAGTCTCTTGTCCAAGTGTTAACCACGGCTAACTCTGTTTAGCTTCCAAGTTCAGACAGGATCTGGTGTCTTTATGATACTGGGCATTCCTCTAAATCCTTTGCAACATACAGGAGTTTAATTTCAGATGTCCAAGGGACCCCTGGAAGATAAATTAATGAGGGTGGAATGTGGGTAAGTAATGCACTTGGACTTTGTATAAATCACAGCAATATTAATATCCAAAGGGTGTGTGAAATTAATATCTAGCTGCTTGGTAAGGGAAGATTTCTCTCTGACAATTCCAAGGGCTCAAAACAGAAAGTTGACAGATTAAATAATAGAGCAAAATATTGCTGTCACATGACATAAGTGCTAAAAATGTCAGTGCTCATTTAAAAGCATATTGCCTCTCTTACTGAAATTGTAAATATTGCATTTCAAGTATTGTTTTTTGGAACGGATTTTGTTGTTCAGGAAATGTGTGGAAACAGCTAGAGGGAAAACTATTGTCAGGGCTGAAATCTGCTCTTATAGCTCCACCTGTTGGGGAGACCAAAATTAGGTCAAAGATAGGTGGGCTGTTTCATAGCAGAGTTAAGTTGACTTATTACAGCTTTATTTTTTTTCAAAAATGTGTTATCAAAAGAGTGATTAACAAAATAGCATTTACCCACACAACAGACAGAAGAAATACTGAAAACAACAACACAATGAATATCAAAAAGAGGTAACGCTCCAGCACAAAATGCTAAACCAACAACTGAAGAATTGATGTTGCTGTCTCATGAAGTTTCTGTCCTAGCATTAAAGATTTTGACAGTCATTACTTCCCCCCAGTACACAGTCTCAGGTATCCATTTGTTGGATTTCTGGCTGAAACCTCTGAAATAAAAACTAAGTTAAGACAGGGCAACAACAAACTAGCCAAGTCTTCTCCCTCTGTGGTGGATGCCACTCCCATTCATTCATTTATTATTATGTGTCTTCAGGTCAACTTCAGCTTATGCTAGGGTTTTCTTGGTAAAATTTATTCAGAGGTGGTTTGCCTTTGTCTTCCCCTGAGGCTGAGAGAGTATAATTTGCCCAAGGTCACCGATCACTGATCAGAGATTCAGACCCTGATCTCCCGGCATCCTAGTCCACCACTTAAACCACTGTACATTCTGGCTCTCTCTGTTTCATTACTTTACCTAATATGAATGCATATAAATGCAGTGAAAGGGGACAGGTTTCCATAGGAGTTCATAAATCTGGCACTGTGTATTCATTATCTGTGACATTATCTGTGTTCTCCACACTCATACTTGTGAAGTATAGTGTTACTATTCAGGCCACTGTTAGACAAGCATAAATTACACTCAAGGACCAGGATAAACAATGCCCAAGATCCTGTGTGAGGATATGTACCTGCTTATCCCTCTGCTCTCTGACGACATAGAAATGGCTATTGGACATGTAGCAAGGATGTCATTACAAGATGTGTCTGGAGGAGAGGATTTTGTTGGAACAGAATTGATGGATTGGAACAGAATTCCAATGTAAGCAACTACCGTAACAGTAAGTTGTGGTGTTATAAATTTGTTGTTGTTGTTGTTATTGTGTGCCTTCAAGTCATTTCTGACTTATACCAACCCTAAGGCAACCCTATCACTAGGTCTTCTGGTGGCTGAGAGTGTGAGATGTGCCCAAGGTCCATGGCCAAGCAGAGAACCAAACCATGGTCTTCAGGGTCATACTCCACTACATTACACTGGTTCATAAATCTGACTTACTAATAGCAACTTGCAAAGGATTGTTTTGCCATACCAGCAGAAGGCAATAATATAGGAAATGGCATCCTCTTAGTGAATTCTAAATTTTACTTACAATATTATAATTCACTAACAGGATGCCATCCCCTGTATCATTGCCTTCTGCTGGTATGGCAAAACAATTCTTTACAAGTTGCCATTACCTCCTAAACAGGTTGCCTTAGGATGCTGTAGAGCAGCCAAACAAAATCCACCTCAAGATAGAGACTGTAATGGACCCACAAAGCCAAATGACTTACTTGCCTAAATTGCACTCTCATAGATTTAACAACCAGTCAGAAAGTAATCCAGAAAGGCTCACATATACAATGGATGCCAGAGATCAATTTTTAAGGCTATTGGACTCGTAAAGTTCTCAAGAAGTAGGGATGGGCCAACTGAATCTTTGAATCCTCGAATCCTGGGTAAGGATTCGAGATTCCCAATCCGAATCCCTGTGCCAAAATAGGCAAACTGAATCTTTCGAATCTGCCAACCAAATAGATTGTGGGAGACCGGGATGCCTGAAAACCAGGGAGACCGGGATGCCTGAAAACCAGGGAGACCGGGATGCCTGAAAACCTGGGAGATCAGACATACAAGGAAAGACAGTAAATAGGTGAGTTTTTCTCTTAGAATAATAATGGCTTTTGCTAACAATTTCAGAAATTACAGCTGGGGCTGTATTCTAAGATATTGAAATTGAACATTGCATATTGAAGTTCCGTACTTGATTGGAAGCTATAGGCTTGAGATTTCAAGGACAGCTGAAACATTCCTTTGCATAACTCCCTTGCAAACCTCTTTCAGACACAGTTCTGGGGTCTGGAGTTTTACAAAGGGTCACAGCCTTCACTGCCAAAGTCTGCTGGTGCATCATCAAACTGCAAACCCCAGGATGCCAAAAGGAGCTATGCAAAGAAAGGCCAGTTTTGACCTGGATTATCTCTCTACTGTAGTATGTGGCCCTGTTTACACAAGCAGGAAAATGTGGGATTAATCCACATTTCCCTACCTGTATAGAAAGGGCCTTCATGTCATTTTGAATCTGGGGAGATCTTGAGGCAAAACTAGGACAATTGTCTTGGCCAGATTTCTTCAGAGGGAGTGTTACCCTGTTTTCTGGGGGTCCCGGGAGGGACACCTAAATAAACAAACAATAAAGCACAATTTTGGGAGAAATTAGCTGGAGAACTCACTTACGCTAGCGAGAGGCAGGGTAATTTAGCAAGATGTTGCAACCCAGCATCTACGGGGTCAGGGGGGTGGATGTGTGAGCGAGGGAGCCCTTCTTGGTTTAAAAGGGATGTTTTTCCCCTCTCCTTCGCGTCCTCTCTGAGGCTTGAAAAGGGAGGGGGAGTTGGAGGCTAGGGGCGCGGAGTCGCTTCCTCATTGAGAGCCACTCTTGCGAATGGGTGATCTCCAGATTTTTTTTCCTTTTCTTTTTCTCCAAAGCTTGCAGTGAAGAGCTGCTGGCTCTGTCATTCAAAGCTTCTGTTGGAGAAAGAAGTTGTTTTTTTTTTGGATTTTCAAAGCTGCTAAACTCAGTGGGTCTGAGTCAGAGCAGGCATTTTTTTAAGTCCCCTGCAGCAGTGGAGCTGAAAAAAATCTGCATACAAATTGCTTTTGGCTGAGTACTTAACTCAGGCAGAGTTGGCTTTTGTTTCCCTCAGGAGGGAGGGGGGGGTGAAGAGCAGGGAAAGGAGAGAAGGCTTTGGGATTTTTCCCACTTTTCTTGGTTTTTAGGATTTATCCCTCTTTTCTGTGGCTTTTGGGGCTTCTAGCACTATATATATTCTTTGATCAGCCAATCAGACCTTTTCTGTGTTGTAGTTTTCGGTGCACAGAGGTAGTCAGGGAGTTTTATGAACTTAAGATCTGGAAAAATCCTGGAATACACTATGGATCCTAGTGATACCAATGTCACACAGCAGGATGCTACAGAAGATAGCTCATCTGCTCAACCAGCTAACCCTAGTGATAGTAATCTAGCTCAGCAAGGGGCTGCTATGCCAGTAACAGCCCTTGGTGACCATATGGATTCCCCTGCTGCTTTCTGGGAATCAATAAAGCTCCTGCATGAATCAATAAGGCTCCTACATTTTCTCATCTCATTTAAACGTGCAGCAGATGATTTTGGGATCCCTGAGGAGAATTATATGAGTGAACTTCGTCTTAATTTCTCAGGGACGTTACTGAAAGTGGCAAGCAACTTGCCAGCCGCGGACCAGAATGATTTCACCAAGTTTGTGGCCCTAGCCAGGGAGAGGCTTGGACTCACACCAGATAAATCTAGATCCCGGTTTCGTGCCATTAGGAAAAAGCCAGGCGAGACGTACAAGGAGGTGGCTTGTTCACTTGAGCGGGCACTGGACTCTTGGATGCAAGCAGCTAAAGCTTCCAGCAAGCAAGAGGTCTTATTTCAGTTTTTATTGGAGCAATTCTTGGAGCACATACCTCCACAGACTGCATCCTTCATGTTGCAACGCGAGCCAAAGACGCTTGAGGAGGCCGCCAAGGCAGCAGATTGCTTTGTTGCCTCCAGGGGTGAAGAGGCATTCCAGCCTACTGTGGTAACGCCTCCTACAGACAAGCAGAAATACCAACAAGCGCGCAAAGATCTCCAGAAGCACAACACTTCTACCCCAAGGTCATCACTAAATGACACTACCTCGAAGCCTCAGCTGCACAGCTCTACCACACCGCCACAGCCTCGCTCTGGGCAGCAGTCTGTGGTAGGTGCTCAGGGTCAGCCAGGGAAAAAGGCTAGCCCTAAATGCTTTCTCTGTGGAGAGCTGGGACATATTAAAGCCAACTGTAAGCAGAAGCCTAAGTTGGCCCAGTTAGTTGTTGCTTCGGCTTCCAGGGACACTCCCGCTGATCATTCAGTTGCTCCTGATCCAGACATGATCCCTACTCACAGAAGGCACACACTGTGGGTAGGAGGCAGGAAAGTTGTTGCTTACAGAGACACTGGAGCACAAGTTTCTGCTATTCATCGTTCATATCTGGATCCTGGTCTTGTTGATGACCACATCAACATCACCATCAGAGCCTTTAGAGCTCCTCTGGCTCAACTGTCAACAGCACTTGTTCCTGTTCAGTACAAAGGCTGGACAGGAGTTTGGACTTTTGCTGTTTATGATGACTACGAATGTCCTACTCTGTCGGGTGATGATCTCGTCTTCCATGCTAGTCAGGCCCTGAAAGAGTCCAGACAGCGTGCAAAGACGGCAAGCAGCCTGAGCAGAGGTCAGTCTTTAATGCAACTTGAGGACCAGCCTGAACTTAGACTGCAGTCACTGTCTCCTACTACACCAGAAGGAGTCCTGCCTGAAGAGGTGGCGGAACCTAGGGCAGACTCTCACCACAGCATCCTAGGCCCAGAGGTCGGGACCATCCATGCTGATATCTCGGATGTCAGAGCAGCTGCTGGCGGAAGTCCAGGAAGAGCTTCTCCATGTCAAGAGGCTAGTCAGCATGGTCTCAAGTTGGTCCCTGTGGTCACTCCTGACTCAGCGCTGCCCGGGGGGGCGGAGAGTCTCCGGGGGGCACCGAGCAGAGTCAGGTGCTGGACAATTTGCCTGAGATGCAAGGGGCTGGTGCAGAGGAGGAGAATCCAACAACGCTGACTTCAAAGCCAGCAAAGGATTCAACAGCAGTGGAAACTCCAGAGAACACTCCAGCCAAGGGAGCAGAACCTGGAGTAGCTGCAATGCAACGAGAATCTGAGGCGAGTCTGCCACTCCAGGTGGAACAGCTGGTTCCTGTTCAGCGACAGCAGTTCCAGGAAAACCAGGAAGCAGATCAGAGCCTTCAAGCTGCCTGGACCAGAGCAAAGGAAGAGGCGAAGTCTTCTCCAGTGATGAAGGGGCCCAGATTTGTAATCGTTGAGGGCCTATTATATCGTGAGTCTGGCCCAAGAGGTAACAAGGAGGGCGTATGCACTCAGAGACAGTTGCTGGTGCCTTCTAAGTATAGACCCAAACTCTTGAGTCTGGCTCACGATCATCCTAGTGGACATGCTGGGGTGAACCGAACCAAGGACAGATTGGGAAAGTCCTTCTACTGGGAGGGGATGGGCAAGGATGCGACTGATTACCTCCGATCCTGTGAAGTTTGCCAGAGAGTAGGGAAATCCCAGGATCAAGCCAAGGCCCCTCTCCAACCACTTCCTATCATTGATGTTCCATTCCAGAGAGTGGCTGTGGACATCATGGGACCTTTCCCTAGGAAGACTGCTAGGGGAAAGCGATATGTGCTCACCTTTGTGAACTTCTGCACTCGTTGGCCAGAAGCCATTCCACTGGGTGGGATCTCAGCTAAAGCAGTAGCCCAAGCTTTGACAGACATCTTTGCTAGATTAGGCTGGCCTGCAGAGATTTTAACGGATGCAGCTTCCAATTTCAACTCCAAAGTCATGCAGCGCCTATTAGAGGCACATGGAGTATGCCATCTGACATCAGTGCCTTACCATCACCAAACTAATGGGTTGGTGGAACGTTTTAATGCAACTTTGGGGGCCATGATCCGTAAGTTTGTGAATGCACATTCCAATGACTGGGACTTGGCGCTACAGCAGTTCTTGTTTGCTTACAGATCTGTTCCACACCCAAGCCTGGGTTATTCACCCTTTGAGCTGGTCTATGGCCATGACGTGCCCTTACAGCTGGTTCAAAGTCAGTGGGAGGGAGCTATCCCTTCTTCAGAGACTAATGTGGTTGATTTTGTGACTAACTTGCAGAATACTCTCAGGGAAGCATGGGCAGATGCTCATGAGAATCTGCAACAGGCACAAGAGAAGCAGAAGACCTGGTATGATCAGTATGCCAGAGAACGTTGCTTTGAGAAAGGAGACCAAGTGATGGTTTTGAAAGTTCTCCAGTCTAACAAGATGGAAACTTCTTGGGAAGGTCCTGCCACAGTGCAAGAACGCATTGGGACAGTGAACTATCTCCTACAGTTTCCAGACTCTAGGGTTAAACCAAAAGTGTATCATGTGAATTCACTGAAACCCTTCTACGAGAGGCCCAGTCACCTTCTCACACTTTCAGTCCAGGAAGATGAGGAGGAGGAAGAGTGGCCTGAAGGTGCTTTCTATGATCAGGAGGGTGGTAGCCTGGAAGATGTGAAACCCTCCCCAAGACTCAATGCGAACCAACGCAAGCAGTTCTTTCACTTGACGGGTAAGTTCACCACCCTGTTTTCACCTATCCCAGGTCGCACCACAGATCCTCAACATGTGGTAGCCGCAGATGACAGTAGGCCATCAGCAGAACAGCCACGACGGGTGTCACCAAAAGGGAAAGAGGCGATAGAGAGGGAGGTGAAAGAGATGTTGGACATGGGGATCATTCGCCCATCACGCAGTCCATGGGCATCCCCAGTTGTCCTAGTGCCCAAAAGGGGGGACGGACATTCGTTTTTGTGTGGATTATAGAAAACTGAACTCAGTGACACGCCCTGAACATTATCCAATGCCCAGAGTAGATGAACTGTTGGAGAAATTGGGGCATGCTAAGTACCTATCCAGCCTCGATTTGACTAAGGGCTATTGGCAAATCGCCCTAGCAGAAGAGTCTAAGCATTGAACAGCATTCATCACTCACATGGGCCTGTTTGAGTTCAATGTCCTTCCCTTTGGGCTACGGAACGCACCTGCAACTTTCCAGAGGCTGGTGGACTGTTTGCTAAGAGGGTGCGGGGACTTTGCTGTTGCTTATTTAGATGACATTGCAATCTTCTCAGACTCCTGGGAAGACCACTTGAAACACTTGGAGATTATCTTCCAATGCATTAGTGATGCTGGACTGACAGTCAAAGCAAAGAAGTGCCAGTTTGCACTGGACAGAGTGACCTATCTTGGCCATGAAGTGGGACAGGGGACTATCACTCCACTACAAGTCAAAGTGGAAGCTATTAATAGCTGGCCAATTCCTCGTTCCAGGAAGCAGGTGCAGTCCTTCCTTGGCCTGGCTGGGTACTACCGGAGATTCGTGCCCAACTATAGCCAAATGGCAGCACCTCTAACAGACCTGACAGGTTCCAAGAAGCCTAAAGTAGTGAAATGGACAGCAGAGTGTCAAGAAGCCTTTGCAGCCTTGAAACAGGCCTTGATGGCAGATCCTGTGCTCCGGGCACCAGACTTTGACAAGCCGTTCGTAGTGGCTACAGATGCTTCTGACAGAGGCATTGGAGCAGTATTACTACAGGAGGGTCCGGATGGCACCTTGCATCCCATCTTGTTCCTCAGCAAGAAGCTTTCTGCAAGGGAGTCCAATTGGTCCATACCAGAGAAAGAATGCTATGCTATTGTATATGCATTAGAGAAGCTGAGACCATACATCTAGGGACATCGCTTCACCCTCCAGACTGATCATGCTGCCCTCCGATGGCTACGTACAGTCCGGGGAACTAACAAGAAGTTACTATGATGGAGCCTGCCCCTCCAAGACTTTGACTTCGATATTCAGCACGTGGCTGGAAGTTCTAATGTTGTTGCAGATTCCTTGTCATGCAGAGGACTGGAGGGAGGTTAAGAGGGCTGAGTTTTACACGTCCGCATTGATAATATGGCTAACCTGTACTGTTGTGTGTGTTTGCATTTATTCTTTGACTTTTCCTTTCTTAGGTCCCAGGATGAAATCCCAGCCGGTGTGGTTCCAGCCTTCAGCTGTTCCCAGACCGTCTGAGATTTGGGGGCATGTGATAATGGGGCTTCCCATTATCTAGGCTTATCAAAGGGAGATACTTCCCTCTTCAGGTAAACTAAGGGTTAATGAGGTGTTGGGATTACATCAAGGGTCACAGGGTGAGAGTTGACCAACCAAAAGGAAAAGAGGTGGGTATCTTGGAGATGCTTCCAGATCCTTCCAAGGAGGAAAATATAAAACTTCTGAGAGGCCATGTGGCCAGAGAGAGAGACACAGAGACAGAGAGAAAGAGAGGAGAGCTGGGCCAGTCGAGCTGGCAGGCATGCCATGTCTCCTGGACCCCCCCCCTTCTCCTTTAGACCATCTACGCCTATAACCTAATTGTGAGTAACTAGAAATAAGTAGTTAGTCATGTTAGGGATGTTGTTATTTTGGGAATTGGCTGATCTTAAGAATGTATCTGTGCTGTTATATCTGTTTTGTAAATTCTTGTAACTAAGTGTACCTGGGAGAGGGGAGTCTCCCAAGTGTGAAATTGTTTTGTTTATTTGCATGCCTTGATTAAACACTTCTATAAACCTCTGTTTCTCTCCATTTCCACGCCAGGTTTGACACACGCTACATAGGACCTCTCACTCAGGGGGAGGTGGAGGTGGAAGATCCTTACGGTTAGAGATTGGGCAGAGTCCCTCCTGTTCTGTCCAAGTGATTCATAATTCAGGGGGGTGGTGGCAGCATACCTGATCGAGCTGGGGAGATTGCCAGTCTTTCCAAGCGTGGGAGTCAGCTTTGGGAGGCTGGCAAGAACCCCAGTAAAACGCTGGAGGGAATTTCCAGTCTTGCATGGTGGTAGTCAACTTAAGAGACTGGAAAGAAACCTTTAGTGTCACATGGCATATCACCCATTTCCCCTAAACTCTCTTTCCTATTTCTTAGTAGTAGTGAGGTTGTGTTTTCTTAATAATTGTTTAATAAATATTGTTGTTAGTTTGAACTGTCTGACTGCTTACTGACCTGACACTGTATACATTGGGTAAAAGATCCCCGCTAAGTTACCCTGCCTCTCGTTAGCCAAGAGAGTGCTCCAGCTAATTTCCCCATCTTGTTTGTGTTTGTTTGGTTGTTTAGGCGCCCCTCCCGGGACTCCCAAGTCACAGGGTAACAGAGGAAAGAAAGAGCTTCTCTCATTCAGAAAATTGGTATTCCTGTTAATCAAAATGTTATAATGTGCTTTGATGTCCAGGTTACCAGTTAGTTACCCAAACTGTTATAAACTGCATTCTATTAATTAAAATAATTAAACAAAAAGAAATAATAAAATGGGACAAAAGTAATATCTCTTAATTATCTGAGTGGTGGCAATAAAAGTATGAGTTTTGCCATGTTTAACTTTTTTGTTCCACACATTCCTAATATCTTGTAAGAGTGACAAAAACAACTGCAGGCTTTGTTAATAAGTATTTAAAAATAAAGGATTCTAAAACAAGCACTTTTAAAATGCACCAGAAGTGAAGGCTTAGAGAATCTGAGTGTGGAGATATATATCATTTTAGGTACTTTGTCAGATTCATGTTAAACAATAATGTTATTATTTGGACATCACCAGAACTCGGAAAGAATAATATGTTTTGACCACAAGATAAATGTTTTCTTGGGGTTATTTATTTATTTTATTAAAATATTTATATCCTGCTGTATTGTAAGAAATAGCTGAAAAGACTCATAAAACAATTTAGCACAGAATCGGCTGAAGCATTAAATGTTTATTTAAAATACGGCTCTGCCGGGTGCCTCCAAGAGAGAAGAACCCTCCATTATGCAATACCTCATATTTTATCCCCCTGCCCGACGCAGGTTTCCCTCCCGCTTGGATCCCATTGGACAGGACCCCAAAAGTTACAGCCTATCAGGATTGCCTAAGAAGTTACATTCCCCCTTCCCCATATTTACAGTATGAGTGATCACGCACGTGATCATGCATTTCCCTCGTGCATCATGCTACATCCCAGGTGTCTTTATCAGTAGTTTCAAAGTACCCCTTTGTGTTTGGCCATGTCCCCATAAATCAGTCTACTCCTTTACAGATGGTGACCTTGTCTTGTCTTCCCTACAGCGGCCTTGTCTTGTCCTCCTGTGTTATCTGAAATACAGTTGCCCTTCAAGGTCTTTGGGAGGCCCTACTATCTCTAGAAATCTTCCTTATTAGACTTATTTTATTACTGAAGCTCAAATACAAAATATACTAAAATATATGTATAAATAAGTCTAAAATGTGTTATACTTATAAGCTAATACATATATGTTTCTAATACATATTAATAATACTGCAGAAACTAAAATATTTTATTTCTCTCACTATGTTCAAAAATCTTGGACCAGATCTCAGGGTTACTTGTGAACATTTGAGGAGTTGCTAGTAATTTGTGTTCTAATACTGATCTCTTTGGTAGAAAGGGGTTTGTACTAGTTCCTTCTTCACTATTTCTTGCTTCATGGAAGCAAATATATTAGATTGTCCATTTTGTAAATCAAATGATAAAAGTGCAGGCATTACCACTAATGGCTATTTTTTTTTAAAAAAAAAAATGCCTTGAATTCTATGAAGAGCTTAGCTTCCAAACTTTACTCTGCAGTGTTAGAATTGTGTTATGGCAAACTAATGAGAGTTTACAATATTTGCAGAAAAGATTTGGGAATTGAGATTGAAGATAAGTTCAGGGGAGGCTATACGGTCTAAACCTCAATTAAAAGCAGTCTTCTCATCTTTTATAGTACATCGTTTAAAGATTCTCCACAATTAGTTTCTAATTCTAGTTAGACTTAAACATATTAGCTGTAATTCAAGTGGATTATATTTATGGGGATTATCTTCACACTTCTATACATTTGCAATGGTTTTCCATATAGATGGAAGGTTTCTAGACTGAATTTTTTGCAGAAATGAACTTAATTACAGAGTAAATGTTGCGAGCAAAATCTATAATTGAAAATCTCTCATTGTTTATCAATGAAGAATCACCAGCATAAAATTTTATTCAGTTTTATGTGTGCAGTACCATGCTTATAAATAGCAGTTTATTGGAAAGATGTCCTTAATCTGTCTCTGGGCAGACAGAGAGATAAGATTACGGATTTTTTTCTGTTGGAGCAATTGACAGTTTGAGTCAGAAATTTTGAACCATAAACCAATCACTGAAAGCATTTGCAGTGCTTGGTTTCCATTTATTGGTTATGTCAATATCAGTGCTAGTACCATTTGTCCTTTGAAGCCACAGATTAACCTTTTGAATGATTTGCTTTCTTATTATTTTTTGAGCGATATAAAAGACCCCGTGATTGTTCTCTTTTTATTTTCCTTTGGAATCTAAATGTATTGTCCAAGGGGTATTTTTGGTTGGTTGGTTGGGGGTGGGGGCAGGTTTGCTTCTGCTAGTAGTGATTTCTTATAAAGTGAATTGTTCTGTACATTTTGTATGACTTCATAAAAATTTTCAAAAGCACATACCACATATAAATGGTTTTATTAATAGTAGAAAATCCACTTTACAGATAATGTGGTTCCAGCACAATAAAGGTATATCTCCGTGAATGAAGTAGATTAGTTCCTGGGTGCAAAGGGAGGAGTTGGGCAAGCCTGATTGGTACCAGTCGATCACAGCTTAGGCAATGCTATGAAGGGAGGCCTATAGAGGAGAAATGATACAAAACTAAGGCTTGTCTCTGACAGAGGGCAGTTATGGGAAAAGATAGCCTAAAGACAGGGAACAGATGGAACTGATACAGGAGAATCAGACACAGGGAATAACTGACTGTCCTTTTGGGAAGCTATGAATGATTGAGAAGTTCAAGGGTTAATGTGTTATTTTCTGTATCTTAATAAATTTCCACTTGTTATTCTTTGTTTAATCTGTCTCTGGCTGTCTCTATCAACCCTGATAGTCAGGGCATGCTTACCACAATAAGCCTGCAAAACAATGCAGCCACTGGTTCACAATGGGGGTCACCTGAAGGTCCAAGTGGAAGAACAAAGTTAGACCACATTTCCAGAACTAAGAAGCTAAGAAGGTAGATATTTTAGATTACTTTAAGGATCTAGAACAGGTATGAGAAAAGTGTGACACATCAAGGCTACTTTGGGACCTTCAAGAGCCCCTTCCCAGCCTATTTTGCATAATGTGCAAATTAATTCACATAATATGCAAATTACATAATTAATATAGCATTCCTTGTCTAATTGGTAGACTCTACCACTGTGTTTAACACTGCTCTCACATATTTTGCTTCTACTTCTTGAAATAAATCTATACTCTATAAATCTATAAATTCTATACTCACTACCCCATTGCTGCTGTTGTAACTACATTGCCTACTGCCATATAATGCTTAACAAGGAAACAAATTGCATGGTAATGGGGACTCATATTCAATAAATAAATAATGGACAGGTGTATCTCCATTAACAAAATAGATGTGTTCCTCGGCTTACTTTGCAGAAACTTTGGTACAAGAGGGAAGAAATAGCATTTAAAAAAACGAGGATAGAGCAGTTCAACATGTTTCAGCAAACTTTTACTCAAAAGTAACATTATGCACATGTGAAATGATACAACAGATCACATAAGCCTTGTATAAGTAACCAAAAACATTTTGAAACTTCTAAAATCCACCTAAAAGGTTCTTCCAAAATGTATCCCTGTGTTACCATACCGTATCACCCCTCTTGCAAGATATGCAATTCACATAAATTGGACTAATTAATGATGGAGAATATGATCAAAGTCATACTGTCTGGAGATGTATTTTGGGGTCAGGTTGACCTGAGACATGTTCAGGGTCATAAGTCCAGAGAGGTTTAGGAGGAAAAACCCAACACTAATGGGTTTTTGCTAATCCTTTTACCACTCCAGGCCTGGGACATTGAAAGGACTGAGAGAAAACCTTCTTCAGCAGATCTTAGGGCTCTAGCAGGTTTGTATAGGGAGATACAGTCCCTCAAATAGCCCAGCTGTATAGGGCTTTATAGGTCATAACCAGCACTTTGAATTGTGCACAGAAATGAAGAGGTAGCCAGTGAAGCTATTTTAACAAAGGAGTTATATGCTCCCTGTAACTGGCCCCAGTCAGCATTTTGGCTGCCATGTTTTGAACCTGCTGAAGTTTCCAAAGGCAGCCTCATGTAGAGTGCATTACAGTAGTCCAAACGAGATGTAATCAAGGCATGTGTCACTGAAGCCAGATCTGACATCTCAAGGAACAGGCACAGCTGGCGCACAAGTTTAAACTGCGCAAATGCACTCCTGGCCACTGCTGAGACCTGGGCATCAGAGATAAATCCAGGAGAACACCAATGCTGTGAGCCTGAGATTTCAGGGGGAGTGTGACTCCATCCAGCACAGGAGAAGTACCTATTCCCTGATCTGCCTTTCGACTGACCAGGAGCACCTCTGTCTTGTCTGGATTAAGCTTCAGTTTGTTTGCCCTCATCCAGTCCATTATTGAGAATAGACACTGGTTCAGCAGCAGGAAAGCCTCCTTGGAATCAGATGAAAAGGAGAGGTAGAGTTGGGTGTCATCAGCATATTGGTGACACCAAACTGTTGCCCTGTGAATTGGGGGTCCTGGAAGGGGCACCCAATTAACCAAACAAACCTAGCAAGATGGGGGAAATTAGCTGGAGCACTCTCTTGGCTAACGAGAGGCAGGGTAACGCAGCAAGATCTTTTACCCTATGTCTACAGCGTCAGGTCAGTGAGGAGGCAAATAGTTCGAACAACAATTAAGATTTATTAAACAGTTATTAAAGAAAAGCACAAACACACTCCTAACTAGAAAAGGAAAATAGAGTTCAAGGGGGAATGGGTGATACGCCACCTGTCCTGCAGTCCTGGGGAAGCCAATTGAAGAAGAGGAAACCCAGCGTGGTGACCGAGGGGAATCTGCTGAACCGAGCGGCAGCAAGGCAGAATGAAGTCCAAGCGATCCGGCGAGAGTTCCGAAGAGCTCTCAGAGCAGGGGATTTTTATAGGGGAAAGAACGACCGCAGGCTAGTCTGGTCTTGGGCCAAAACAGTAAGTTTTGGGTTGGAGACAAAGCCTCCGAAAGGTCAGAATTTGCATGATTGAGTTAAAGTCTGAGTTGACAATGGTATGGTCGGTATGTAGATGCGGCTAGCTCGGCAGTTAAGTACCTAGCTCGCCAGGGTGCCCTCTCAGGGCAGAGGGTCTCTTTGTGGTAGCGTGCATTCATCCCCTAAAGCAGATCTGGCAATATCTGGCTTGGTTTCGTGTGAGCAGCAAGTAGTAGCCATGCCTAGCTTCGCGCTTGTTCGGCGGGCCTCACAAACACTTGGCTGGTGGCAGAGTAGGGCCGAATTGCGATATCAAAATGATATCTTTGGTTCACCAAAGGCCAGGCCAGTACACAGTTATAACAATCCCCCCTCCCAGAAATGGGTAATTTGACACAAATTGATCATTTTCCAATCAAATATTTCAAAAGGAATTTGGAGCCGAATGGAGGTCTACAGAGTCTGGAGACGTATCACACCAAGGGATTTTGCAACATTTCTCACTAGCAAAAACAGTTCCTGACTAACAACATCCTAACTACATATACAAATGGCAACAATGCCAGTGAGCAAGTTAAGGATGCGGGCAGTTTTCAATAATGAACAATTGCAACAGCAAAATGAAGCGATGGTTTGAGCAATGAGCAATGAAAATGCAGGCAATAATCAATGAAACAGATGGAAGACGGTGACAACTGAATGCGGGCAAAATACTCCAAATACGCAGTTGCTCAGGCAGAGCATGGGCCAGTTAAAGCAGGCAAATCCAAATGAGCAATTAAAGTCCAACAGTACAACGGCATGAGGGCAGAGATAGTCCAGTGATAATGCAGGCAATGCAAATGCAACAACAGTCCCGGGGAGATGAGGCACAAGCAAAGTTTCGGCACCCCCGCCCCGGAAACAGGAGAACTCAAAGTCTGCAAACTGCGGGCAAGTTGGCGGCTCCAATGGGGCTGGAACCATAGCAATGAGTCCGGTTTAATGGCCAAAAATTGTCCAAGTCCATGGTCGAGCCAGCTCAAGCTTACTAGCTCTTTGCAGGAAAGGGTTTGCAGAATGGCATCAGGAACAGTCCAAACAGGAATATGGGCAGTGAAGCTTGCTGGGATGCGACTGGCTGGGGGCCCCAACTGCAGGAACAGGAACAAGACGTCATCTGGCTGGATTCACTCACACACCCCACGGTGCCTCGGGGGTGGCGGATGGATCCAGGATGGCCTCGGTTATCTGGAAGCATTGACCTACTATTTTTGTAGGAGGGAAGACTGACAGAGGTTATGGCAAATGCGAACGTTTGATGCAAATTAACGGCGTGAAGCCTATCGGGAGTTGGGTTTGGATTACGGAATTCAGGGATGATGGGAACCTCGTTGGGTTTTACAGAATGCCAGGCAAAGGTGCTAACATGGAGGAGACAGGGGTGTAAGGTGGAAGATGGTCTGACCACTCCTCGGTAGAGGGGGCCTCCATGCAGGGGTACCTTCTGGGTAGTTCGGGCCTGCAAATCGTGCTTCCTCCAGTATTTTACTGAGGAGCTTGTTTAAAACAATCACACATAAGTTGCTCCTATTGAAGCCCCATTTGCAATGGCACTGGTACCCGCATGCTCAGTGTGACTAGATTGGGCTCTGGTCTCAAGCTGAACTAGGTTATACTCTGGTCTTTGCCTGGCGGCGAGGGTCCCCAAACCAGTTAAAAGGCAGAAGTCAAAAACCAATACAATGCAAGCATGGGCTGCGCTTGCTCGTTGCCAGAGCAGAGGTTGACGCTACCGGAGATTGTCCAGGATGGATGGGCCTAAGTATGCAAATGTTCTATTAACATATGCAGATTGGAAACAATGCACCGGGGCCAAGTGTCTTGCCAATTATGTGGGACTCCGGCCCTTATGGGGCATTGGAGAGTGGACATACGCTTTTGGATTATGCGGCCGAATTGAGTTGCAAACTAGGGAGCGGCCAAGACTGTTCTCACCCTACCAGTCCAAGCACGCAAAAAGAAAGGGGAGAGAGGTCTCTCCACGGCAGAAGACCATTCTGGGCTGTAGATCAGCACTCCAGAGTCAGACCTGGCTCTACTGAGAGGGTTGTTAAACCCTTGTCACTATGCCCGTACTTCCCAGGATGCCACTGCACAAGACCATTCCCTAGGGTCGGGAATGGCAGGCATCCTGGTCGGACCTGCCCTTACTCAGGACATCAGGGCTGACTCTATAGGCCCGATCCACCTCAGAACTGGTCTCCCACCCAAAATGGTGAAAAAGAAAGAAATAGCTGGAAAGGAAAAAGCAAGTTAAATAACACCAATACAAGCAGAACTATAAACCAGGTGAAACTATATACAACGACCGGGAGCTCGGAGGGGTCGCCACTCCATCTCCGCTCCGAAACCAGGGGCCGTTCAACCAGTGTCGAACGCCTCGCAAATTAAGGCCAATGCCTTGGACCAACTCGAAGGCAAATACTTCCTTGCTCTGTAAAGAGGTCTGAGGAAGTACAGAGCTCAACTGTCAGTGTTTGGGGGTCTCTGGAATTACTGGAGGAATGGCAGCGTCCACTCCTGGCTTGAGACCCTGTTTTTCAAATCAAGCAGAAGGATGGTTGTGGACCTGCATGCCTTCTGGGAATCTCTCTTTCCTGGTGTGAAGGTGACTGAAACGGAGCCGTAGCTAGCCCAGGCTCACTTTGCAATCACCAGGGTCACAGTTAACGCCGCCGGATCCCTGAAGGACGATGTGGCGGCAAAACAATTTTATGGAGGGGGAGGCAGTAGCCAGGTCCACCTCCAGGTGGCATTTGGGATTCTCCCTTTTAAAGTCTCCCAGGCTGGACTACAGCAAAGGGGAGTAAGTGGAGTCAAGTCAGGAGGTGCCAGGGCGAGTGCCGTTGCTAACTTGGGCTCTGGCAGCCTCTCGCTGCTTAAATTCCCAGTCCTTTTTGAAATTCCCTTGAAAGATGGTGTGGAGAGGAAGGACTCTCCTGGCCACGGCCTCAAGGAAATCCTGGGGGAAACTGCTGGCTTCTAACCGGGGGCTCAGAGCAGGAACAAGGGAGAGCTTTGGAAGCGTGGGGCTTGCTTCCGTTGGCAGTATGCTCTCCCTTTCTTGGCTCTCACACTGGCTGGCACTGTCCTGTGTCTTATCTGATTCCAAAGGGGCTTCCTCCTGAAGCCTGGTGCGATCCTTCTCGGTGCTGTGAAAGCACGGTGATCTCCGAGATGGCAGGATTTGCACTCGGGGCTAAGTCAAGGGGAGCGGCAACATGCCTAGTTCTAGTGCACCCTGGGCATTTGTTTCCCTTGAAGGGCTTAGGTTGGGGGGGGGCATATCCGGGCAAATGGATAGTGTCAGGGGTGGGCTCACCCTGTCTGGTCAAGTTGGGAGCAGCACTTTTGGCGCTGCTCTGGAGTCTGCAGGAGGGGTGGCAGGAGTCTTGTCCTTAAAGGTCCCAGTGCCTGCGGTCACCTTGGATCTTCCCCATCTGTTGGGCTTCAGCCGAGCCGCAACTCGCTGGGGAGATCCCGGGACCGAGGGCACCTCTATTCCTGAAAGTCCAAAGTCAGGTAGTATCCAGCCGGGGGGTGGGCCGTTTGTCATGGCCTGGACCAGCTGGCCACTACTCGCCGCAACATGCTAATCTAGAGCTTTGAGAAACTCCACGTGGGCCGCTTGTCAACTGGATCATGTCCCCGTCCGCAGCGGTGTAACATGCTCCAGATTCTGGCTCTATCCATGGAATACACCTGGGTCATGGGATTGTACCCACCAACGTTTCCCGGTGAGGACCAGACTCAGGAGGCGGTTTGGGGGCAGTGGGCTGACTGCGGGAGTCCCTTCCCTGCCACTGCCTGTCCTGTCTGGGAGCAGGGCGCAAGTTCCAGTTCCCTCGAGGAACAGAATTCGGCGCAGACTTCCTATGCTGGGAATGGGTCCGTAATTGGAGTATGTTACCTCCAATACAGGTTCCTAATTCCTGGGTTCCTTCTTGTTGGTCTTTGGGGAGGACGTTGGGAGTCAGCCTCTCGCAGCAGGTCAGCGACCGTGCGGAGGTTGTTCCTGAACTCTTCCCAGGATGTTGTGGCCAGGTTCACCAGGCCCAAGGCCAATCTTGTCTCACGGTTCAAGCCTCCGTAGAGCAGCGACTTGAACTCAACATGATCAAAATTGTACCCGTAAGCCGTCAGGGGCACCTTCGGCCAGAATCACGAGCAGTTACTTCCACACCAAGTAAGCCTCAGGGTTCTCACGAGGACCCTGCTGCTCCATGATGTAGAGCACACTCGCGTTCTGACCGGGCCAAAGGATCCTCACGACCTCTCTCATCCAGTCGTGTGCCCTGAGCTTAGCCAAGCCTCAAGTCGCCACGGCCGATTCAAGGGTCGGAAGGTCCGACGGGACACAGCAAAGACTAGCCAGTTGGGTCAGGTCCTAGCCATTGGCCGTTGGGTGCGAATGCGTCACCGCATTGAGCCACATGATGCCGGTGGACGGTTCAAGGGGCTCAACTGGTCGGCAACTGCCTTCACCTTGGTGGCACACCAGGGGAGTCTGGTCTCAGTGACCAGTGTCTCCTGGACATCGGCACCACAATCACTAGCAGGGACAGTCCTGTGTGTTGTGGACCGCATCTCTACAGGGTGGACTGGCACCTTAGGGACTTCCCAGTCCGGATTGTGGGGGGAGGACACCAGGGCGTCTGCTGGCAAGGAGTCCTCTTGGGCAAAAACTAGGGAGCAGCTCTGGGCCCACCGCCGAAATTAGGGCCTTACGTGTCTGGAGCTGACTTTCCAGGGCAGCAATCTGCTTGTGGCAAGCTGTGTGACTAACAGACTCCTGCTGTTCTTTTACCTGGCTCACCATAAATCAGGCCGCAGACCGGGAATGATCAAGCTCAGCCTGTAAGGCGTGTGCTTTCTCCTCTCAAGTATGGATGACTAGGGTGAGGTCACTCAACTTCTGGGCCAAGGTCTGCGCAACGGATGCAAAAGTTACCTTGTCCGCTCACAAGGTCTCGATCTCGGCATGAAGCCAGGCATTCTCCTTCTCAACTTCTGCTAGCTTCCTCCGGGTCTCAACTAGGGCACTGCTAGCATCTCTGGCTGCAAGCCAAAGTCCCCAAGCTGCCAACGAATCCTTCAAAGGCCCAAATGGGTTCCTTGAATTGCGCACCAGGCCGTACGTTTCTCGGAGAGAGGTGAAAGGCATCAGCCACCTGGAAGACAAAGTCCTTCCAGGGGCACTTTCCTTTACCTAAAACCCATCTCTCTAGTTTCCTGTGGACCTCCTCCTCACACATGAGGTCCTTAACTGCAATGGGGCTCTCCTTAGCCATCTCTCTATACTACCACAACACAACAACAACACAAGAACTTCCTGCACAAACACCACAACAACATAAATTCCTACATAGTTTCCTGCAAATACAGGACCAGGACCTGGAGGGACGGGCAGGATCACCTAGACCCCTAGGGGGGGCTAAGGAAAACGAACTAACTGGAACTTCTCTAGGGAAGAGGGAAAAAGAACCAAACTCCAGCCTGCCCAAACAAAGGTCACTTTTGTACGCTCAAGCCCGGTTCTCCACCTCGACAGCACTGACGACAAAAGGACAAGGCCAACAGTTCAGGGACGAGGAGGCCACCTAGGCCTCAGGAGCACTTCCGAGGCTCACTGGAAGAGGGGGAATGAACTTAAAGGAACTTACTACACCGTCCAGCCGAACAGCAGGGGAAGAGGGACAAGGAACCCAAAATTGAACTACCCTTAACTGGTTTTCTGGGTGAGGGTGCCCTTTCTCCACCTCGGGCTAAACTGCTAAATCCACAGCTAGGTTGGGACTCACCACCCAATCCGAACAAGCCGGCAATATCGGGATGCACCCGCAAAACTGAGAAGCCAGGACTCACCACCCGCGCCTTCTCCAATACAAACCAAGCACAAAGCAAAAGGGAAACTTACAAGGGGACAACGAAAGAAGTGGGGCTGCTCCTTTTGTGCTGTGTGACTTACTGCTAAGGTGTTGAATGTATGTAGACTGTTCCTGTCGTGCTAGGCCTAAAACACGTACAATCCCAGCCCACGATAGACCCAAGATGGGGAGGTGGTTCCCAGGACAAGACAAGAGAGGGGGACAGATATCCACCCGATAGAAATACTACACATACACACAGAAGCCACACACACGCACTAACCTGCCTAGCGGTGTTCTACAACAACTCACTGACTGTTTCCTAAGTCAGTACCACCCGATTTGAGGAGGTTCACGACTCCTTCTCAAATTAGGGGTACCGGGGCTACCCACATTGCTCCACCACTCTGTTACCCTGTGAATTGGGGGTCCTGGAAGGGGCACCCAAATAACCAAACAAACCTAGCAAGATGGGGGAAATTAGCTGGAGTACTCTCTTGGCTAACGAGAGGCAGGGTAACGCAGCAGGATCTTTTACCCTATGTCTACAGCGTCAGGTCAGTGAGGAGGCAAATAGTTCGAACAACAATTAAGATTTATTAAACAGTTATTAAAGAAAAGCACAAACACACTCCTAACTAGAAAAGGAAAATAGAGTTCAAGGGGGAATGGGTGATACGCCACCTGTCCTGCAGTCCTGGGGAAGCCAATTGAAGAAGAGGAAACCCGGCGTGGTGACCGAGGGGAATCTGCTGAACCGAGCGGCAGCAAGGCAGAATGAAGTCCAAGCGATCCGGCGAAAGTTCCGAAGAGCTCTCAGAGCAGGGGATTTTTATAGGGGAAAGAACGACCGCAGGCTAGTCTGGTCTTGGGCAAAAACAATAAGTTTTGGGTTGGAGACAAAGCCTCCGAAAGGTCAGAATTTGCATGATTGAGTTAAAGTCTGAGTTGACAATGGTATGGCCGGTATGTAGATGCGGCTAGCTCGGCAGTTAAGTACCTAGCTCGCCAGGGTGCCCTCTCAGGGCAGAGGGTCTCTTTGTGGTAGCGTGCATTCATCCCCTAAAGGAGATCTGGCAATATCTGGCTTGGTTTCGTGTGAGCAGCAAGTAGTAGCCATGCCTAGCTTCGCGCTTGTTCGGCGGGCCTCACAAACACTTGGCTGGTGGCAAAGTAGGGCCGAATTGCGATATCAAAATGATACCTTTGATTCACCAAAGGCCAGACCAGGACACAGTGGTAACAAAACCCCAAAGCTCCGGATGACCTCTCCCAACAGTTTCATGTAGATGTTAAACAGCATGGGGGACAAAACAGAATCCTGAGGGACCCCTGCAGTCCAACAACCAGGAAGTCGAACAGAAGTCCCCCAGTTCCACCTTCTGAGTTTGTCCCTCCAGGAATGACCACAAACCACTACATGGCAGTGCTCCCAAGTCCCATCCCTGAAAATCAGCCCAGATGGTATCAAAAGCTGCTGAGAAGTTCGGCAGAACCAACAGGGACACAGTCCCCCATCTAGTTCCATGCATAGGTTATCCACCAAGGCAACCAAAGCTGTCTCCTTCCCATAACCAGGCCTGAAGGCAGATTGAAATGGATCTAGATAATCCATTTCATACAGAAATACTTGGAGCTGAGAGGTCACCATATGCTCCAGAACCTTGCCCATAAAATGGAATATTGGAGACTGACAGATAATTATTCAGGATGGTGGGATCCAGGGAGGGCTTGTTTAGTGGCCTCACCACAGCCTCTTTTAGGCATGCTGGGAACTTTCTTTGCTGCAGTGAGGAATTCACCACTCCCCAAGTCCTGAGAATCAGGGACTCGGTGTAAGGAACACACGTACACCACTTGTTAGGGACAAGTGCTTCTCTGTTACAGCTATGGAGAATGTAAGGAGCAGAACCTCATAACTTCATTTTGTGTGGGCTGTGTGCTGCCATTTCAGGTCATTGTATCCTTTTGAATTCCCAGCTAGGAAAAGTCAACAGGGTGGGAGGAGCCCAGTGCCTATTTATAGTCCTTTCAGGGTAGTTCCCTGGAGAAGATCCATTTGTGTGTCAGAGGTAGTAACAAGCACTTTGGCTTTAGCAATTTGCCCAGACTTGGAGATGGTACCCTCATTTCTGAAAAAATAGCTTGTAATTGGCAGGACTCAGATAGGACCCCGAATCCTCTTTCCCCTACTGGTCAGCCAAGCAGTGGTAAATTCCACAGAGTTCATTGTCCCCCTGCAGCTCTGCTCAGTGCAGACACAGGGATTTCCCCCCAAGGACCCCAGCAGTTTCCCTGTCACTGAGTGCTTGGTCCAGTGTCCTGGTTAATGAGGTTTTGACTTGACTAGAAGCCACATATAAAATTTGGAGATGTTTAGCGAGACATCTTTGTGCTCAGGGCCACAGGGAGTGTTTTGGAGAAATATTTTTGCATTTTGAAAAGCTGGCTTTTAGGTTAAAAAAAATGAAATGACATGTTTAAGGACAACCAGAAAATGGACAGACTTGAGAAATAGGTTGTCAGTAAGTGTAAAAATCCATGGAAGGAAAGTTGTTTTAAGACAGCAGACCCATTTTGAAACCCTGCATGACACCTTTTGCACACACTGTAAGGAGAGGTTGATTTTTGTCCCCTCCAAAGAATCTGGATGGCCCTAAGTGATGCTTCAAGCAACACCCAGAAACTCAATAGTAAGGCCAAAATGCAGGCCAAGGAATTGGAGCAATTTGGCTCAGAATCATACCCTGTTGGCAGAAAAATTGGCTTTTTTGTCTGCTATACAGGAAGTCTGCGCCAAATTAGAAGAAGCCTCAGGGCAGGTCCAGGCACTACAGTAGAGGTTGGCCACCTAGGAGGAGGAACGTACCAAGACACAACGTGCTGCCCATTTGCCAACCAGCAAAAGATACAACAAACTAGCATGAGCCACAAGTCCTGCAGCAAAAGATAGCTGAGCTAACACAGAAACTGGAGACAAAGGAGGCAATCATCTCCACTGTTTGCTCAGAAACACTTCCCCTGCTCCCTGCATGTACTCTAAATGAGTCTCTACCCAAGGAAGCTGTACCTCACATTCCACACAACCCTAACTGGGAAGATCCCACTCCACTGTGCCTCATTCAGAGTAAATCCATTGTCAGGTCATCTGCTGCCCAGCCAACAGCTGGACCAAGGAATAGAAAATTGAAGAAAAGGTCCACTCGACTGCCACAGAGGCTAAGGCCATTGCATACCATCTAGATCCACTAAATAAAGAGGCAGCGATTGTATGGCTGAATGCCGTAGCCCATACATAGCCAGTCACAAATGGCCAAGACCTGAACCAGCTTGTCTGGTTGTACATTTCCGCTGTAGTCTTGCCAGCTCTAGAATGAGCACTAATTGCTTGAGACCTTGCCACTGTTGACATGTACCTTTGGATGAGGAAGCTCATTTGGCTTCTTTGGCCGAGACAAACCATAGGTGTCCTTTATGTTATGGAGCACCAGACTCCAGGTGAGAATCTCAAGGCTTTCATAGCCCTGGGTCAGAAAGTAAATGTTGACCAAACACTAGGAACATATGACTTCAAGGATGATGAGTTCAAGGCACTCCTTATGGAGGCTTGAATTCTCAGACTAAAATGGCACTGGGCCCTGTAGACATGGAGAGAATACCCTGAGACATGCTCTCTGACAGGCTCAGACAGGTGGCAGACTTTCTGAGGGATTCAGGAGACCTGAGAAGCACCAAAGTGCCACAAAAGAACAAATCTTGGGAACTCGTTCAGCCGGTTGCTTACAGCAACCACAGCCTACACATGCAATACTGCAGGACAGGGGACACAGGAAGTCAAGCACCCTTTGGTTACTAGGGGAGATATGAACGTGCCAGCAATGGCATTTGGGCAAGCGGTATTGGAGAAACCAGCATGAGGTCTCCCTTCCTGGTTCTGGACATGGCCAAGGCAAAACTCCCTCTGCCCTTCCACATTGGCAGAGTACCAGTAATCAAAATAGGGCTCCTGTAGAAAGATTGCAGTCAGGAGGGTACGGTCCCCATAGGGCAATATATAGCAAAGAGAGGGAGCACATTTGGGAGTTGTCTAGGTGCACAGATGCAGACATGATCCAATTCAATCAGCACCCCACTATTGAGCTCATAGATGCCCTTCTGAAAATGCAGGGTGACCAAAACAGGGACACCTGACCTGTAGATGCAGTCCTGCTGGGGCAGACCACAAAAACTCACAGCCCGAGCCCAGGTTACTCATGCTAGGGGGTCCCTCAGTCCACTGCACTTTTCCAGGGAGTCATGGCCTGTCCAGAGCCCGATATCTGGGGAAGGCTGATGGTTAAAGTGGGAGCAATTTAACCTCCAAGACTGTGGCTAGGGTATGGGGTAGGCTCACAGCAGGCTAGGATATGGAATGGAGCTCACCTTAAAGTAGGTAGGGTCCTAGCTAAAATCAGAGCTTGTGAGAACCAGGGAGAAGATGGTAAAACCTTCCTCCATGCCCACCACTTAACAATGGACCTAGTGAATGGACTCCGATGGCAAATAGAAGATATCCCCTCAAATCCCCTGTCTACAGGTACACATCTCTCAAGGTACCGTGTTCACTTCACCCCACTGCAAACAATCCCTGAGTATCAGGGTTCCCAGAGGTTTGGATAAAGGAGAAGGCTGAGTGTGGCTTCATGAAAAACACCTGTGTCCTAATAGAAGAGAAAGATCTCCCTCCACAGCAACAATATAAATATCCCCTAGAAGCCAAGGAAGGTACAGGGAAAACAATATAGGTTCTGTTAAAATGAGATGTCATCACTCTGATGCAGTCCACCCACAATGCACCCTTATAGTCTGTCTTTAAGGCAGATGGCAAGACATGGCAAATGACTGTAGATTTTCATGCCCTCAATGCCACAACCCCTCCTATTGCCCCTGTAGTGGCCAAATACAATGAGATCTTAAAAGCCATGGCTGTGGGTGCCAAATATTACAGTGTGATGGATTTGGCTAATGCCTTTTACTCCATAAAGTTCTACGAAGCATGCTGGTATAAGTTCACGTTTACATTCCATGGCCAGCAATAAATTTTTAAAAGGACCCCACAAGGTTTTTGCTCAAGCCCCAGTATCTGCCATGCACATGTGGGCAAGATGTGGAACAAGCTAAAACCAGGGTCCAGAGAACACATTCTCTCACATGTAGATGACATTTTAGTTCATGCTGCATCTGAGGAAAAGACCCAAGAGATAACCAAGGAAGTCCTTGGTCTAACTAGGGACACCAGATTCAAGGTGAATGGGGAAAAGGCCCAGTTAGTCAAAAATGAGGTAAGGTACCTAGGTCTCTCAATAGGAACTGAAGGCAGGAACCCTGACACACAGCCAGTAGAAGTTATTTCCAAACTTCCAGCAACCACTGACATTTCCTCTCGTAGAGCTCTGCTAGGAATCTTTAATTTCTCTAGGGACTTTATTGTGTCCTTCTCAGAGAAAGCCCGTCCTCTCTATACCCTCCTTAAAAAGAACATCCCATGGGAGTGGGGACCAGCACAGCAGAATGCTTTGCTGAATTAAAGCACACCCTAGCAAAAGTGACCGCGTCAGCAGAGCCTGACATGACAAAATCATTCTTCATATAATTTGTGACACCTGAGCATAGCATAGGTGGTACCCTTACCCAACAGCAGTTGGGTGCACACAGGATCATGGCTTACACCTTGCGCAACATGAAGCCTGTTGAGACCAAATTCAGCCCTTGCAAAAAGGTTAGTCTAGCTCTAGGGTGGAATCTCACCCACTAGAAATTTATCCCCGGAGGTGCTAAGGCAATTGTGCAGACTACACACGCTAATAAGACAACCACTTTGACTTCCATCATAGCAAACTGGCAGGTCTCACTGGACAGTAGAGATGCACTGCTGATAGTAAATCTGTCAAAAACTTTCCTGGGGTGGAAACCTCCATGAAGGAATAAAATAGAGAAAGATCCCACATATGTATATAGATTTCATCTTCTGTTTTCTAGAGTAGAGGAATAATTTTCCTTTAGTCGTAGTGAACTTGTGTAACCTGAAAAACTGGAGGGTTCGTATACTAAGATCCACCTCCTTTTCCTATAAATCCCTTTACTTTTGTAATAAATGTTTTTTCCAAGTTTTTGACCCATAAGGAATGGCAATGCCAATTTCCATAGAAGTTTTAGTGCTCCTGCACTTCATGGCCCACAGCTTCGGCTGGGGAGGCCCCAAGACTAACCTTACTCTAACTTTCTTTCTGATGACACACAGATCCCCCTTGACACACCTCCACAGCAATCAGTCCCAATCACTGATGAGCAGTTAGCCCAACCAACAACCCAAGGACAACTAGCTGCTAGCATATGCTACCCTGATACACAAGGAGACCCTGGAAGTTAAAGATTGTTGGTTTGACTTGTGGGAACCCTGAATTATTTTGGACATTGCAGGGCAGGAGGGAGAAGGAACATATTCTTCATCTACTGCATCTGTCTCTTAGCTAGTTTATTAGCTTAGTTACTTAAGTCCTGCCATGATCTATTTGTACAGTATTTTCCACTTATTACCACTCCAATTGCTGGAGCATTGGTGTGCCATTTAATGTTGTGTATCCACATACTGTACACCTCTCTCATTCTCTCTCTGCCTACATTTCTTTGGATATGTCTTTGAAGCCAGTATCCCATGGTAATGAGCCATCTTTTCCCCGAATTAATGGAATTGTGGCAATCTCACACCCTAAACCTCCTACCTGATGTGTCATCCCTTTGTAATCCTGTGTCTTTGGTCTCTCAGTCTAATGGTGGGTATGCAGGCCCGTCTTGGAAAAATGAAACCATGTGTAACATGGGTTCCATTTTGGGAGGAGATTGTTACCACACCTTACCACTCTTCCTATGAGATACGTGATTTTGATAAATTGAATTTATTAATGACTGAAGAACACAATCGGAGTTACACTGACTGGAGACTGTGTTTGGGGGTTACACTAACTAGAGTTGTGCTTGGAGTCATGAAAGTTCAGCTAGGATTTTGCAGAAAACCCCAACGCTGATAGGCTTCACAGCTTCAGGCTCTAAGCATTTTGGAATACAATGAAAGATGAGCTGCACGGGGTAGTGAGCAATCAGAGACCATTCCTTGATCTTACTCTACAGAGATCTTCCTATATACCCTACCTGACTGAGCATTAAGAGACTGTCATAAGCCCTCTCAATGTTTTGTTGCTCTGGCATTAAGCAATCAACCATTCTGGATCCCTTTGTCAGTCCCATGGGAAAGCCATTACAGTTTTCTCAATGCACTCCTTCAGGTTGTGAAAAGGTATAAAAACCCTAGCTTCAACCTCAACCCAGGCTTCAATTTTGCACATAGTATGTAGGACATGGCCAAGACTGCTGTTTCTCCATGTTACCCTCAAATGCTGTCTGAGTCCCTCCGCTGTGACCTCCTTCTTGAAGACTGGTAACTATCACCCTTCCACCTCTAATTTCTCTTTATCCAACCTTTCTTCCTCACTTTCCAATAGCTTTGTATAGTTCTTAAGAGTGTCATCTGTATGTCAATTCAGATAAAGTGTTTTGCTTAACTTTAATTGAAGTCCTTTCTACAGTTAATACTGTTACATAGATGAAAAGATCCTACAGTTACTCTCTTCTTAAAGGCCTCCTTTGAGCTATAATTCCCCCAAATTCTAAGGAGGTGCTGGCATTGTGGGTGGACCCCAACTGTGACAGAATTCTAGGGGTGTTGCTATCCTGAGTGCCAGAGCAGCCTAGCAATAGCTCTTCAGGAGACAAACCCAGCCTGTAGTGTGGGAGAAGGGCTGGTGACTAAGAGGAAAAGATACAAAATGAAATCACTGATTGTCATGTGGCAGTATTCAGTGAGAAAGAACTCTAAAGCAGTCCTTCAGCCAGAAAGAGCTCTAGAATAAAATCTCTCAGTCGGCCAGGGAGGTTGTCTGTGTGGGAAAGAGATTTAATTCTCAGAGAAAGCCTACAGAGAGAGACGGATAAGTAATTAAACTATTATAGAATCCGGTAGAATCTGGTCAGAAAGTGTGACCTAGATTGGGGGTTGAGCATTTGCTAGGAGTGTAGCCAAAGATCATTTGAACTCCATTACTTTTTTCTGTATGTTATTTTTATAAATATTATAGTTTATTTTTTAATAAATACTGACTCAGCTAAGTGATGTACAGTAGTTAAAGATGCACAGAAACATGCTACCACAGAGCTAATAAGAGTTCTAAATAACCATTGAAAGGCTTCACCCTTTTACACAAAGGTGGTTTTAAAGGGGAAGGCAGAACTGTGTGTGAAGTGCTAGGATGCCTTATCAGATTGGGGAGCTGCCATACCAATCTGAGAGAGAAATGAGCAGGCCCTGTCTCACCAAAGTCCCCCACCTCTTAGGGTAACAACACTTTTGCCATGCCTCCAGTCTTTGCTTATTGTATACTGCTTGCACCTCTCACTCTCCCTTTCCTCCTTCCTCTCCCTTTCCCATTACATCCACCTCCTGCACCACCTCCCCTCCTTTCTACTGGGCTTGTTTCACCCTGGCCCTGTGCTATGCTTTCATCTTTGCAGACACACTTGAAGTTTCAACCCACTCTTCCTCCCTTGAAGAAGCAGTGGCACAAAGCTTCCAGTGCTGCTTTAATTAAACTGTGTGACTCGTAGGTTAGCATCCTTGCAGCATCAGGGTGGCAGTGACAGAGCAACTCTCTGCCACCATGCCATACTGCTGGGTTCCTTCCCAGGAGGCTGCATTGACTCATGCAGCCCTAGGAGGGGGAATTGGGAACGGCCAATGATCTCAAATCTTGATTTGAATGTATCAGCTGTTGAAAAACCCCACCAGAGTGCCCAGATGGAGACTTCACTCTGGTCAGGTTTCAGAGTATAAATTGAGCCATCTCTACCCCTGCTGTGAGGTACACTGAGAAGAGACTGGGCAAGACTGAGTATATGAAAATAATATATTAACATATTAAAATTGTTTATTACTGACTCTGTTTGGAACTTTTCCACATTGCTGGGCTATACCTCCCGCCCCTGTGTCTTAAGTGATGAGTTGTGTGCGTATAAGTGAAACAGATATATTTTATTTCATAATAATGTCTTGATTTTTCTTTCAATTTTGGGGTGTGTAGCTTTCAGTGAGGATGAGGTACATTTAAGTTGTTGATTACCTGTATCATCAGCAGGGGCTGGACTAGATGGCCTTTGGGATCCATTCTAAGATATCTATCTGTGAACTTCCACATGCACATTTGAAGCAGGTGCTGAGATACTCTTTAGTTGGCTTGGAATGTTGCCTTTCAAATCATGTTGGACTGAAACTCTTCTCATACGCTGTACTCTGTAAGTGTATACAGAATTGCATTCTCTAGTGGCATCTATCTTCTATCTGTTTTGAGTTCCATCTAACATCACCACATTGATTTCCCTTTTCTATATTGTTAGCTGTATTTTCATTCTTTATTTCCCACCACAAAAATACGATCTGTGTTTTTGAATGAGAAGTTGTGAGGAAGTGTGGTTGAGCAATTATTGTGTCCCCTCTTAGGGTCCCACCACACAGTTTGAGAACCACTGCAACAGGTGATTATGTAAAGCACCTTTCATATATCCTAGTATTAGACAAGCTGTTTAGCGTGTAGACTTTGTTGAAAATTCAAGTAGGCAAAAGTTAAAGAAGACTATTGTCTACATATAATAATTTTTTTCCTCATCTCTGAAGGAAATCAGACTATGCCTTCCTCTCTTCAATTACTGCTATTTGTCCCAGCTTTCCTCTGCACCTTGCCGTGTGAATCAGGTAGCAGTCACATTCAGGGCTTCCTGTGGCATTTTCAAGAATCTTAGCCTTCTGAGTGAAAAAATGATGGCTAAAAAAGAGTGATCTGATGGAGAATATTCCTGCAAATGTCTGTGCATGACAAAATGTAAATATTATTCTTGTTCTTGCTCATTTATTTCTAGTGTACTAGGAAAGTGCATGGCCACTTCACACAGTTTCCTTCTCCTTGTTAATCCTCACAGTAAACCTGTAAGGTAGTTTTGTTAGTTGGTGGCCTATAGTCACTTGGTTAATGCCTTGACATTCGAATTTGGGTCTCCCTGTTCCAAGTCTAGCACTTTAAACATTACTCTGGTTTTCTCAGACCAGTGGTAACTGATTTTTTTTAAAAAAAAAATAGTTAAGAAAACTAACCCCTTTGATTGTATGAATCTTAAAATGTAAAAGAGCTGGACAAAGAAAGGGAAAAGAGAATTTTAAAATGCAAGGCCATAAAAAGAACATCTTGTGAAGAAGGCACATGTGTTGGGCCGTTTTAGTCCAAGGTTTGTTTCTGGAGGGAATTTCTGCTTTCTCACCAGGGGGCACCATACTCCTTCTACAGCAGCAATTAGTTGCTGTTTCATAGACAGTTCACTGGAAGGCTCTGCTTTCCCCCTCAGCCCAAAGAAACACATACATCATATTCAAGCTTAACTCTTGGAATCTATCTCTGGATTCTGGACCATTTTTAACATTAATTTCCCTGTTAAAAAAAAGTTCATTTGATTTACTCCGTCCTGAAATGCTTCTCTTTATGAATGAATGAAGAAAATAAGTCAATTTTCCAAATACCCTTTCAAAACTTTTCCAAAACCTTTTCACAGCAATTTGTTTTTCCTAAGTAGGAGTTGAATGCTGTTAATCCAGTCCCAGTACTAGAAAGACTTTGAGAAACGATGCCCTTGTGGGCTTGCCTCATTATCCCAGGGGTGAGAGAGCTCTCATTCACTGTGCTGAAGTCAAAAACCTCCAAACTGCATTCATATGGAGGTACCCCCATGGTTCTTGCTACTTGCTAAGTTTCAATACATTTCTGGCACTGAAAATACTTTTAGGGCAAAGTCATATTCTGCTTTGGAGTTTTCTTAACATTGCATTAGGAAAAAACCACTGCTTTTTGTGAGATTGGGGTATAGGCCAAACCCTTCCTCCCTCTCTTTTTTTGTTGGAATATTTCTTTACCACTGGTGTCCTTCAAGGTGGTATCATTTTGTTATTTACAGGAAAAATTATCAGATATGTAAAATAATACATCTACTAGAGCCAAGCTAGCTAATGTTGACATTGAAGTATGCAAGCTTTCCAGTTTCACAGAATTCTTCCATGGACTGGGAACAAAAAAGTAAAACAGATGTTTCTCAGTGACAGACTAAGCATGACATGGGACACTGTGACTGAAGTTCTCAATATCTTTTTCTTGTCCAATAAGCAGTGGAACTTGGAGTGGGGGGAATGATTTGAGTTCAGGATGTGGCATGGTGAGATCAATTTGTTGCCAGTTCTGGTGTACACAAACCCATAGGTACTTTTAAAATGTTTTAATCCTTCCTCCTAGCCCTGATACAGTGAGGGGGTTACTTCTGAAGAAACAAACAAAAGTGTGGGATACAGTCATTAATCTTCCCATGTCACACTGGATAGCAGGAATACTCTTCTCTCTACCCATTCAGATCTTCACTCACATTTACAGGGCAAAGGAAAGAGGCCACATCAAGGACATGAAAGCTTGCTATTAATTTGTAAAATAAATGTTTATTAAATGTTTATACACAACAATACATGAAATTCATTAACCTGGAAATAGAACTAATGAACAAAAACAACAAACACTTGGAAGCAGCATCTAAAACACACAGTTAGTGGCAATATTCACAAGCAAGCTCCTTCTATTAATCTCATAAAGTTAAAATAATCACTTAGCCCACCTCATTCTTCAAAAAAAAAAATAAAAAAATCCCAGTATATGTGGAGGAAGCTGTTCAAGTCTGTTCTGAACTGGATATTAGCAGGAAAAAAAATTAAAATTGTTTTGATGGTAGCCTTATTTGACTGAATGGAGGCCAACAGTTCTCTGTGCAAGCCCAAAGAATTTTCAGAGTATATCCTCTGGTTCTGGTACATCCTTACAGAAGGAGGTTTGCCTGCCCCTTTTGCCAAACCTCATTTTAAATTCTGGCTATGTTTCTCTCATGGGTGGGATCCAACACTCTTCTACTGATGGAACCACTTGCCCCTCTGACCTACAACCCTGCATGCACCCTCAAAACCTCCTCCAAAGAGATAGGAAACACTTTTGAACAGGGTTTTGGACAACATGGGAAGCTTCAGAGGGGAGAAATGGGGAGCTGAAAAATTTCTGTCTTGCTACCAAATGTTTGCTAGTGAAAAATTAAAACCACCTCTGCACCACTATGTGGACATGTTTTCAGTGTGCTGTTTGTTCCTTTTTATTTTTATGTCTCCAGCACTGTGGAGAAGGAGGGTTTTTGTTGCTTTGTTTGAAAGTTCTTCAACAACAACAGTAATAAAAATAATGACACAATCTGAAAGTGTAATTCTTTCAAATTATCATTTGAGACAGTGCATAAAGCTATTTAAGGATATTAACCATTAGGTTAAGTACACTATAAGAACATATTACATTCTGTGAGTAATGAACAAATTGGGGCAACAGCAGCATTGCAGTTTACCAAAATTTTCAGCATGGCAATTTTCATATTCCTGACAACTAAGAAATTTCCTGTTCAGTTTCTGCCCTAGTAGGTTGGATCCAGTCATCTTCACCCCCACCCTCACACCCTCATAAATAAAAAATGGGGGTTCAAAACCTTATTTAGTTGAACACTATAAACATAAGGAGTGCTTTGGACAAGCTACCTGAGTGACCTAATTATCAAGAGAAGAACTATAAAATGCTTCCCAATATGTGGCACCTTTAGCTCTAGTAAGCAGTGTAGAGAGTACAGATGACCAAGATAGCCAAATACAATTAGGAATAAATACCTTCCTTTTGACTTCCTGTGGGCTGGCTTGGCAGGTGCTCTTTTGCTGCAGCTTTGCAGCAAGGAGAGCATTCATGGCAAAATAATAGCCAAAGGGATCTCTGGCTGGAGTTCTAGCACACACACCCCACAAGATTTTGTTCTGAATTCCCAGTATATGTGTTTATTTTTTAGAAAATTCACTGTGAATGGGAATGACCAAGGGAGTAAGCATTGTACCCCTGCCATGAAATATGGCTCTTTAGATTGAAAGATCTGACAGTCCTATGCCAGACTTTTGAAGTCATAAAAGTGCAGAACCTTCTGATTACAATGATACAGTAAAGCCTTTGACCTGGGTCTGTTTGCCCCATAAGATTGGGACAGTTGAATTAGAAAATTGGGAGTTGATGTTTTAAAAGAGAAGAACTAAGCATTTAGATGCATACACTTTGTGAATAGATTGAATTGCATTTTACTTGTAAGAAAGAGTTTGATTCTAAAAAGGAAGTCAAAGCATGAGAAAACATGGATGTTATCAGTTGGATGTTGTTTTCTTGGCAGCTTCTGACTAGATTCCAGGAAAGCACATTGTTAATTCTATAATTGCTAGATTAAGTTCAAAATGGAATCTTCCCTAGAATAGCTAGAAGATGTTTTGCAATGGATAATGGAAGAAATAAGCAGAGAATTCCTAAACTGGAAGAAAGAGGTAAAGGAACTGATGGGAGAGTTATGACAAGGAGGAGATTTGGAAGGCACAGAGGTAGACACAGAATCCAGTATGGAAGTGAAAGAAGACGAAAACAGATGGCAACAGAGATAGGTTCTGGCTTGGAGATTTATGACCAGGAGGTTTCAGCTTGTGAAGGGGAGACTACACCCCAAGAGAAGGAGAAGAGAGATTAATTTAATTGGAACCTGTAAGCAAACTATTTTGATGCCTGAATATAGGCAAGTTGATTTGGTTTTCATGATTGAAAGAGGAATGAGGAGGACATTAACAATAAGGGTCTTGTTTCAGGACTGTGACCTTATAATATCATGTGTGAAATTTGAACAAAGCCAAGTCGATTTATTCTGTGAGATTGAAGGGGGTGTGAGAAGGATGTGAAAACTGAGGGTGCTGTCTCAAGATAGTGACTTTAAAATGTTATACTAAAAGCAATCACAAAAAAGATGACTACTTGGGAATGGAGGAGTTAAATTCAAAATGAAGATTTGGTTCAAATTCAGTTAAAATGGTTACAGGTTCAGGATGACAAGAGGATTGGGGTCTATGAATTCTGCAATGGATTTCAGAATATAAAATGGCATAGATATATTTAGAATCTAGTGATGTTATAAAATATATAATAGATCTACACTTTTAGTTGATGAATTATGTAGCTAAGTTATTGATCTAGGATAATGATTGGACTGTGTTTGTAATGATATGGATACATTTGGATTTAGGGTTGTCACTAAATATGTAATAGATCTATACTCTTAACTAGGGAAAATAGTCAATAGCTAAGTCAGTAAGCAGCTTTAGAAAAATTCATAGCATTAAAGTTAGTGAGCAGTATTAATGTTATTTACTATGTATTGTCATCTATTATGTAAGTAAACGGTAACAGAATGCAATAGACAAAATATGGAGATATTATGCTTCATACGTTAATAGAGAAACAGCATTGTGTAATGGTTTGAGCATTGCACTGTGAGGCTGGAGATCAGGTTCAGTTCCCTGCTTGGCCATGGAAATCCACTGGGTGACTTTGGGATTGTCACACCCACTCAGCCCCAGGAAACTCTATGAACCTCACCTTATGGTAAACCGCCATGGCTTGAAGACACACAACAACAACAACAACAACAACAACAACATTAATGGGAGAAAAAGAAGTTCATATGTTTTCACTTTTTGGAAGTACAAATAGGGAAAGGGGAAAGAAAAGAAAGTGAGAATCTTGAATCAGTTTGTAAGTTATAATCCATCTAAATGAAGGGGGAGGTCAATTCCTTTCTGCTTTTTTTTCCTCTTTCCTTTTTTCTGTTCCTTCCTTCCTTTTTCTTCTTTCCTTTCTTATTCTTTGACCTCATATGCTTTATGTTTTTCTAGATTTTTTTGTTTTTTCTTTTATGAGCCATGTCCCTGGTGGAAATATTTTGTGTTGTTTTTCTTTTATGTATTTATTTATGCATTTGTAGTGTTTTTATTTTTTGTGAGGGGGATGCTAGTATAATTTTTTAAAAACCTAGAGATGAAAACTTTTGCCTATATCATTCTTGCAAACTGAGAACAAATTTCAGAAGTTTTTCTATGCTGGGTGAAATTAGGGGACCTCTTGTGCATTCTTCAGGTATTTTTCACACTTTGAGACTTTTTTGCAAAAAAAATTTGCAGAGAGGAACTTTAATTTTGCTGCAAAAATTGGTTATGCTACAAAAAAAGAGAGATTCAAATAGAACAGAATGAATTAGCACAAAATACAGTTTTCTGTGCAACAATGTTGTTTTTGCACAAGACAAGGGGTTTTGTGAATGTTTTTTTTTTGGGGGGGGGAATCCCTAGATTGAAAAAAGTCTTGCAGCCATTTTCTTGACAGGGTATCTTACCAATAAAAGCCATCCTTTTCTAGTCAACAACATGTAAATCTCTGTGTATTAATTTTTTGCTAAAAATCCAGTGATGCAAGAGGTCTGTAAGTCCATCCAAACACCCTACACATACCCTGTAAGCCTTGACTATCTCATAGATTGCCCTCCAAAAGAAAATATGTGACAAGAAAGGAGGATAAAAGAAGCCATTAGTTAGTATAAAATATGCCATATGTGTATAAATGCAAATTGAAATATAATTATTATTTAAATAGGAATAATGTTCATCATAGTAGGGTACACTGTGATTAGTTACATTGTTTGTCTACTCAGATTTCTTTGATGATCAATAATGAAATAACGAGACCAGACACAGAAAACTTGGGTTAAATAAGGGCCACTTCATTTGACTTAACCTGTTTAAGTTGTGTTGGCATGGAGATGGAGCAAGAGGGGAGAATAACCTGAGACCAGTCCACCTGAGGCCAGGTGTTACCAGAGAATACTTCCTCAACCTCCTGTTTTGTGAAAGACCTCAGCCCCAAGGGCAACCCAGATGATAGCAGTTGCTCCCCGGCCCAGCATAGCTGGAAGATAACCCAGGGAACTACAAGCTAATAATGTTTTGTTAGAGAAAGCCAACCCCATAAAGAATAGACTTAGGCTGGCTAAAGATGCTACTTTATCAGCCCACACAGAAACATCAGTTTCCTCCCTGCACAGAATGCAAGTTGTAGAAGCAGAAGTAAACCCAGCCCCTCCTAGCAAATCAACTCCAGCCTCATCTGATCCACTCAACACATGTGACTCTTGTAGCTTCTTGGAATTCGTTAGGCCAAAACTGTCTGTCAATGGATGTGTTCAATCAGATGTTGAAAGCACCATTGACTTGATTAACCTTGATAGAGGTTCCTCGGAAGAGATCCTGTTTTAGGATATCACCTGCCAGACCTGTTTCCACCCCTGACTTACCTTCTGTTCTTTATTAAGATAAAACAGATAATAAACAGAAATGACATGAAGAAGAAACAACTAAATTAGTCAAAAGTCAATCCATTTAAGCTACAACAACAAAATCTACCTACCCACTATATAAAAACAGACTAAACAACTAAAATACACAACATCTATCTAAAAAGGAGGTTCCCACCTCTGTTGCAAACAGCTACTAACAATCTACCAGTAATCCTAACCCATCTATACCATTACCTTACTTTAACTAATGGCTGTTTAATCTAAAGGTAAGTAAGATGGTAAAAGTTTTAGTTTGTGTTATATTCTACTTGTCACTTATCACTTATATATTATGTTTTTTTCTTTTTTACTCCATTTTTAAAACTTTGAACTTTTAAAAATGGAGTAAAGAAAGAAAAAACAGATAGTATATAAATTCATTAAAATATAATTAAAAAAAGAAAAAAAAAGAGAATATTTTAATTCTTTAAAATAGTCATTTGTTATCTTATTAGTACATAATGATTCTAGCAATCTTTCTATTACATAAAAAAAATTACCTTAAAACTATAATAAAAAGGGAAAAAATTCTTGGCTCTATAGTTTAACCACACTTGTACAATTAAACATAACCTTAAACAGCTTCAGGATGTATTTTAATGCTCACAGTAATATCTCTTGCAATAGTGTAACTATTAATATTAGAAAAAATAAAAAGTACACCACTTATTCTATCTTGTATCTTATCTTTTGTCAAGTATCCGTTGGTTAATACATTTTCCTTTACATCTCATTATAAGTACCTAAACCACTAATAAAAAAAAAATCCATTTTGTCTGACAGATCACATAATAAAAATTTTGAACTTAGTAATTAACATTTCTAGAATTCTTCCATCACATTGAAAGTAGTTAAAGTAGTTGAATACATAAATATAATCATATATGCAAATAAAAGTAGAAATGGTCATCAATCTTTACAATCCAAAATACAAAATATTTAAATAAAAAGTCATAAGCCAATTTGTCTAGTCAACCTCTTAGTACACATACTAACCTTTCTGATTACCTTTTACAATAAAAAAATCTGTTTGGAAAAATTAAAGTCACTTTCTAACCAGATCAACATTAAACAATGCCTTGAGTCTTTATAGTTAAAAATCCTAATTTGTAAAATCACAGTATAAACAGGCCCTTCCACCTCAAAAAATCCACTCAGTTTTATACTCTTCCTGAACTTAATTTCTACATTTTCCCCTGAAAAAAATTTCTTGAGCCCAGAAAACATCCTGTAACTTTACATTAGGGCTGTCCCTTTCTTCAGAAAGTATCATTGTTATCATTCTCACCGTCTGTGATTTATAAATGGAGGACACTAAAAAATCTTCTCTATTTTTCAAATATTCCAACTCTTTCGGAAGAGTTTGGTCAGAGCCACTATCCTCATATTCCTTTGTCACATCCAAAACAAATTCATCTTCTTTTTGAGGAGCTGTTAACTCATCAGAGGAAGGCAAATGTCTTTTAGCATCTACTCCATCCAACAGTCTCAATGGTGACAGCTCTTCTGTGGTCCTGTCTAACTTTTGATTAATAAGTAACAGATTGCCTGAACTCTATCCAAAAGTTTAAGAAGTACTTGAGAACTTCTTCTGGGTTGTCCAAACCTTCTTTGATTTGAACCGTAAGATCCTTAGATGCAACCATATTATGCCTTATACAGTAACTAAAAACAAGAACGAGTGTTTGTTTCCACAATGAATGATAAGACAGCATAGCAATGAAAAAATTTCCCAGACAATAGACTATCCACTAGGGGAGGGGGTATATGAAAATCGGTATCCAGGAAGGGTAAAAACAGTCTCTTCCTTCATCTTTGTGAAGAAAAAAATCCAATTTTTATAAAGTAAAATTTTCTTCCACATTCCAATAAAAATCAGCCACAGTCCAGAGAACTTCAATAATCACAGCCAAACAACTGAAGTAAAACACAGTCCAAAAAGACAAAATAAATAATAAAATAGTATAGTAAAAAAATAGTCTCTCTCTTTCTTTCTCTCTCTCTTTATCTATATATATCTTTAACCAAGCCTAAAGATAAAATAAAATAGACAAATAAGATATCTACAGTAGATCCAGCAACACAAAATAGCAAAAATAATAACAAAAGAATAGAGAAAAAAAATTCCCATTAAAATTAAGCACAACAATCCTAAATCCAATAGGCAAATAATTGCAGCTGTTAAAGTTCAGGAGTTCCTTTGTTACCAATGGTAACAAAGCTTATTGTCCATTACAGAAAATGAGAAGCCTCTCATCTCTCAGCTCCTCTGAGGCTTAGCAATGGCTCCTGCAGCCAAGGTCTCAGCTACCTCTGTTCAGTTCCCGAACAGCTATTGCTGAGCTCTAATCTGAGGGCTTTTGATCAAGGCAGAAGGTGCTGAAGATGTGATTTAGTGCGCACTGTCAAAGGCGAGTGCAATCATGTATCCTGGGGCTTTGTACTTGACAGGAGAGGATTGTCCTAAAGATAAGGGTTCCCTGATTTACAGGGAACCTGAAGATCTCTGTATCAGCCAAACTGCCACCAGATTTGAACTTCAGTGGCCTTATCTATATATTCAAATCCAAAAATTAAGTAAACAACATAAAGAAGCTTTAAAAAAGTCAACTGATAAATCAGAAGTAAAAATAACCATTCAAAAGCTGAAATCTGGGAAACTGCCAGGCCTGATGGCTTCTCAGGTGAATTTTACAGGTTATTGATGACAGATTTGAACCCTCATTTAACACTGTTATTTAATGAATTACTAGGCACAAAACCTCACCTGCGAGCTGGAGGACTTCCCATAGCATACCCATTCAAAGGATTCTGAAGAAAATCCATTAGTTCAAGCATTTAGACTAACTGCTGTCATCAATCAATATGCCCTCTACTATGTCAAATTGACTGAACTTGTTTATCAATGAATACATAAATGCTGATTAGATAAGCTTCATGCTTGGCCGCAAGCTCACAAATGCTATGAGGAGAGTGGTTAATATCATATATCACTCTACTCTGTCACAAACCACTTTAGTGATGCTTTCATTGGATGTACTAAAAGATTTTGATAGAGTGGAATGGCACTATCTCTTTAAAGTATTAAAGAAAGTGAACTTTGGGAATGCCTTCATCGACCTCCTTAAATATACATATGCAAATTCAGAAGCTGTTATTAACATTAACAAGAAGGACTCGAACCTTATATCACTGTATTGTGGCACAAAGCAAGGCTGTTCCTTATCTCTTATTCTGCTTGCAATAGGCATATAGCCATTAGCTGAAGTAATTAGACACCATGTTAAAATTAGAAGCCTCATCATTCATCATCAAGAGTACAGAATAAATCTATATACTGATGACATTGTGCTCTTTCTTGTAGAACCAGACTCTTCACTTCCAGCCCTTTCTAACCTTCTTGACTCTTTTGGCCAACTTCCGGTCTTTAACATAAATTTTCATAAATCTAAGATACTTTGTTTCAATGCTCATCCAATTTTCCAACAGAGGTGGCAGAAATTAATCAATTTACAATTGTGCCCATCTTGTTTTCAGTACTTGGGTGTTCTGTTAACAAAACAATTATCTCAAATGCTGTACAGAAACTACAGGCCATTAACCAAATGGATTAAGACCAAAATTAGTCACTGGAAAACTTTCACCCTCTCTTTGTTGGGTTGAATTGCATTAGTAAAAACATTCCTTCTTCTGAAACTCTTCTCTTTTTTTTTCAAACTATCACACTAACTTCTTTGCCCTCATAATTCAAAAATCCTCAAAGCATGATTAACAATTTTGTTTTTGACAGTAGGAGGTCTCATTTTCCACAGATAGTTAAATATACATGATCTCAGAATGGTGGCCTTGCCATTCCAAACATACAATTATATTTTGAAGCTTTTCAGATCTCCCAGCTTGCTCGATTGGTTAGAAATGATAATTCTACTAAGAGGGTAAGATTAGAATTAGAATATGATCTTTCTAAAGAACTGAGAATTATATTTTCCCAGGTTACCAACAGAGACATCAAAAAGGTCTCAAACCCATTTTTGCAAACCACACTACTAGCATGGAAAAAATAGCAACATATTCTTGTGCCCTACCCATCTCCAATCAGGCTTTTTCTACTACATCCAAATTTCTACGGCTTTGATAAACATTCCCAGTTTAGAGCCTGGAAGGACAAGAGGTTTTTTAATATTCAGGGGCCCTTTTCATAATTCCAATCTGAAATCATGAGATGAATTGATACAGATATTATCCCCTGTGCCCCCTACATGGTTCCCCTTGTATCAAATACTTAATCTCATTGCAAAACCATCCTTTCAGGAAAATTTAAATCATTTTAAAAGATATGTGTCTAAAAGGATTTCCCCCTGCAAGGGCTGGCATCACAAATAAATGGTGAATGGTTAACTGATGAGACATGTCATGTCAGGTGTACTCCATGCCATGTGGATTATGAACAAATTTGTAGATTATACTATTGACTTCCGGTTTAGCAATGGGACTTCCAGTTCAGAAAGGGTGGGAACAAGGTTCTCTGTAAAGCTCCGAGCGAGGGGGACCTTTCACAGATGGCAGTGAAAGGCTGGAAATTTTTTTGGGGCCCAGCCAAAATACCCCCTTGGTATAGGCGGGAAATAAAAGGGCTCTGGAGATCTGAACGCGTCCAAAGCAACCATCCAACAAGAGACTGCATAGGACGGTAGCAAAGGGGAAACGCCCAGATCGGGCAGCTACAGCCATCTGTTGCTGTTCAGGCATGCAAGTGGCATCCGCGAACTGTTTTTAAAAGATTTTGCCAGAAGAGGAGCTTTAAGGTTGGCTATTTCATCCCTTTTAAGAATTAAACCCTTTTAAAAAGATCTTTGGGATAAGGAATTTAAAAAAGAGCTATCTATTTGATGAGAAAAGACAGTTAAGCGGAAGGTGGGGAGACCAGAAGAAATGCTAGAAGATAGGACATGTGCTTCGGGAGCCATTATTGAAGCTAGCGAGAAGTTAAGCGTTCTCAAGCTAACCCACCTCCTACAGACATAAAAACTTTGAATTAATGGTGGGGATAATTGTCTCCCCACGGAGAATTAAACTTTGATTTGCTGCAATAATGAGAGAATAAGATTTCAAGGAATTTAAGAATCGGAGGCAGAAGGGTGGCGGTGCTGAAGCAAAAGAAGAAATGAAGAGGCGGCTAGAGGACTGAGGACTGAGTAGGGGGAAAAAGGAAGAGAGACCTGGGGAGACTCGTGAAATTTGAAATTTTTTTTAAACTGATAGCTATAATTTCTAATGGAAGCTTGATAACGTTCAGGAGGGAGAAAAGAAAGAAAAAAAATTTTTTAAATCCGGGGACAGAGCCCGAGAAGTCAGAGGAAGCGAAGAACAACGGAAACAGAGGACAAAGCTGAACAAAGGACAGAAGAAGAGGAGGACATAGAGATATAGAGAAAAAGAAAGAGGAGAAAATAAGATGGGGAGGGGGACAGAAATGGATAGAAAGAAGGAAATCGCTACAATAGAGCACCTGGACTTAAGAGAAGCAGCAAAACGTGATTATAAAAGTTCATAAGTTTAAATACTGACTTTGATAAGTGTATTAGAACTTCCTAAATTGTAAAATTGTCAAAAGTTTATGTTTCTATTAGTAAATTTCATTTTCCATTTATATATATATATTTCTGGAATAGTTTTAAATAGGTTGGTCTAGATTTTCACTGCAGTAGGAGAATAATATAAAAAATAAATGAATTGAATTTGATGAGTTAATATAAGAACAGAAATATCTAGATTTGGAAAAGCTTTGAGGGTGGGGGGTATATGCTGATTTGGATGGATTGGGATTAACAATTTTTTTCTTTTTTCTTTCTTCTATATTTGATTTATGAAAAATTGATTATTGATCACTGATTATTATATTGTATTATATATTGTATTCTGTATTGATATAGAAATATAGTAATTGTGAAAGAATTAACTTAAAAAAATTGACTAAAATTTTAAAAAGGCATAAGAGAGGTAATTAATGAATAAAGGTCCATACAGAACGAATAGAGTAATTTATGAAAAAGGGAAATTTTTGAAATCAATTAAATTTCAATACTAATCTTACCAAAGTGGGATATCTTCATGGACACAAGGATGACATCAAGGACAAAAAATGACTACAACTACTAAACAACGGAAATTATCATTAGAACCAATAACTAACCCTGAGCAAAGTAAAGCAACAAATATCAACTGACGCTATTGAAGAGATGGGGAAATTTTCAAATTGGAGTTTAAAAACAAGAAAATTAAAGATCTCAGGGATGAAATGAAACAAGATTTTAAAAATTAATTGAAAGGAATAAAAATTGTGCTGGGGTTTTAGAAGAAGACCTGAAGAGTCCCCAAGACCGAATCAATCTAGAAAATGAAAATGAAAGAGATAGAAAGAAGCAATAGAAATTTGGGGCAAGACAACAAGATTGTTTTTGGAGGGAAAAAGCCTTGGTGGATTTAAAAAGAGAAAATTACATAAAAAAAAGAGGCTTAGGAAAGAAAAGGGGAAAAAATTTTTATGAAAGACTAGTTCTGCCCTTGGCAGAATACTTAAATATATCAACGGAAAAGATGGAGTGGGAGATTGACAAAATATATAGAATAGAATAAGAATAGCAAAAGAGAGGAAACTCCCATGAGATATAATGATTCAGCTGGTTCATAAGAAGACAAGGGAAGAGATAATTCAAAAAAGCCTAGAGAATGACCTAATAATAGACAAAATTAAAGTCTATATCTACAAAGATATACCGCCACGCATTTTAAGGAAAAGAAATAAATACAGATTCATAACAACATTCTTGAAATCTCAAAATGTACCATATTGGTGGGGAAGATTTAGAAGGTCTTAGCTTTCAGTTCCGAGGGAAGCAGTTTAAGATAGATACAGTCCAGGAAGCAAAAATCTTTTTTTAGAAAGCATGGAAAAGAGCAAGGGAGACAAAAGTCGTACAAAGAAGGCAAAAAGAGAAGAGCAACAATTGGAAGAAAATACCCAGGAACAAAATAGTAAAGAAGGGACGAAATTACAGAGAACGAACCGAAGAACGAAAGAAGGACAGATTCTGGAGAAGAAAGTTAATTTGAAATAAACCTTAAATCCTCATACAATGAATTTGAAAATTCTCTCCTGGAATATTAAAGGTATCACAATGCACCAAAAAAGAAAGAAAATATTTCATTATATTGAAAGGAAAAAACTAGATATAATATGTTTACAAGAAATTCGAGTACATGAGGAAAAAGCCCATTTGATACATAACAAAAGGTTAGGAAAAGAATATGTAGCAGCCCCAAATGTAAAAAAAAGAGGGGCAGTATTATATATAAATTTAGACTATATTAAAAGAAGTTTTAAAAGATAAAGAAGGTCGATATATAATGGTAGAAATTATTTGGCAGAATCAAAAATTATTATTAATAGGTATCTATGGGCCACATAGGAAACAAGAAGATTTTTATATTAATTGAAAAAAAAATTGTGGCGTTAGACTATAATACACTAGGTGATTGGAATGGGGTGATAAACCCACAATTAGATGGAAAATCAAAGAAAAAAATAAAATAAAAACAAGGGAAACTCCCAAGGTTATTTGATAACATGATGGTACATTTAGATTTAATAGATATATGGAGATAACTAAAGAATATACATTTTATTCTGAACCTCACACCTCACTGTCCCGAATTTATATGTTTCTAATTTCTAAATCATTAGTTAAAATGGTGGTTAAACAAGAGAAATTACCACATAATTTTTAAAAACCATAATCCAATTGTATTGCATTTAAAATATAGCTCAGAGGAATCATTTAATTGGAAAATGAAGGAGAAATTATTACTTGAAGAAAAATTCATAAATAAAATTAAAAATCATATAAAGATGTATTTTGAAGAAAATTTAGATAAAGGAGTTAAGCTCCCAATAATATGGGATGTGGCTAAAGCCGTGATAGGAAAAGGAAATTTTTTTTCAACATAATGCAAGAAACAACAGGAAAAAAAAAAGAATCTTTTAAAGACTGGATGAGGATTTGAGAAGGAAAGAAGATAAATTGAATGAAGACCCATTGAATAGAAAAACGCAAAGGGAAATTCAAATACTGCGGAAGCAATTGGAGGTAAAATGGAATCAGAACTTAATGAGAAAATGATTTATGCTAGACAATACTATTTTGAATGGGCGAACAAAGGGCCCGGGGAAAAGGTTGGCAGGTAAATTGAAGGAAAGAAAGGAGAGAACGATGATAACTAAGCTAAAGGGAAAGGGGAGATAATACATACAGATTTTCAACAGATTAAAAATATTGCAACAAATTATTACGCAACGCTATATAAAGATCAAGATTCTCGAGATGAATCGACTGAAAATTATTTAGCAAAGCAAGATTTAATATTATTAACGGAAGAGCAACAAGAGAAATTAAATAAACCAATTGCATTAACAGAGGTGTTAGAAGCGATTCAAAGAGCAAAAAAAGGGGAAATCGCCTGGACCCGATGGATATGCAACTCAATTTTATAAAACTTTTCAAAAAAAACTTGCTCCGATATTACAATCAATCATGAATGAGGCATTAAAAAGGGAAATTCCAGCTACATGGAAAGAGGCTAATATTACACTGATTCATAAAGAAGGGAGAGATTCAATGGATATTAAAAATTATTGCCCAATATCACTTTTGAACTCAGATTATAAATTATTTGCTGCGATTTTAGCAAATAGATTAAAAGAAAATATTAAAGGAAATAATTTCAGAAGAACAAGCAGGATTTCTCCCCGGGAAACAAATAAAAAACAACATGAGGAATATAATTAATATTCTGGAGTTTTATGATAACCACCCTCAAAGAAAAAAAAAATTTCCCTATTTTTAGACCTGGGAAAAAACTTTTGACACAGTAAGTTGGAAATTTTTAATTAAAGTATGCCAAAAAATGGGTCTGTGAAAAAATTTTATTAATTGGGTAAAAAAAAATCTACTCTACACAAAGTGCTCAATTAATTATCAATGGTCAAAAAGCTGGGAAATTTGAAATTCAAAGAGGTATCCCAAAATTTTCCCCTTTTTCCCCACTTTTGTTTCTGTTAGTAATAGAGGTGTTGATACTAAGGATAAAAGATCATAATAAAATTAAAGGTGTAAAGGTATAAGATAAAAAATATAAGATAAAGGCATTTGCGGATGATCTTATAATAACCTTAAAAATATGAGGATGGGTACCTAAATACTTTAAAATATGTTCTTAATAATTTTGGTAAATATTCTGGCCTAAAATTAATAAAAAAAAAACTATGATTTTGACGAAAAATATGACAGAGGTAAAAAAAACAAGGTGGCACAAAATACAGGCTATATACTGACATCAAAGGTTAAGTATTTAAATTTCATTTAAAATAAGACTTCAGATCTTTTTAAGAATAATTATCTGGAAATATGGAAATTTATTAATAAAGATTTAAAAAACTGAAGTAATCTAAAAATATCTTAATGGGGCGGATAGCAGTAGTAAAGATGGCAGTGCTCCCGAAGTTGTTATATCTATATCAAACTATTTTGATTTTCCAAAATGAAAAAGTTATCAAAGATTGGCAAAAAAAATTAGTAAATTTTTTGGGGAGGTAAGAAACCTAGAGTAAAAATGAAAGTTTTGGAAGATGCTAAAGAAAGAGGAGGATTGGCATTACCTAACTTGATTTTATATTATCATGCATGTGTACTAAACTGGGTACAAGAATGGATAAAGCTGGAGAATATGAAACTTTTAAAGATAGAGGAAGATGGACTGGGGTCAGGCTGGCATTATTATATATGGTACAATAAAGGAAGAGACAGTAAGGAATTCAATAGACATTATTTAAGAAAAGCTTTATTTAAAGTATGGAAAAATATATCACAAGATCTTGCTGAAAACTCCGAAAAGGGTATTCCCCCATGAAACCTGTTATAAAAAAGAATATTTTATTGAAAAAATGGATAAAATATGAGGACATGGTGGAAATTCAACAAAAACAAATTAAGATTAAGTCTCAACAAGAATTAAATGAATTAGGGATAAAATGCCATTGGTTATTGTACAGACAGATGAGAGAAAAACTAAAAAATGACATTAACTTTAATGATTATCAAATTAAAGAAGAAGAGCTGAATGAGATATTATATTCACGAAAACCCAAAGCCATCTCCTCCATCTATAAAATTTTGTTCAAATGGGATACGGGAAAAATCAGTTAAATTATCAATGATAAAATGGGGCCCCGAATTTTTCCCCCTGCAATTTTGATGGAGCAGTGGGAAAAGCTTTGGACTAAAACAATAAAATATACAATGTACCAAGATGTTAAAGAAAATGTTGATAAAATGTATTTTTGTTGGTACTTAACCCCTCAAAAATTGGCAAAAAAGACAAGTGAGTGCTCCAATAAATGCTGGAAATGTGAAGACGAGATAGGCTCTTTTTACTATACATGGTGGATGTTAAAAAAATAAAGAAGTTTTGGAAGCAGGTACACAGATGAACAGAATTGATGTTGGACATAAAATTTGAAATGTCACCGGAAATATACTTACTATCTATGTGGGAAAATAATGTTGATAAAAAAATAGGGAAACAATTGTTTTATATGACGACAGCAGCAAGGATGACGGTAGCTTATAAGTGAAAAGGGAATTTGATGCCTTCAGTTGAAGAATGGGAAGTGAAATTATGTGATATAATTCAAATGGACAAAATAACATGTATGATAAGAGGCGAGAGTAAAGAAAAGTTTATAAAACAATGGGTAAAAACGTTACAGTATTTTAAGAATTCCTGGTATGATAGTGAAATGGTGAAAATAAATTTCTGAAAGAAAACTTAGGGAATAAGAGTTATATTAATAGAGAAAAGAAAACTAAATGGAAGTAGAACATCACATATTAGACTCTAAGACCAAAGTTAGAAGTAATATAAGGAAATATTTTATTATAAGCGACTATAAATAACTTTTTTGTTTCTGTTTTTGCATGGCAATGCAGTGGGATATTTAGGTATATATAATTGTATTGTCTGTTACTGTTTTTTGTGTATTGTTTGTATATTTTTAAGAATAAAATTCTTTTTTTAAAAAAAAGAATGTAGATTATTCTATTAATGTAACATAAGGTTTGTGTGAATAAGTAAGTGTGATACAAGAAACCATATGGTCAATGTTGGGTATGGATTAACAGTTGAATGTTAGTTGTAAATGGGCATTTAGCCAGGCTGGCTAGAAATGCTTTGTTCACTTAGAAGTGATAGCAATCAGCAAGTGATTTACTATGTATGAGCTTTTGAGTACCTAAGTTAGAACTGCAGTTTACAATGGGTAGCATATCAAATGGAAGAGTCTGGGAATCTCAGCCTAGAAAAAAGAGATCAAAGAGGATAGACTGGGATAAGACGGCCTCTAGGCATCTGCCAGTGCTAAATGAGATGCTCAGAAAAAGGAGATAAAGGTAATACCAGAGATAGAGAAATGTTTTAGATCAAAGTATGGGAAGTTAATTCCGTGGGGGAAAACTGGAAGTTTGGGAGAGGAGTATATCTGGAGAATTCACAAATGGGCATCACAAGTGTGTTAAAGTGTGTAACTAATCCATTGTGTGTTGTAAATTGTTAACTCCAGCAACTGTTGCAAGCTAAGCATCCTGTACCTCTTTGAATACAACAGGGAAAACACTGTGTGTTTTCTTGAGAGTAACAGAGTAGCTACACATGACAAGACCTATGGCTGAAGTCTTAATAGTAAACTAGGCTGGGAAGCTGACCATGGAGCTCCAATATCAGATAAATTGGCTGAAAATTTGGATATCAGTTCTGTACAAATCCCATCTGACTAAATTTAAAGAATGCACCCTCAAATTGATTCACAGGTGGATCTTACATCTGTTCAATTGACTCACATCACCAAAACCATATAACTCAACTGTTGGAGGGGCTGCAGCTCCAAGGAACCTACCTTCCTATGTGGTTATCTTGTCCTTTTGTAGCCCAGTTTTGGTCTGAGGTTTTTGAAAACCATCAGTGCTATTTCAAAACAAACAGTTGATCCTTGTTCTACTCTTCAGTTGCTTTCAGTATATGACTCACAATGTAAGCAGTTGAATCACAAGGACCTCATTAATTTTTTTCTCATAAATGCGAGATTGGAAATTGCTTCCAATTCGAAAACAGGGAATTTTTCCATTGAAAGATGATGGAAAAGGAGCTGGGAAACATGGCCAATGGAAAAGCTTGCACACAACGAGAGAGTGATAAAAGGATACATTGCACAGCACTCTTTTGAAAAAATGGCTTCATTTTATTGATCACATCAATGATTCAATGCATCACCATCAAATCCTCCAACAAGCCATTCAGAGCCCTGGCTCAGTGCTTTCTTAAGCAGTCCAGATACCTGTGCATATGACTAAATGAGTAGATTTTTGTTCTTGACACATTTCTTGTTTCCTTTCTACTTTGTTTTTTTTTCCTTTGTTTTGTTTTGTTCTCACATTATAAAATGTTTAATAAATTTTTTAAAAAAGGAATCTTTACAGGAGGAGAGTATAATTTTCTAAAGAGAAATTGTGGAAGAATAGGATCCCATTTACATGGGAGAGACTTGAAGGAATTGTGTTTCAATTTAAACAAAGGCATATTGTAGTGAACATAATAGAGAAAGCTAAAGATTTTATGCAGAAGTTTAAAGAATATTTGGAGCAAATGAATCCAGAGGAATATGGAAGGGAAGAAGATGATGAAGAACAAGGCTGAAAGAAGGATGACAGCATGGACAAAGACAAGGCTTCAAATGATGAAGAAGGAAGAGATGCTATGGGCATAGATTACTACAAATTTGAACATTAGGAATGAATTTGAAATGCTGAACTTCGAACATTTAAAGGTTTGAACTTTTCAGATAAAAAACCAAAATATTCCATCATTTGAAAAAATTGAAACAAGATATAATCTGCCTGCAAGAAACACATGTTAAGAAAGAGAAATATTAAATATCTACAATGATTAAGGATTGGCCAAGAAAAAAAGGGGATTGTTATGTATATTGATCCTAATTTATTACCAGAATTGAAATTTGAAGATCAAGAGAACAGAGATGTGGGAGTTCAAATTGAGAGTACAGATCTAAAATTCTTGTTGTAGGAATTTATGCTCCAACAGAAAATAAAACAAGATTCTATGAAAAATGATTAGAGAAACTTCAAAATTATATTTTGGAGAATTTAATAATGCTTGGACACTGCAATGGAGTTATTAACCTGCAATATGATATACATTCAGAGAAAGAGATCAACACTCAAGAAGAAAAATTCCACACTATATATATATATATATATATATATATATATATATATTGGAGATGGTAGAGAATTTAAACTTGGTTAATGCACAGAAATTCAAATATGGCAATGCTAAGGACTACACATTCTTTGCAGATAGATATCACTTACAAGAATTGACATGTTTCTGATTTCAAAATCACTAGCTATGAACATAAAGTAAGTAAATATTTTACCCAGATTTTTCTCAGATCATACTACACTAACCTTAATGCTGAAAGGAAAATGACTCAGAGGTTATTGGAGACTTAATAATTTGCTATTTCAAAATGAAAAGAAAAGAATGTACAAAAAAAAGTTGACTTTTTTGAGAGCAACTTAGAAAAAAGGGGACAGAGACTGGAATAGCGTGAGATGCCAGTAAAGCATTCCAACAAAATGCTGAAATTAAAAAGAAACACCAGGGGCAAAAAATGTCAGCTATGAGATGATGTAAAGAGGAGTTAGAGTTCAACTACAGATATCAAATTAAAATCATACAAAAACTGGTATCAATGGCAACAGTGGGAGAAATAGAGAAAAACCTACCTCATGTGAAGCAGAAAAAAATGAATTTGCTAATAAACCAGGAAGATGGCTGGCACAAAAACTGAGAAAAGATAGAGAGAACTTATATTAAAGATTCAAAAAGGAAAATATACTATTTGTGATGGAGTTAGTATAAGAAAAAAGTTCTATCAATACTATACAAGACTGTATAAGAAACATCAAATAATTTTGGAGAAGATTTGAAGAATACTTGAATGAATAAGGTCTACTGGAGGTTCCAGAATCTCAAAAACAAATGATAATAATAAAGGAAATTGTCAAGGCTATTAAGAAAATTAAACCATGTAAAGCACTCGTACCAGAAGAATTTACAACATCCTAACTATAAAATCTCTGAGGAACAATTATATATATCCTTACAGAAATTAATCAACATCATCTTAGAGTCTAAAAGAATACCAGAATCATGGAGAGAAGCTATGATAGTATCAATATCAAAAGAAGGACAAAATTTGATGGAAACAAAGAACTATAAATCTATTCTACTGTTTAATAATGACTATAAGATCTCTACAACAATCTTGGCTGAGAGATGAAAGAGAGACTTCCAAGACTTCATCCATAAAGATCAAGAAGAATTTTTACCCAGAAGATAATTATGTGGTAACATGAATTATTATTATTATTATTATTATTATTATTGGATATTTTAAAGTATTTAGGCTATCACAATGAGAAATAGTCTGCACTTATATTTTTGGATGTGGAAAAAACTTAGATAATTTGAACTGGGACTTTTTCTTTGGAATGTAAAGAAAGATGTGATTTGGAGACAATTCTATGAGAGGGATAGAAGCAATGTATGAACAACAAACTGCTCATGTTCTGATCAATAGAGAATTGTCTAAGCCCTGTGAGATTCAAAAAGGCATGTGACAAGTATGCCCTCTTTCCCTGTTACTTTTTGGAAGTACTGAATAAAAGAATAAGGTAAAATGAATTAATCAAAACAAAAAGAGTGAAAAGGAAGAATATAAATTAACAGAATTTGCAGATTTGATGATCTTTCAACAAGATCTTAATGGCTGTATAGATGGATAGAATAGAAGAATTTGGAAAAGTAGCAGAGTTTAGGATAAACAAAAACAAAAACAAAAGATGTTGACAAAAAATATCAAGACACTCTGACTCAAAAACCTAACTTTAATTTTTTTTAAAAAAAAGTGAAATATCTGGAAATTATTCTGACAAACATGAATTATATTTTATTGAAGAATATATGAAAACACGGAGACTCACAAAAATGGAGAAAGCATAATATTCACTAATGCGAAGAATTTCAATGATAAAAATATTGTCTCGTTCCAAAAGATGTATTTGTCCAGATAATACCAATTTTGACAAATTACTCAAATATTTAGCAATGGCAGCATGATTTATCAAAATTTGTTTGGCAAAGAGAGAAAGAACAGGTTGCTTACCTGTAACTGTGGTTCTTCGAGTGGTCATCTGTGCCCTTACACACTAGGAGCTTTCGCACATGCGTGGTACCGTTCGGAAAATTCTAGAGCTTAGTAGCTTGGCGGACCCCTCCCCCCATGTATCCACTGAGCATGCTCAGCCCGTCAAGTAACGGTCTCTCCTCAGTTCCTATAGTCCGCCGAAAAAAGGGGACCTGAGAGTGAGGGGACGGTTGGGCGGGTGTCTGTAAGGGCACAGATAACCACTCGAAGAACCACAGTTACAGGTAAGCAACCTGTTCTTTTTCCCATGGTCTCTGTGCCTTACACACTAGGAGACTTTGTAGCTTACCATGAGGACGGTGGGTCAGAGTACGGAGGCCAGCACCGCTTGTCGAAACCGGGCTTCCCTCCTGGATCAACAGTCCAGTCGATAATGGCAGACAAAAGTCGATGGCCTGGACCAGGTCGCCACTCGACAAAGTTCTTGTAGGTCCACACCTTGTAAAAGGGCTGCTGAGGATGCCACAGCTCTGGTGGAGTGTGGCCGAAGCAAGTCTGGTGGAGGCTGCTTGGCCATCTCATAAGCAAGGAAAATTGTCTGGGCCACCCACTTGGAGAATCTCTGGGTGGACACCTTGCGGCCCCGTGACAGACAAAGAGATGTGGGGTTTGTCTGTAGGTTGCAGTCCACCGGGTATAGAAGGCGAGGGCCCTTTGAACGTCGAGAGAATGTAGAGATCCCTTAAGAGGTGTCGTGGGATCAGGATAAAAAGTTGGGAGGATAATGTCCTGGTTAAGGTGGAAGCTGGAGACCACCTTCGGCAGGAAAGAAATGTCCAGGCGAAGAACCACCTTGTCCCGATGAAAGACCAAAAATGGCTCGTTGACTCGCAGAGCTGTCAACTCGCTGGCATGCCTGGCGGAGATGACAGCCACCAGGAAAGCAGTCTTCAGAGTCAGGAGCCTATCATCAGTAGTGGCCATAGGCTCAAAGGGTGGTCTTGTAAGCTGAGAGGACCATGGAGGCAGAGGCGGCGATACCAGCAGGTAAAGGTGTTGAAGACCCTTCACGAATTGCTTCACAGTGGCATCCCAGAAAAGCGCTGCCGATGGGGAGCCTCGGGGTTGGTAGGCCACGATGGCAGACAGGTACACCTTCAACGAAGAGAAGGAGAGTCCCTCTTATTTTAAATGGAGCAGGAAGCGGAGCACAGTACGGAGACTAATAGGTGATACCATGTCTCCACGCTCCTCTGCGAAGGTGATGAACTGCCGCCACTTGTAGGCATAGTTGCAGCGGGTTGATTCCTTTCTGGCCGTGGTAAGGACGTCCTGAACAGCGGGATTGTCTAGGGCATTATCCTCCACGTGTGCAGGGCCAGGAGCGGCAGGTTGGGGTGGAGAACGCGACCGCCAGAGTGGGACAGCAGGTCGGGTGCTGTCAGGAGCCTGAGCAGCTGTCCCCGGGAGGCCTCGAGCAGGGGTGCGAACCAGTGCTGCCTCGGCCAATATGAGGTGACCAGGATGACGTCGGCTTGGTCCGCCAGGATCTTGGCGACCACCCGGCCCAGTAGAGGAAATGGTGGAAAAATGTAGAGGAGACCTTCTGTCCACCGATACTGGAACGCATTGCCGAGGGAGTTCGGTCCCCGGCTGGCTCTCGAACAGTACCAGTGATACTTGGCGTTCAACACGGTGGCGAAGAGATCGATGTCGGGCTCGCCCCAGTGGTATTGTATCATGCAGAACGCCTCTTCCGAGAGGGACCACTCATGGTGGGTCGAAGTGTCCCTGCTCAGTGCGTCCGCTGTTGTGTTCTCCTCACCTGCCAGGTGGATGGCAACAGGCTGGACCCGGAGGGACACGCACCACTCCCAGAGCTGGAGGGCGATGGTGAGGAGTGTGGTGGAATGGGTCCCTCCTTGTCTGTTGACATAGCACACCACCGTGGTGTTGTCGGTCAGGATCAGCACCGCCTGCCCCACGACCAGACTGCAGAATGCTCTCAGAGCCTTCCCGATGGCTAGGAGCTCGAGGGCGTTGATATGGAGAGTGGTCTTGTAGTCTGTTCAGCATCCCCTGGACTCTAGGTCTTCACAGTGCGCTCCCCATCCGAAAAGGGAGGCATTGGTCGTGACCGTGAGCCGAGGAGTCAGTTGTCTGAAAGGCATCCCGGACAAGAGATGACGATATGAGAGCCACCACAGCAGAGAGTGACGTACTTGTGTTGGCAGTCAAAGTTGCAGGCCCTGGTCATCTCGGAGCGGGTTGAAGGCCCGGACAAACCAATGTTGGAGGGGGCGCGATCGAAGTCTCGACAGGTACGTGACAGCCATGGTGGAAGCCATGTAGCCCAGGAGCTGTTGTATCCACCTTGCCGATATCGTCGGGGCATCGAAGACGGCCGCAGCGGCCCGGCGGAGGGTGTGAGCTTGCTCGAGAGGCAGGTAGGCTCTGGCCAAGATCGAGTCCAGAGTGGCTCCAATGAATCCAACCTCCACCGGCTCGAGGTGGGACTTCTTCGGATTTACCCAGAGACCCAGGCGGGTCAGAAGCGACAGGGTCAGATGAATGTCCTAGTAAAGTTTGATCTTGCAGGATGCTACCAACAGCCAATCACCTAGGTAAGGGAAGACGGTGATGCCCTTCGTCCGTAGATAAGAGACCACAGGGGCCATGCACTTTGTGAAGACCCTCGGTGCGGTGGAGAGGCCAAACAGCAGCACTCGGTACTGGTAGGAGGTGTCATCAATCACAAACCGAAGGTATCTTCTGTGCTGCGGACGGATAGAAATGTGGAAATAAGCATCCTGCAGGTCGATGGATGCGAACCAGTCTCCCCGACGAAGGAAGGGTAGGATCATGGACAGTGTGACCATCTTGAACCTCCTGGGGCGGATGTATTTGTTCACCCCTTGGAGATCCAGAATGGGTCGCAGGGTCCCGTCTGACTTCGGTACAGTGAAGTACTGAGAGTAGAAGCTGGTGGTAGTGGCCGAGGGCGGGACCTGTTCGATCGCTCCCTTGTGTAGGAGGGACTGGATCTCTTCCATTAGAGCCGGGCTGACCTGGGTGGAGTAGAAAACACCTCGCTGTGGAATACTTGCAAACTCGATGGCATAACCAAGCCAGACGATACTGAGCACCCAAGAGTCTGAAGTGATCAAATGCCACGAGTCGAGGTCTTTGGCCAGGGTGGGATGATCTGTTAGGGCGATGGTAGGTGGAAGGTTGGCTGAGGCAGAGTCCTGCAAATCCCATCAAAAACGGGACTTAGATCCCGACGAAGACTTCTTTGAAGTCATTTGTCACTTTGAGGAGGACACCTGGAGGAAGACATGGCAGGAGTCCTGGAAGATCCGGACCTGGGCGAGCGAGGTCGGAAGTTCGCGGAGGATGAACGGCGCCACGCAGGTCGAGGGCCGTGGCGGGACTGCTGAGGCTGACGGATCCCCTCTCTTGGCCGTTAGACAGGCCTTGACGATGTGATCCATTGCCTCATCAGTTGACGCGTTGAAGAGTCCTATCATCGAATGGAAGATCCTCAATGCGCTTCCACGTATCTTCCTGCAGACCCGAGGACCGTAGCCACACGTATCTCCGTAAGGCGACTGAGCCGACCATGACTCGAGAAGCCACCTCCACAGAATGTTTCGAAGAAATGATCTGCTGATTCGTGAGCGCTACCACTTCATTATAGAATTGGTTAGTGCTAGCTCATTCTCCTCCAGAACAGTGGAGAGAATAGGTGCAAACTTGTCGAGCAGGTTACGCAAGTAGGCTGCCATACAAACCTGCGTGTTGGATACCCTCGCCACCAAGGAGGAGGCGGAATAGAACCTCCTCCCGAAAGTATCCAGACGACGTCCCTCTCTATCCGGCGGTGTCGTGTGGGGCCTGGTACCACCCTTAGTCTGCGCCGATTCCACGAGCACTGAGTTGGGCTGAGGATGATTAAACAGGAACTCGGAATCCTCCTTTTGGGTCTCATACAAGTGTTCCAGCCTGTGTGGTATTGGCTGGGCGGAAGCCGGCTGGGGCCACGGATGTTTGAGGGCCTCCATCAAGGTAGGCAGGAACGGTAGTGGGGCCGTGGAAGGAGGCTGGGTGTCCATGTAATGAAACACCGGGTCCTGCACCACCGGGGCTGGTTCCGCCATTTCAGACCCAGGGCTTTCGACATTCGAAGGAGGATGTCCGAGAATTGTCTAACATCCTCAGTGCCGACTCAGGAGCTGGGTCCCCAAACACCAGAGGAGGCGACTCACGTGAGACAAATGTCGAGTCTTTTGAATCTGATTCAGACTTGTAATCCTGTGACGATGCCATAAAGGACCTGTCTGGAGATCGATCCGACCAGCGTTCAGGTGACTGGGTGCGAGACGGTACCAGCAGCGAAACCATCTTCGACGCTGGTATTTGTTGTACAGTCAACAGTGGGGCGGCAGCAGCAGTTGTGGGAGGAACCACGGTAGATACCGAACGCGGAATCGCTGGAGTAACTGTGTCAACTGCAGTAGAGGATTGGGTGGAGACAGCCTCAGATGTTGGATGAGACATGGTGGACGTCACCCGTGGAGGTGGAGAAACCGGCCGGTGGCGAGGGGAAGCCTCTCGGGACCAACGGCGTTGAGGGGGCCATCTGGGGGAGTGCGATGGAGAGCGCTCACGGCGAGGGCGACGTTCAGCTCCTCTGGATGGTGAACTGGAACGGCGGTAAGGGGATCAACGTCCAACATCGGGATGATAACAGTCTCAGTAAGAGGGAGATATCATCTGTAAGACCCTGGATACTCCCTCCAAACATTCTCCCGACCGTATCATAGAGCGTAGGATGCCGACGAATAGGGCGAAAACCCGGGGTGGCTGCAACCATCCTGGGTAGTCCTCCTGATGTCAAGGAGGAGATCGTCTATATTCCGGACGGTCTCCTCGTCGTCACAGCCCCGCTGCTCAGGATATGCCTCCCGATGGCATGGGAGAGCTGCCTGATCCTACATTCCAGATAATCGGGGTGGTCCCGATATTCGGGGAAGAGCTCCCGGTGGTGTGAGGAAGGGCGCCTAACAGGCGAGGTGCTTCTATCAGCAGAGCCTTGTGGTGTTAACGAGGTCTGGGGAGCTGGTGGGATGTCCTCCGGGTGGGCCGCCAGAACAGGGCGTCTGGACAGACAGGCCTCTTCCTCAAGCACTGGCGGCTCCGAGAATGTCGGAGAGGCCACGGGGTCATCCACGTCAGAAACCTTCAAAATTTCTTGGGGTTCCGAGACATCACCAGAGTCGACCACAGGTTGAGTTGAAGTAGAAGGTGGAGTAGGGAGAGACAGTCTAGCCGGAGAGCCGTGTTTCTCCTTCCTCCTCCTCCTCTTCTTCTTCTCCCTCTCTTTATCGGACTCTGAAGTCACCGGGCACTTACGTTGAGCTGCCGTAAGCGTCTTAGAAGGTTGGGCACCCTGTGAGCCCACAGGGGCCTCTGCAGGAGTTGCAGATGAGGAAGCCGTGGAAACTTTCGGAATCCTCGGTAACTTGTGTACTGGTAGCGAGCCCAGTACTGTCAGCGTGGCAGGGTCGGCAGCCGCCGAGGCCGGTGCGAGTGCGGTCGTTGGTCGAGTCTTCAACATCTTCGTCGGGCTCCTTACTGGGGTAGGGTCTTGAGGTGACAAAGACTGCTCCCAACAGAAGGACTTGAGGCATGCCAGCCGGTTCCTCAAGGTCTGCGAAGTGAAGTCCTTGCAAATGGGGCAGGCTCTGATGTTGTGAGCCTCACCCAAACAAAGGAGACACTCGCTGCGCCCGTCCGAAGAAGCGACCTTACGACCACACTTTTTGCAGGGTTTAAAGAGTGTTGACATAGAAGTCCGACGGGAGAAGAGGGAAGAAGTCAAAGCAGACGACGACGAAGACGGGGGAGGCAATTCAGAAGTCCCAAGAAAAGGGGGCAAAAGCACCAAAACGACAAAGCCAATCCGTAATCCTTAAAAGAGAAGTCCAAAAATACCAAATCCTAGTCAGAAAACCGTAAAGACTTGCTAAGAAAAGCCAAGGAAAAATGCTCTAAGCGCCGAACCTCCGTATGCGACGGCGGACGAGAAAGAACTGAGGAGAGACTGCTACTTGGCGGGCTGAGCTTGCTCAGTGGATACATGGGGGGAGGGGTTCCCGCCAAGCTACTAAGCTCTAGAATTTTCCGAACAGTACTGCGCATGCGCAAAAGGTCCTAGTGTGTAAGGCACAGAGACCATGAAGAACCACCTACAGTTAATTTTTTAAACAATCAGGTAACTCCTGGCCTCCTTTGGGGAGGATTATGTAAGTATGATTACTGGAATCAAAGAGACATAAATTAAAATTTGGTTGGCACGGATATCTTTAGCATGGAAAAAATAGAGTAAATGCTGTTTTTAATAAACATTTAGGTGAAGAGACTCTTGCTAGGAATATATAGTAAATATAAATTGAGGCTTTGTCTGAAAATGCTATTATGGGTGTCTACTCAAGAAGCTTTTTGTAGAAAAGAGATAACTGCCAAAGAAAGATAATTAACTTACTTTGATTTACTGTAAATTGAACCAAGTCACTATAGAATTAAATCAATTGAACAGTTAATAGAGGAATGATTCAGCTTCCAACAGTTTTCATATAGAAAAATTGTAGAGAAATACAACAAGGATAAAGAAATGTATGATTTTGAAATAAGAGAGAATGGATTTAGGAAATTACTTTGTATTAGATGAATAACATTTAATTAGAAAGTATATAAACTTCTGTTAAAATTAGAGATGGAGCAAGAAGTGGTTACAGACTGTACAGTGAAATGCTCTCAACATTATGTTAAAGCAATGGGAGATGTGGTCAGAAGGATTAAAATTCATATTATGTTATGACCTCAAAGAGAATTTTTATAAGATGATGTATAGATTGTATTTGACTTGAGAAAGATTGCGCAAGATGCATTAAAATATTGGAAATGTGAGCAATATGTGGGTAGTTTTCATTACATGGTGGTCATGTGAGAAGATAAAAAAAAATTCTGGAATTAAATTCATTTCATGGGCAAAAAGATATTGAAGGTAAATTTCCAGAAAGAACCAGAGCTGTACCTACTAGAGCTTATCACTAGATAAGAAACATGGCTGAATTCTACAATATATGGCAATGGCAGCAAGATTGCATACATGCTCAGAAGTGGAAGAGCAATGGATTCCAACCAAGGAAGACTGGCTGGTGAAGCCAGTGAACTTAGTAGAGATGGACAAATTAACATTTTTGATAAGAGAAAATACAATCATATTGTTTGTTAAAGACTGGGAGCTGTTAATGTATTTATTTACAGGACAAAGAAATGAGCATATTAATTAATGGTAAAATTATCAAAAAATTATCAAAGGAAGTAATGTCTTTTATGTTGTATTAATATAACAAAAGTTGATATAATAATTTTGACTTACAAACTACACTGGGGGCACTGGAAACGAATTTTATTCAATATAATTGGGGGGATGAGGGATTGTTTTAGATTAGATGGGGAAGAGTAGTGGGATAGGCTTTATATAGGAAAAAGCATGTATGTAGTGTCTTATTAAGTCATTTTATTAAAAAAATGACAAAAGAAGAAGAGAGGGTGGGAGATGCAGTGGCATGGTACAAGCAGCAAGAGAAGTCAGCATAAGGTGACAGAAGGTACAAGAGAGGAAGGAGTGGTATCATAATGTGAGGCAAGGGGGAGCAGGTGGGAGAAGCAAGTGATGGAATACAAGGGGCAGGAGAGAGGAGCATAGCTCAGGTGCAAGTTTAGTTTAGACAGTGGCTGAGTAAAGGAGGGAGGCGTTATGAAAACATGATCTGAGGCAAGAAAGAGGAAAGGAGAGAAATTGATTTTTTAAAATTCCATCATGCCTTTTTTTGGAACTGAAATTGTATCATCTGAATTATTCCTATTTTCTTTCCCTCTTTTTCCTTTATTAAATAAATTCTTTCCAGTATTTTTTTTTTAAAAAAAATCCTTAGCATTTTTATTCTGCTTGCAAAATGTCATGACAGTGTTTTTGTGGTTATATAATTAAAAAACTCTCTACACAATTGAAGTAGTTAGAATGGTTTAGGTAAAACTAGTAACTTTTCCAGAGAAGATAATTCTATGTAACTGCTGAATATACTGAAACTTATTTCTGTGCAGGTTACAAGCAAGATTTTAATGAATAATTACCTAATTAAACAACAACAGTGATTTATACAAGACTTCAAAACTTCTTATGAACAGTAGTTCATCAAAATGTTGGAATATTTGAATAGCTGTATAAGCCGAGAAGCCACAGAATGAACACATGTTCATTCCGTTACATATGAATATTTACTCCAATATAAAGGTCAGCAAAATATGTACAGTGTACACATGTTGAATGTTATATGTCAAAATTACCTGTGTACAGATCAACAATCTGTGTACACATTTACATAGACTGCACCTTGCTTGAATGTAATATGTGAATATGTGTAAATAATACTTTATATAGCAAAATCCATGTTACATTGTGCATTTCACTAGCATTTTCAATATTGTCATTTATTAGCCAAACTGCAGCCATGAGTCAAGACTGCAGTGAGAAGCAACGGTTAAATCCCCCCCCCCGATTCTAATGTGGATCTCATCCTTTCCCTATAGCTGCTACTTGGTAAACAAAAGGCAAATGTGATTGTTAATATGTTATAGGCAATTTCTGTGAGCAAGGATAAGCAGCAAATGGTGTCAACCACCCAACAAAGTTAAAGAGCACAGTTACCTGAAAACTATAATGTTATTTGTCCCATTTGTCAGTAGACATTTTCACTTGATTGACATACAGGGTGTCTGAATGTACGGAGGGGAAAAGTAATCACCTGCATTCCTGACCTGCATTTTTTCTGGGTCTCACTGCAAGCAGAGACTATGTGAATACAAATTGCACACACATACAAGCTTTCTCTATATCATCAGAATATTTTAACAATATCCCAACAGTATAGAAATGTGACTTGTACACATGCTCTGTTCACAGATTGACACAGATTGACATGGAAATTGAGATCAGGGACAATGACCATGATTCTGCTCCTCTTATGCAATATTGATAGTAATCCTTCCTTGCTATGTGAAAAAGGGCTAAATTCTCACTGGACAAGATGCCTGTAAAGATGGAGAGGAGGTGCCTCTGGGGTCAGACTGCTTCCCAGAAGATGCCTCTCAGCCTTCCAGATATCTCTAAAATAAGATTTCTATGCTAGGAATACAACTGAAGAAGAGTTGTATTTTTAAAAAAAAACTAAAATTAAAAAGAAATTAAATATACTGTTATATTTAATAACATTAAATATACTGTTATATTTAATAACATACATTTCCTCAGAAAGCACGTGTTCTACCTTTACAAACAAAAGAAAAACTGTGGTGACACCCTTTCTTTATTGGAGCCTTGACTTCCCCTGGTCTTGCTTTTCTCAGTCAGCCAAAATGCACTTCTGAGGCTGTTTTCCCTTCATGAAAATCACAAGGGTAGATGCCTCCATCTGGATTCAGCCTTGCGTTGTGGAGCCTCAGGGTGAATGGCCGTTGAAACAGCTAGTTAACTCTGCTCTCAATACCTTCCCTGTACACAGACATGGCTGTCTGGCTGCCTATGTTGCTATACCCATCTGTTCAGATGGCACGGTGCCCAGTTAAAGGCTGGTTAGACCTTTGTTCCTGGGGTATACAAAGAGGAGGCACAATAAAGGATTGAGATGGTGCACATGTAGAACAATACAAGTGCCAGCTCTTCAGCAGGACCTCCTTTTCACTCAGATGATTAGTGGGGCATCCTGCAGGGTTCCCCAGCAAGTCTGCTTGGTGAGAGGAGACAGGCTGGATTGTCCTGGTCTGCAAGCTGTTAGCATTTTGTGTTTGTTTGCAGATTTCAGTCCTAGCTAGTGGTAAAAAATAATGGGATAAACAGCCACAGAGCCTGCTTGGAAAATATCTTTTAAGAACAATGCTTTCCAGAGTCATGATTATCCATGCAATTTTGCCACAGATTGTAGTCTTTGACTCCAATAATCATTAAAATCTACCACACGTGCAGAATTATAAAGTATTAAGGCACAAGTGTGCTTTACCACCTATGATGTACATGTTGTCCACACGCACCTGGTCCTGTAATGTTTCTACCTCAGAAAAGTAAATTAAACAAATTAAGGTCAGTCTAAAAGTAAACTGAGATTAGGTGAGACAAGGCCTATTAAATCATAGTAAACAGAAGATAAAACTTGTTTGGAGAAGAATATATGAAGCAAAAAGGGAAGGAAGTCATACTACATGTTTAAGGAAATATGTACATCTGCACAGAAAGTGAAAGAATGAAGTGAACAGGGTAGACTTGTGGAGAAGATCTAGATAAGAACAAATGGGGAAATACACAAAAGCAACCTTTCTCAAAGTTGGCATCTTCATCAAAACAGGGAAGTATGTGCACCCTCACAAAGGTATCATGACTGGTGATGGGCCAGGATTACAGTTCATAACTGATAAAGGATCTGTCAGGTAATTTATTAGTTGACTTAAATGAATTTAGGGTACAAAATCAGGGCTGGGCAACTGCCAGGAACTGGGGAGCTGCACTGCACCCCCACACCCTCAGAAGGCTGCACCCCTCCACTATGCACCACTCCAATTTTTAATTGTTTTCCTTTAGATTTAAATGTCCTAGATGGTACAGGAGGAATTTTTATCACATTCTCCCACCACCACCTGTTTCAGACCCAGGACATGTCTTTTTTAAAACCAGGAAATAAAGGAATTTGATTTATTCTCAGAATATGTATCATCTTTCAGAAGACACAGATTTTGCCCCAATCTTTCAAAAGAAAGATTGAGAAAAGTACAGACTTGTCAGTCTGATTGGCACAAGGTAAGATACTAGAACATTCTGTAAAGGAGTTCATTTGTAAGTATCATGATAATAATGCCAGCGATCAGTAGAAGCTATGTGGATTTTTAAATAGATCCTGACAAATTAAGCATAGTTCCTTATTACTGAATCTTCATTGATTCAGTGGATTATGAGGGTTCTGTGGACCTAATTTGTCTTAACTTCAGCACAAAAGCTGACAAGCTCCCCTACAATATTTTGGTTAGCAAACTGGTTGAATGAAGAGGGATTTACAGCTGTCTGGAAAAATCATACTCAAAGAATGTTCATCAAAAGTTTCTTAGCAAACGGAAGGGAAATATTGAGTGGGCTGCCACAAGGTTCTGTCCTTGGCCCAATACTCTTTATTTTTATCAATGACATGGGTGACAGCAAAGAAATCCTTATGAAAACTGTGGACAGTACAAAACTAAGAAGACAGAAATGACATTAAAAGGACTTTGACTGAACAGAAATCTGAACTAAAACTATCAAGATGATATTCATCACAGACAAAATCAAAATTCAGAATTTAGACATTAAAGAAATGTTGAGTACATAGGGGATTACCTAGCTTGGCAATAGATTTTGGTAGTCTATTTAGCCACAAGCTGAATACAAACCAGCAATGTAATGTAATGTGTCAGAAACAAGACAATACAGGTTTAGACTGAGAATAGTACCATACGTGGTTTCTAAACAGGGAGCTTCCAGCTCTACAAAATCATTGTTTTCCCACTGCAAGATTGAAGAATAATTGTATTAGAATTATCACATTACCAGGGATCTAGCACACATGCTTGCTTGCTTGCTTGTTTAGAGTACATACCCACACAGGTGGATCTGACATGGCTGCGTAGAAAGGGGACAAATAAGCAGCTGAACTATCGTTTTCCTCACTTTTCTCTCCATTCCTTCTCCTCAAATAGATGTCTAAGAAATGTGTGGTGCTCAGGAACAACTGTCTTTCTTCTCTGGCTGTCAGACAAAGAGGGAAAGAAAGAGAACAAGGTGATAGAGAGCCCATGTCAGGATGGCTGCACAGTAACTTATTCTTGGAATTGAGGGGGAATCTTTCTTTTCAGTGAGGAAAGAAAGCCAGAGAGAGTTAAAATGATCAGCCATCTTTTCCCCTCAAGTCATCCTCCTTTTTTGGTCGTCCACAGTGGAGACTCACTGTCATTTTAGTGAACGATTCCATGAGAAAGGAAAGGGAAAAAACTCTGCCCCAAACCATTCAAAGTCTATCATGTTCCGCTTCAAGCTTAGGTTTTCATGAGGTGATCAGTCTCTGTCTTAAAATGTACTCCTTCCTTAGTACAGAAAGTACCACTGCTACCCAAGATGGGTAGGGTAACTGGCAGGCCAGGATGTCTTATACTTTTCCAGTACTTCCCCCCCCCCCTTGAATTGGGATTCTTGCACAAGGTCCAGCACAGCAAACAGTCAGAGGGGTCATGCCAGCTGAGCAGAGCTTGGAAGCTACTTTTTGTACTACAGTGCCAAAAATCTCCAGCAAGCCTGGCCGCTTGGTTCTGGGTGCTGTAGTCCAAAAATTAACATATCTAAATTCTATTAGTAAGCCTCTACATTTCTTTCTCAAGCTTTCCCTGCACATCCTCTCATTCATTTGCTGTGATGCCCTTCGATTCCAAACTGGGGAACAGAGCATGGCTAAATAGGCATTATTCTCTCAATATTCAAGGTGCACCCATCTCTACTCTCAACTTCCAGGGTGCTGAAGGCTCATCCATCTCTATGTTTTCTATTTCCCCATGCCCACTTCCAGAGTTAGGAGTTTCTGAAAATTGGAATAAAAGCTCACATCTTTTAGTGCATCCAAATTTAAGGGAAAAATATTGACCTAACTGTAACCAGATGCTAAATGCATTCTCAGTTATGAATAGTGGGATGTGGAGACAGGACTCAGTCTTTAATTGTCACTACACACACAAAAAACACACCTCTTACAAAAATAGGAACAACAATACTAAGTTCATCCACAGCAGAACTGCATCACTATTTGATTCTTTTTCTCTATAACCTACCTAAAGCTTGTTTTAAAAAACTCTCTACATTGTGAGAAAAGACAGTAGAACCTCTAGGAGAATTATTATTGATGTTGTGAGCCCTCAACTCATTTCTGACTTATAGTGATCCTAAGGCAAACCTATCATGGGAGTTTTCTGGGGCTGAGAACAGTAGGGATGGAGCTATAATGAGAGATGGAGTAAAGGATGGAGCTATAATGATGGAGAGAGCCTGCCATTAACAGGAGGCTTCAGCATATCAGGCCAGATTATTTCCCTGTCAAGCCCATACTCTCTACTCCATCTAAAAGTGGTTCTCTAGGGTCTGCCCCATCACTCGCTATCAGATAATAGTATCTGATTTTTCTAACTGGAGAAAGAGGGCTTGTACTTGGGATTGCATTCTATTTCTCGTAAAGACAGTAATACTATCTTTTTTAAAATGCCGGTGGCTATTTTCAAAGACTTCCATCCAAATATTTTGGGATGTAATTAGACCAGCTTTTTGCTCACCTTGGATGATTCTGGAATTAGAAGATTTTGCATTATAAGTATGTTTATTAAATTATATTAAAATGGCTCTTTATACAGATTGACTTGTAAAGAAGCAGTTAATTCACTTGTAGATATTTATATGCCACTGAAAAGGATTAAAAATTTGAGATGCACTTGGCAATTGGGGCCGTTATTTACCATGTTTATTACTGATCTACTTCTGTCACAAAATAAGGACATGGTTTTGTTAACAATAGGCTGCATCCAAACTTAGGCTCTTTCTGCATGAGGCGAGGGAATCGCTCCGTGCCATTACCTACCGCTTCTTCTGGGGTCCGAAGCAACACAAACTGTACCTGAAGCCCTTCTGCAGGGCTCCTCAGGCTTCCAAAATGGTGGCTTCTGGTTGGTCATGGGTCCTGACCAACTGCTGAAGCTCACCACGCCTAAAGCTCGCCCTCCACAGATCGCAAGCTCGCATTGGTGTGAGCCTGTGAATCTGCACAAGGGAGCACGAATGCAATGGCGCGTTCCAGGAAAATAAAGACCTGTTTTTTCTGGTCTTTCAAAAACATGCTGGAGGACCACTTGGGGTCATCTTGGAGCGGACTGAGGTGCGGATCTCCGGTAAGTAGTCTGCTCCTAGTCCACTCCAAGGTGCAGACAACCTCCCTGCGAGGACACACTGCCCCGTTTTAATTGCCTGGTGCAGAAAGGGCCTTAGTCATATTTAGACTGATTGTAAGTCCCATTGACTAATCTATTAGTCAATGTCCCAGTGATATTTATTGGCCTACTGTAAGTATGAACAAGTATGGATCTGGTCCAATATGTTGATTTTTTTTAAAAAATTCAACATTTATCTTGTTAAAATGTAGAAGTAACAATAAAATGGATAAAATGTAAGATATTGCTCCTGACCTCCACACTGTTCTTTCTCTTTTTTTTCTTTAAAGCAGGACTGCATAACATGTAACCACCATCAAACTAAATACAGTCCAAAACATGTGGACAGTGGCCTAGCAGGCCTAGTCGGTGACTAAGAATCAGCAGAGGAGAGGAGGAGGAGGAGGAGAGAGATCCCAGGGATTCCATACGTGGCAAGCAGACTGCTTTTGGCCTGATGGATTAGAGGTTGTGTGAGTTTCTCCCTAGTGGGAAACTTAAAATGTCTGTGGGAGTCATTTTCTCCTGCTTTATAAGAAGCAAAGTCTGCACATGACATTGTTTACTTTGTGGGGGAAAGTGAAATGATTCACATACTAATGAATGTGTCATTCAGATGGTCTTTTGTTTTGTATGAATGAAAAGTAGTGGCTCCAGGCAAACTTGGCATGAAAAACTGATAGAGAAACAAAAAACAGCAATACTGTTCCTTAAAAGGAAAACGTTTCAATATAGGTTTCTATACAGTTCAACTTTAAAGGAACTGAAAATGAATCATCAAGCAGCAGAGCACTATAGATTTCTGTCACTGTCACATATAGAGAGTAGCATAAAGTCCTGTGTTACCACATTTCAAAAACACAATAATAAATACTAGGGAATATACACAAAAGAACAATTAAAATGAAAGAGAAGTAAAGGAAAAAGTATTTGGGATTTTTTAAATTGGGGGCATGGGCGAATACAAGTGAAACCTAATTCCTCTCGCCAAGGGGTAAGCATAGGTGGGTCTGAAAGCATATCACTGCAGATTGCAAGCAGAGATTCATATGACTGAATATTCCTCAAGTGTAAACGAACAAAATTTCTCAAAAGAAAATAAGTGTATTGAGGAGAGGTTCTAGCTTGCATATCTCTATGACATGCTAGTTTTCTACATGAGGACCAGGGAGCAGAGAGGGAGATGACAGACACACATTCTGTTTGGGACAGAGATTTTTATTCCTTTTGCATAGAATCATCCACTAAAACTGACTAGCAGTGGTTTCAAAAAACAAACCAAACAATGCCATTCATTTCTAGGATGCAAAGTAAAAATGCAAATCCAAAACTGAATTTGTCTGTTTACTTGATTTTGTGATTGATGTTGAAATATGGCCTTACCAATGGGCTAGGCTTTTAATTCCTAGTCACATTTTGTGATCCTAGGGCCTAGCGCTATGTTTCTTCCTAGCTCAATGATATTACAAATACAGTGGCCTATTCAGCTCAAAGTGCTTTTAAACCTTTTTGCCAGGTACCCCAGTTATGGTCCTATCTAGAGGCAGATCATCTAGCTAGCTATAGTAATTCATATCATGCTAATCATCCATTTCGGTGATTGTGCTACTGAATTGCATTCCAGGCAGCACTTGAAAACAATCTAGAAAATTCACCAAGTGTACACTATGGGTCCAAGAATTCTAACTGAGACCAGGGTGCCACTCACACTACAGAATTACAGTAGGTCCCCCATATCCACAAGGAATATATTCCCAGACTTAATGTGGCTGGTGGAAAATGCAGATGATATCAAACATTATATTTTGACCCCAGACTGGGCAAGGTGGTAAGGGAGGGAGACCGTTCCATTGCCCAGCCCCTCCTTCCTTCCTGCTTTGCTTCCTGGTGGGTCTTGATGAGTAGCCTGCTTCCAGAGAGCCAAATCTGTCAGAAGGCTTGGCTGCTCAGAGCCATGTGCCTCATTCAGCTGAGGAAAATGTGTGTGTCTCCTTCCTCAGTCAAGAAAGACACATGGTTTTGCAGAGCTGGGCTTCCCATGCCTCTTTCGGCCAAGGGAGGAGCGTCTGTCTCCTTCTTTGGCCAAGAGAGGCATGTGGGGGAAGCTGTGTCAGGCTTCCCGTGACTCTCTCGGCCAACAAACAAGTGTTTATCTCCTTCCTCAGCTGAGAGAGGTGTATGGTTTTGTGGAGCCAGGCCTCTCATGCCTCTCTTGGCCAAGGAAAGAGTGTCCATTTTCTTCTTCGGCTGAGATAGGCATGGGAAGCCCAGCTATGCCTCACCATGTGCCTCTCCCCTCCTGGCCATGCAGACCAAGGGCATGTGCTCGTGGCAGCAGCCATGCTCCTCAAGCAGATTGTGGGTAAGTGATACTGTGGATACTGGCCACACAGCTAAGAGGAACCTTCTGTATAATGCTGTTCTTCCATTTTAATTGCTATGGTTCCACTTTATGGAATCCTGGGATTGGCAATGTAAGAAGGGGCATTTTGAACTCACTGCCAGAGTGCTGCAGTGTCTCACCAAACTACCAAACCCAAGATTTTATAGGATGCGTCCATGGCAATGAAACTTAAATAACAGCAGTATAATTCTGAGGTGCCCATAGTTTCCTGAGCTACTGTCACTTTATGCCAGTCTTTATGTGTCTGCTGGCTTCTGATGTTTCCACTCCTGACCATATCCAAAATGCTGGTTTTGTTATATAAATCTGTATAGGGTTTGGGACCTCAGGACATGATGGAACAATAACTGCCACAATGTGTCTCTCATGCCTTAAGATCATCCATGGAAGCCTTTCTCCAAGTGCTAATTTGTTCGGTCAGCTTCTAGGGTGCTCTTGGACTCATTCATTTGTCTTTTTAGCAGTCCAGGTTATCCATAGAACTCTTTTCCAGCACCACATTTCAAAGCAGTTGATTTTTTTCCCTATCAGCTTTTTTCACCATCCAGCTTTTACAACATACATAGAGAGTGGAAATATGATGGCATACACAATCCTAATTTAGTATTCTATTACATATCTTTACACTTCAGTGTCTTGTCTAGTTCCTTCATAGCTGCCCTTCCAAGTCCTAGGGCCTTTCCACCCTACACTGTAATAGTGCTATTATTCTACTTTCAACATCCTGTGGAATTCTGGATTTTGTAGTTTACGAAGGCCAAAGAGCTCTCTGGCTGAGAATTCTAAATGTCCATCCCTAAATTGCAGTGTAGTGTGGAAAGGCCCCTAGTCTTCTTCCAATTTCCTGACAGCATTATGATTAATGCATTATGATTAATGACTGACCCAAGGTTTAGAAAATCTTGAACTATTCAATGTCTTCACTGTGTACTTTAAGGCTATGTAAATCACCTGTGGTCATTATTTTTGTTTTCTTAATGTTCAACTGTAAACTGCCTTTGCACTTTCTGATTTGACTTCCTTCAATAATCATTCCAAATCTTTGCTATTTTCTGCTAGTAGTGTGGTGTCATCTGCATATCTTAAATTATTGTTGTTCCTTCTTTTAATTTAGATATGTCCTTCTTCTGAGTCTAATCCTGCTTTTTGTATGGTATGTTCAAGTTAAGCAGATAGAATTATGAATACATAGGGTTATAAAATGCAGCCTTGCCTAACCCCCTTGCCAATTGGAAACCATTCTGTTTCTCCATACTCTTTCCTAACAGTAGCCTCTTGTTCTGAGTACAGTTAACACATCAGGAAAATCAAATGTTGTAGCACACCTATTTCTTTAAGAGTGATCCATAATTTTTCATGATCTACACAAACAAAGGCTTTGCTATAACCTGTAAAGTGGCGGTTTATTTTCTTTTGAAATTCTTTGGTGTGCTCCACTATCCAACATATGTTTTCAATATGATCTCCAGTTCCTCTTTCTTTCCTGAATCCAACTTGGACATCTGGCATTTCTAACTCCATATATAGAAAATGTCTTTGCTAAAGAATTTTGACAATCACTTTGCTTGCATGGGAAATTAATGCAATGGTCCTGTCATTACTGCAATTGCTGCTTTCCCCTTTTCTGGGGATTGGAATATATATTGAACATTTTCAGTCTATGGGCCACTCTTTTGTTTCCCATATTTGTTGATAGATTCTAGTTAGAACTAGAGTAGATTCTGCCTTTGTACTTTGAAACAGTTGTACTGCTATGCCATCTGTTCTTGGTGGTTTATTTCTCTCAAGTACTCTGAGTGCAGCTTTCATTTTACTTTCTAAAATTAGAGGTTCATATTCGTCTGGTTCTTCATTGAGTGAATCTGACAACCTTTCATCTCTTATGTATAGTTCTTCCATGTATTATTTCCACTGTCTTTTTATTTCTACTTAGGCCCTTTCCGCACCTTACCTTTTCGCAGAGGTGGGGGTGGCGTTCGCACGAGCAGCCTCTTGCTCACTTCGTTTCTCCTTCCTTACCGCAGCTGGCTTGCCAGTCACACAAGCGCTGTGCGAACGCCTCGCCCCTTCCTACCACAGCACAACCTGGGAATTGCAGGCTAGCGCTGAGGCAGGAAGCGTGACCAGCCCGGCTCCCAACGTACTGCAGCGCAGGTAAGTGCGTGCAGGCCCCAGGAGCCTTGCGCGACTGTGCACCATTTTCAGCTTGAAGCCAAAAATGAAAAGGTGTGTGCGCAGTTTGCATTAGGCTTGTGAGCGTTGCATAAATGGGAGCGCGTCACACGGACCGCCGCTCCCATTTACGCGATGCTCAAGGGGCCCTTTCACAAAAGAAACTGCATGCAAAAAGGGCCTTAGTCATGTAATGTATTCCCCTGCTAGTTGTAGAGCATCCCTGCTCTTGCTTTAAATTCCCCTTCTATTTCTCAGATCTTGTGGAACAGGTCTCTTGTTCTTTCTTTTTGTTGTCACCTTCTACTTCTCTGCATTGATTATTATAGTAGTTCTCCTTACCCCGGTACACAAATTCTTAAACAGTTGCATTCAGGGTTCTGACTCTATTTCTATCAATTTTTACTTTTGCTTCTCATCTGTCCTTACCTGCTTGAAGAATTTCATCTGTCATTTACTCAGGCTTCTTTTTCTTTTTGGCTGCAGACCATGTCTATTTCATTCCTCTCTGACAATATCCCTGGCTTCAGTCCAAAGTTCTTCTGGCTCTGGATCAATTAGGCTTACCAGTGCAAATCTATTTTTCACATTATCTTTAAATTGTACAGGGATATTCTTCAGGTTGTACTTCGGTATGATTTTTTTTTGTTTTTGTTTTAGTTTTCTTTACCTTTACTCTAACTTTTCCTATTAGTAACTATCATGGTCTGTGCAACAACCTGCTCCTGGTCTTATTTTTGCAGACAGAATGGAGCTTTTTCATCTTCTGTTTCCAATAATATAGTCTATTCATTTCTGTATTGGCCATCAAGTGATGTCCATGTATACAGTCATTTTTTGGGTTGCCTGAAAAATGTGTTTGCAATGAACAGACTATTGGCTTCACAAAATTCAGAGAGGTGGTGCCCTGTTTCATTTTTTGATCCTAGGCCAAATTTTCCTACAGTCTTTTATTCTCCTGTTTCCCACTCACTTTTTCCAAGCTAGAGAAATGTGCAGATGCTGTCCTGAGAGACCAGAAGACACCACTGAAAGTACTGACCACAAAAGGGCTTAGCTTGGATGAGCAGGCTTGTCATTACACAATGGCCTGTCTTTAGAGGAGGAAATAGAGAGCAACTGGCAAGAAATATCGTCTTCTGCTGTGCCTTCTCCTGCAGTCTTTTATGTGGAAAAAACACTTCAGGAAAGAGAGAGGCAGTACATCTCCTGCTAGGTTTTGCAGCAGGTGCAGAGGGCACAAGAGAAGGAGAGGCAGTGTATTTCCAGCACAGTAACCTGCTGAAATAAAATATCAAAAATAAATAAGTAGTCCTTGCAAAGAATTCCCACTGATTTCTCCCTTCTCACTCAGTCTGTAAGATTTATTTATTTATATTTCTTGAATTTATATGCTGCCTTTTCTCCCAAGGTGGCTTCCAAAAGGTTAACAAACATTTAAAGTGTGTAAACAATTTAAACATCAAAAGACATATAAAATTATTTAACTTACAAAAAAATTAAAACAACTAATATCTAAGTAAAAGGTTTCCAGTTCACCCATTAAAGGCCTGCTTAAAAAGAAATGTCTTTGTCTGCCTACAAAACGAAAGCAGGGAGGGGACCACCCTAACCTCCTGCAAAAGAGAGTTCCACGTGGTGGGAGCAGTCACTAAGAAGGCTCTCTCTCATGTCTTCACCAGATGAGCCTGAGTTGGTAGTGAGACAAAGAGAAAGCCTTTCCTTGCAGATCTTAGGGCCCTAGCAGGTTCATAGATGCTACGAAGTTCACTTTTCGTGCAGTGCATTTAGCAGGATTAACCTTTTTGGCACTCTCACTGTCACCTACATGCCTTCTCCCCATCATGAGTCCCCACCTAAGCAGGCAGGGGAAATTGTTCCCTCCAGCCACACCAAAATTCCAAGATTCCCATTTCTTCCTCCTTGCTCAGACACTCATTCCTTCTGGCAACACCACGATGTAGTTGCCTTTTCCCCTACCCTGCTCCTCCATACCTAGGCAGTGGAGAAAAAAAGTTCACTCAGTTTTTCTCATGCCAAAACTCCTTTTCACCTCACCCTCCACACTTGCTTGCCTCTCCCACCTTGCTCAAATGCACAGGAATGCTAGGAAAGCTAGGCATTCTGGGTGAGAGCTTCATTTATTTACTTCTAGAGAAAAACTGTAATTTTAAAGTGTTGTAAATGGTGGTAATGTATATTGAGACTAATCTGTATGCTTTTTTTTTCATTTTTAACATATTACACACCAGACACCACAATCACAATAACCAGAAGCCCAGATCACATGATCACATGTGGAGTTTTAATGAAATGGACAATGAGAATTCAGTGCTTCTCTTCCCTTTCCTTCCCTTGTTTAAATATATTTTTATTGAAAGGGAAAATATTTTTGTTTTTTATGAAATGAAAAAGAAAAAAAGAAAAAAAGAAGAAATGAAACTTGGTGGGAACAATATAGGAACAGTATATCATTATAACTTTTTTAAGTTATTTAATTGTGCAGTCCTATCCATGTTAAATGTATATAGGACTGTAGGCTCTATTATCTTAAGTAGAAATGAGTTGATTCTGTAATTCTAAGATTCTAAGTCCATGTAACCAGAATGATCTATGTCTCTAAAGAAAACATAGTGGGAACTCTTTTCCCAAGAATGCATTTAAAAGCTATTCCAAACTGCTTAAAATGCAGACCAGATTCCCCATTAAACAGTTTTATACCTTTTGAACTTCTGTCCCTGCCACCCCCACCCCAGTCAGTCTATGGTCTTTAATTGAATCTCAATTTAAAATTTGCATGCATTCAAATCAGTATGCAAATCAGCAACGGTTCCCATCCCCTTCTCTCCCACTCCCATCCCACCCTTATTCTTGCATAGACTGACATTCCTAAGGTTGCTAAATGGTAACCACAGTCACTACGACCCTTAAAATGTTACATGTTTTTGTACTTTAAAAAAGAAAACTTAACCATTAAACTAAAGGGCCTAAGCACAATTTGTCAGACATAAGGATCATGAAAATCAAGGACATTTACTTATTTGTGAAAGTGCTTGATGGGCAAGGGGGGTATAACAGTATGTTCTATGAATCTATCTAGCATACCAGAAAGCCATAAATTATACTAATAGCACTTGTAGGAATTCAGGAAAGTGTACATCCTGCTTTAGCCAAAGTCGGGCTAAGGAAGAGACTGTGATTAGCACAAAGAAAGTATCATGGCTGAACAAATCTGAACCTGACTCTTCCCAGTCTAAATTTAACATCCGAAAGCAGCAAATGAAGGTCCCTGGGCCCTGGCCTACTCTGACCTCTGAGTGATGACAATGACAACCAGTTGGTCTCAAAGGCATGGCTAAAGTAATACCTCTCCCAGGTAACTGTTGACCAGAACTTTGTCCACTAGACATATAGATCATGTGGCTCTCATATTTTTTTTATTTTATTAAAATATTTATTGTCATTGTGGTTGTGTGCCTTCAAGTCATTTTTGACTTATAGCAACCCTAAGACAAACATTTCATGGTTGCAAATCTGTGACGTGCCCAAGGTCACCCAGTGGGTTTCCACAGCCAAATGGGGAATCAAACCCTGGTCTCAAACTACTACACTACACCAGCTCACCTTCTACCTTGCCTTATATCCAGGATCTCAGAGCAGCTTATAAAAAACATTAAAACAAGTTAAACAATTTAAAACAATAAAACAATTAAGTAAACTAAAAATATATTAAACTTCAGTAATAAGTTAAAAACAGATTTAAAAGGCCCAAAGGCTTTGATGAACAGCCAAGTTTTAACTTGACACCTAAATGATAAGAGTGTTGGTGCCAGTTAGGTCACCAGGAGGAAGACATTCCACAATAGGGGTGCCATGGCTGAGAAAGTCCTCTCCCATGTCCCAGCACAGTGTATTTGGAGCTCCCCAAAGCAGATCTTAATCTCTGGGCAGACACATATGTGGAGAGGCTTTCCCTCAAGTATCCAGGTCCCAAGCTGTTTAGGGTTTTAAATGTCATCACAAGCACCGTGAATTCAGACCAGAAACATATTGACAGCCAGGGCAATTATTTTAAGACTGGCATTACATGCTCTATATATAGTACTTCAGTCAGTAATTGAGCTGCTACATTTTCCACTAGCTGCAATGTCCAAGTCTTCTTCAAGGGCAGATGCATGTACAGTAGTCTAACTGGGAACTTACCAGTGCATGGACTACTGTGCCTAGGTTATCTCTGCCCATAAAAAGCCATAGATAGTGTACCAGTCAAAGCTGTCCCCAAGCACTCTGTGCAACAGAGTCCACTTAGGCCTTTACCGACAAGGATAGCTCTAGCAACACTCTCAGGCTACATACCTACTCCTTCAGGGGGAGTGCAACCCCATCCAGAATATGTAGTTTACCCAAATCCTGGACCAAGAACCACCAATCCACAGAACCTCCATCTCTCAGTGTATTGGCCCTCATCCAACCCATACAGCATTCAGGCACTGGTCCAGCACCTGCACAACCCAAGCTAACTTCAATGAGACAGAGAAATAGAGCTGAATATCATCAGCGTATCAGCATGTAGCACTGAGTATCATCAAATTCTTATAGCCTCCCCCAAAAGCTTCATGTACATAATGAACAGCATGGGGAATATGATGGAATCTTATGGCATACCATAGCTTAATAGCCATGGGACCAAACAGGAATCTCTCCAATGCCACTCTTTGGAACTGGCCCTCCAGATAGGAGAGGAATCTCTGTAGAACAGCACTTCCTACTCCCATCCCACAGGGCAAGTCCACTAAGATACCATGATCAATGGTATCAAAAACCAGTAAGAGATCCAAGAAGACAAATAGGGTAGCACTCCCCCATCTTTTCCCTGGATAGATTGTCAATAAGAGCAGCTAAGGCTGTTTCAGTGCCATTCCCTGGCAGAAGCCAGAAATGGGTCCAGATAATCTGTTTCCTCCAAGACTGCCTGAAATTGCCCACTCAAGGTGGTATTTGCAATTGGATGGTAGTTCTCATATACTTCTGGGTCCAGGAAGGTCCTCTTCAGGAAAGGGCACACCGCCACTTCCTTCAAGGCATCAGGCAGCAACTCCTGACATAACATGTCATCTATCACTCCCTGGATCCACCCAGTCAGTCCATTCATTAGATTTTAGCAGCCAAAATAGACAAGGGACAAACATATATGTGGTGGGCCAAACAGCTTCAAGCATCTTGCCCACAATATCAGGTCTCAGTAACTGATTCGATGAAAACTGACTAGACCAGTGGTTCTCAACCTGTGGGTCCCCAGATGTTTTTGGACTTCAGCTCCCAGAAGCCCTGAGTATTGACCATAGTGGCTGGGGCTTCTGGGAGCTGAAGTCCAAAAACATCTGGGGACCCACAGGTTGAGAACCACTGGACTAGACGATTTACTGGCCACCTCCCTAGGCTCTGTAAGAAGAGTTGTTTCAAATTCTGAGCAAATGTGAGCATTTTTTCCACTGAAATACCTGGCAAATTTTTCACAGCAGGGGACCTTGGATTGAACTCTCTAGGCCTGTACCCAAAAGACTTCTCACTGTTTCAAATAATCTTACTGGGTAGGAGGTTGAGATTGCACTCCCAGTGGCATAATATAATTTTCTGGCCTATCTCACTACTGCATAGGTACAATGAAGCATCTTTACTGATTTCCATCCACATATGTTCCAGGACCTATGTCACCAGCATTCTAGCTGTCATCCAGCCTGTTTCATTGCCTGCAGTCTCCTGTAAACCAAGGTGAATTCCAGGCTTCACAACACTGGATTGAGTGCTTAAGAGCAATTGTATCAATAGCCGTTACCATCTTTCCATTCCACAGTGAAACCAAGGCCTCAATAGAATCACCAGTTCTGTCAGCCAGAAATCCCCCAGAGCATCCAGAAATCCTTCTGATTCTATAAGCCTCTGGGGGCAGACCATCTTAACTCTCCCCATTCCTGCAAAGAGGATCTGCTACCATCAAACCAAACTTCATGAGAAAATGATCTCACCATGGCAATGGGGTTGTTGAAATCCCTCCTAAAATCAGATCTCCTTCCATGCTTCTGACAATAAACACCAGATCCACATTATGCCTTGCCTCGTGTAATGGACTGACAACATACTGAAATAGCCATGTAGTCATTGCAGCCAGCCCATCAGAACAGCCTCAAGATGTATGTTGAAATCCCTCAGAATCACAAGCCTAGAGTTCTCCAGAAGAACCTCTGAGATCACATCAGCCAGCTCAGGCAAGGAGACTGCTGGGCAGCAGGGTAGGCAGCATACCACCAACATCTCCGTTCATCTTTCTGACCCAACAAGGGACAAACCCTTGTAACTGTTGCCTTGTGGATGGGTTTCCTTGTGAGAAGGATGGAACATTGTGAGAAGGATGGAACATTGGACTGCAACTGTCAGCATTCCCCACTTGGGGCTAGGCAGGCTAGAACTGTGAGGACTTGTAGCCCAGCAGCATCTGGAGGCCACATGATTCCCACCACTGCACTAGGTGCTAGTTCTCAGTGTAATGATTGAATCTGTGTCTTGGGTTAATTCTGTTTTGTCTTCATTTCCTGTCATTGTTGTGTATATGAAAAGGTACAGGTGGAATTATAAGACAGACAAAGATGGAGAATGAAGCTGTGTTGTTCCAGACTTTTTCTTTTCTTTCTTTCTTTTTTCTTTTTGAAAGCTGAAAGGAGAGCATCAAAATGTTCATTTCAAGATAACATGAAGTATCTTCTTTGGAGGGGCACTGGCAAGTTGACTAGAAGCAAGAATTTATAGTGTTGGGCTAAGAGATTTGTTGCTTGTTGTTTTTGTTTATCCACCTGTTTTCTGACTCTTTGAATAACTTCTCTCCCTCCTTCCCTCCTTCCCCCCTTCTCTGAAAAAGAAAAGCCTGCTGTTACTGAAACAAGTCAGTACTGTCGAGCATCTGAGTCTCCTCCTTTGTTTCACTGCTTGTGCGTTAGGTGGGTTTAGTGGCCAGATGCAATGAAATTTGCAACAGACAGTCCTTAGACCATCTGTGCATTGTTTGTGGTGAGTGGGGGGAGTGGATATGGTGGGGGCTAAAAGAAAGGCTATTTGTGTAAGTCGTGGGAAACCTAGTGGCTGGCCTTGCCAGCATGTTATATGAATTGAACTAATTGAAGATTAGACTGGAGAGCTCGCCCTAGCTGAGGGAGAGGATAATCCTTCATCAGCAGCAGTTGAAGGCCAGTAATTGGAGCTTATTACAGGGTGGAGTTCCCCTACAGTGCTGGAGAAACTGAGAAGAACTGCTGTTTAATTATAAATTCCCAACAGAAATTGGGCTCTGAGCATGTGTTAAGAGTCTAGAGTGAGAACAGAAGTCCAGCAGAGGGAAAAAGTGGGAAGGAAGTCATCCCATTTTTTACAGTCTGGGCTCACCATTAAAAAACAAAACAATATCAAGACTGCTTAGATTCACATTATAGCATGCCTAATGAGCACTTAGACTGTATGTAATTAACCCCAAAATCTATCTGCAGGAATTTTTATTGCTATTTTAAATAATACTGGAACTATTTTATTTATTCATGGCAAATACCAGTGTAAAAAATTTAAAAGGGCTGCTAATCTGCTATACTCCTATGGGCATACTTTTTCTTTGTATATTTAGGTTTATACTGCAGATTGTTCTGGTGGCTGTTTCAATTTAGGACAGGTCAGGCACAAACCACTGGGAAGCTCAAGCCCAAAGCCACAGGGATGGGGGGGCTAAAGACTCTGCCATTCAAAATATGCCTGTTCTTCCCTCTCAGAGCAGGCCAATGATCTCCCTGAGCTGCACTTGCCCAGCCTGTGCCTGCAGGCATAAAACCAATTTCCAGCTATCCAAATCACAATTGGTGTAGACTCACTGGATTTACATAAATGTTGACTTCACTAGGTTCCTCAGTTGATCCATTTGGTTTGCTCCGGTTGATAGTAGTGGTTTAAACCACATTTATTTTCTGATGGAGGACATGGAGCTCATTTACCAATGTATTTACAAGTACTGCACCTCAGCTCTTTTTCAATTAACTATGATGGCCACCTTCACGATACTCAGACCATCCAGCCCAATCCATCTCATAATTTCTGGCTATGCGGTTATGTCAGATGCATTAGTTTGGCATCTAGACTTAATTTATTCCAATCAAAACTTTCTACTATAGAATGTGGTAGCATCAATTTTACCTTTAGTTACAGAATTGCCTTTAAAAGGCTTTTTGAGTATACTTCACTTAGCAAAGTACAAGCTTTTCTGCGAACTACTTCCTTGGCAGAAAATTTTGTACTGGAGGGAGAAATAACATGGGAAAATAGGGACAAATTCCTACAAGATGAAAAAGAAGAGCAATTTAACATGTTACAGCCAATATTTTTTTCAACACTAATAATACTCGCACATGAAATGAAACAACCAGGCCAGGTAAACCTTAGATAAGTGAAGAAAAAGATGTTGAATGTTCTACAGGCCAACTAACAGCTTTTTCCAAAGTTCATTGAATGATGAATTCTACCTTCACTAGTTGCCACTTTTCTTATCATTTTTATGTTGGTTACATGTTTTTCTAATATGCTGGGGGCAGCTGATGAGGCAGACTTACCCGCTTTCCTCTTTTCATTGCATTTTGCTTGTTCATTCATGCTCAGTAAGAGGTTTTGGACGCATTTACCTTGTCTACTGTAGGCAGACCCACATAGCTATAGTAAGAAAGGCTACAGTACAACCCCATTCTTTCTCAGCTCAAGCTTTGCTCACTGTGGATGTGCTGCTACAATCTGACACCAAATGTCTCTTTCTCCAGCCCTTAGTTCACAATCTTTCCAAAGCAGATGCAGCTAAAAAATTACAGGTAGACAGAGGATAAGAAGGAAAGGGAGATAGTTGGACTTAAAAAGACTTTGTACAAAGGAGTTTCTTTGTGAGATGCTTTGTTAATTGTAATATGCCTGAAAAAATATATCTTTAAAAATAGGAGAAGAACAACAAATGAGGAACCTATTCACAATATGTGAGACATTTTCTCAGTATTTGCAATTAAAACTTTTTAAAACATGAGACGTTCTAGTAATTGAGCATTTTGAGAGGCTTATCAAAAGGGTGGAAATGGTTGTTGGAAAGATGGCAAGAACAGAAGAGAAAGGGAATGAGACAATATCACAAGCTAATGATATCTTAGAAGATATTTTTAGATGTCAATAGAACAGGAGAACGGTTTGACAGCCAAACCTGGATCAGCAAAACCCCTCAACTGGTTGCACTTCTTTTTTGCATAAGCTAAGATTCAATTTATTCACTTACTTCTAGCTCACCTTTAGCATGAGATCACTTTGGCAAAGAGAGACAGAACTTGAGTATCATCAACATATAATGATGACACCACAATCCAAATCTCTGGATGATCTCATCAAGTAGATTTGTTCTTGTTGTAGACAACATGGGAGAAAAATATCTCCTTGTGGTACCCCACAAGGAAATAACAACAATGCCTCCCAAAAATCTCCTAGGATTGGCAATTGGTATTAAAAATGAGAGGTCCTGAAGAATCCACAAGGTGACAGCCCTCTCTCTAATTCTCATTGAAACTTTATTCTCATTCCTAAGGCAACTACGACAGAGTGAATCCTAAAAACAAGTTAGAAGCCATTCTGAAATGGATCTATAGAACACTACTCTACAGGAAATCCTGTAAAAGACATTTAAAATAGAAAAGGATAACCTTGGGTTTATGTGCACATACTAGAGTTGTTGAAGCTAAAAAAAAAGATAAATCTAAAGTGTCTGGTGCTAAAAATACATAAATGTATTTCAGAAACCTTGAGTATGACAATGGAAAATCTATGGGACTTGTCACCCCTAGATTTATATCATACAGGAAGGGTAGACTATATTATACTGTGTTACATGACAATAGCAGAGTTCTGAATAATCAAATAGCATAAAAGACACACATTTTCCACTTCTCTCCTGCCTCAGTGTACTATATAAAAATCAATGTTTCTCTGTTTGTCTGCATCAGGCAGGTGAAGACCTCATATGATTGGCTGTATGAGGCAAGAAGACCTCATATGATTGGCTGGCTGTGATGAAGGTGTCTGTTTCGAGAGGTCCCCTAAAGCAGATCTGGCAGTGTCTGGCTTGCCTTGGAGTAAACAAATATAGCCATGCCTAGCTTTGTGCTTGTTCAGTGGCCTCACAAACACTTGGCTGGTGGCACAGCAGGGCCGAATTATGATATCAAAAATGATATCTAAAGGTTACCAAAAGCCAGGCCAGTTCACAGTGAAAACAATTTCCCCCCCCACAAAATGGGCAATTTGACACAAATTGATCATTTTCCAATCAAATATTTCAAAATGAATTTAGAGCCGAATGGAGGTCTACAGAGTCCGGAGCCGTATCACACCAAGGGATTTGGCAACATTTCTAACTAGTAAAAGCAGTCCCTAACTAACGACATCCTAACTCTAGCTCTACATATACAGAAATGCACAAAAAGGTACAGTGACAATAGAAAAAGCAATGATGGTTGAACAATGGTCAATAAGAATGTGGGCAATATAAACAAATGCATTGACAGCGGGAACAATGAATACTAAAAATGAGGGCAATACAATAACAATTTGCACACGGATAAAACAATGGAAAATCATAGCAAACTGAAACAGTAAATGAGTGCAGGCAAATTCAAAGGTGATGAATCCCATAATACGGGCCGTTAGTTCAAGCAGGCATGTCAAGCGGGCAATCGAAGTCCAATACTACGGAATGCAGGCAGTTCATAACCCAAATTTGGGCAAAATAATCCAATTGGCAATGTGGGCAATGTAAATGTAGTAATAGTCCCGGGGGAGGTGAGGTACCAGCAAAGTCTCTGACCTTGCCCCCGGAAACAGAAAAGTTCAGGGTCCGGAAAATGCGGGCATGTTGGTGGCTCCAACGGGGCTGGAACCACGGCAAAGAATCCAGATAAAGCAGGGATGGCAAAATGTCCAAATCCGTGGTCGAGCTAGCCCAGGCGCCAGCTCTTTGCAGGAGCAGGCTTGCAAAGTGGTAACAGGAATGGTCCAAACAGGAGACAGGCTATGAAATTCGGAGTGTGGTCATTGTAGTCCATGGCGTTTGTTGAGGAACGGCTGGCTGTAGTCCCCAACTGAGCAACTGGAACGGGATGTCGCCTTGGGCTTGGTCCCTCAACTGGAATTGGAATCTGGATGCATGCACCCCCCACGGTGTTTGGGGGTGGATGGACGAGTCTGGGGACGGTCTTGGCTTACAGGAAGGAGAGATCTGTAACTTGTGGAGAAAAGAACTGACACCAATTACTACCAATATGGATAGTTAATGTAAATCTCAGGCACGAAGCCTGCTGGAACGGGTTCGAATTTGGTCTTTTGTGACCTAAAAGATCTGTGGATGTGAGGGTTTAAATAGCAGCGGATTCTATAGTGGTTTTGGCCAGGGACAGCCATTGGTCAAGACGGTGAAGCAGTTGCTTTGGGACCCGCATCTTCTTGACAGGCCCGGAGAGGCCAATGTTTCCCCCAGCCCAACAGTACCAGGAGACCTTCGTTGATGAAGGCTCAATTCGCACTTTTGTCCGGGCCACACACAAGGCCAGTATGCTCACCCTTCTCCCTCTTCCTCAGGCTGAAAGCCAAAGCTCCAAGCCTGATGATGTAACCCGAGGGTTTGGGGCGGCAGGGCTGGGGTCAGATGCTGGTTCTGGGGCAACCACATCACCATCCTAAAACAAAGCTGGACTCCGGGGGCAGGCCTGAAAGGTTGGCAGCCCGCAGATAGGCTTTTTGAAGCCAATTGGGATACTAAACACATATTACACTTTTTTTACCCGACACTGTCTATCTTTAACTAATTACAAACATTACCAATTACACCTCGGGGTCGATTGGTAAAACTTTCCAGCTTGAAGCTGGAAGATTGTTTCTTGGCCCACAGAGCCAGTATGATTAAACATATTAAAAGCACAATCTGAAACATTATTAGAACTATAAATGGGTGCATGGCATATCAGGCGATGGTTTGACCAGAGGATGACCAATTAAAAATGTCTCACCAAGAATGTCTCGTAGAGGCTTCTAATTCTACGGAGGTTTTTTACTTTCTGAGCCAAATGGTCAACATTTAAAACAATTTGTCGGAGGGCATGTGAAACTCCTTACCTTTTCCCAAAAGGGTAAATTCCTAGCCATAAGATGCAGGGATTCATTGTTAAGATGGAACTCAATTAGTTCAGATTCTCGGGGTGCGTACTCAACTTCTAAAATGTAGTCTCGCCTTTCCTGGCGGATATAAAAATCTTGGGCAAAACAATCCTTCACGTGTTGGCCGCAAAAAAAATTACCGGCAGATCGATCAATCCAAATGGGGACACTACTAGATAGTAAGGTCACACTGTCACAGGGAGTACGCAAACAAAAACAGTCTTTATGAGCTGGGCCATTACAGTGCAGTTGATGGGGACCAAAACATACTCAGAAATGTTACTATGCCCAAAACTATCGATGTTATGAAAGCATTGCACCCAGTGCTGGAGGAACAAGCATCCGGATAGTTCCAATGAATGTGTACCATTGGATCAATGGTATAATGTTGATGGTAACAAAGTGGCGTTGGCGGCTACAAGTGGGAGTCCTAAATGGGATAGTGGATGGACAATTACCAGATCCAGAATCCTTTCGTCGGAATGTCTACCATGAGAGTTAGGCTCTGCCAAGTAGCTTGCCGTATTGTGCCCAAAGCGGCAGGATGTTCCATCGATTCTGGGTATCGCTCTCTAATAGGCTCAGGAGCTCAGGGTGCAGTAAACCCATTAGACTGGCCTGGATCACCTGAGCGGAAAAGGTGATCACGTTGCTTTGCAGTTGCGTGCACTGTATCGCAAACTGACAAATCGTGGGTCGTTTTTGGGTTACACACGGCCGAGGTTGGCTACTATGTCGCACTTGGTGCCAACCCACTGTGGTAGCAGTTGGCTAATTAAGCCCATACCTTTTGCTAAATTTGTGAGACCTGCGGCGGAAGATATACCTAAATCTTTTGTCTTTGGTGCCAATTACTCCTAATTCTTCGTTAATGGTATTTAGAATGGTGCCGCCAGTTCCAATACCTCCTAATATCGTTCCCAGGGTGTCTCGCTTAGGGCGAGAGTGTGGGTGAGAGAAGGACAGCCACGTTCCCCCAGTGTTCCCATTGTTTCCAAGCCAATTTCAAATAGGGTGCGCAGGTCAGGGGGGCACTTAAATGTTGACGACAGAGAAGTTAAGCACCATCGTCGTGAGCATGGGTTGGGTGGTGGAAAGGCTACCATTTCTATGTCCTTGCGGACCACGGAACTACCCACATACATAGCCGGTTGCTTACCTGAAGGAATCCTGCATCGTGAAGGGTCAGGACACTATTTCTTCCTGCACGTGAACGCGCAACCTGTCGGGGTCTTAGTGATGTTCTGGCATTTGAACATGAACGTTTCCCACACCCATTTGGGGTGGCACTCGTCCATGTCAAACGTGACTGTGACCAGTGCTTCCTTTGCGGAGATTACTCTGAATCACTCTTACTGTTGTGGGGGCTCCCTCAGTTAACACATCCACATATATTGTCATATTGTGGTTGGCAATGGCCATGGTTAGGCCTGCGCCAAGCCAGTCGTTGGAGTACACTATCGGGTGTGTAAATAGCTGAAATGAGTATCGCTTCTGATACCAGGGGTATAGGACAGAGTTACGGAGATGACCTCTGTTTCAGGGTAGGGATTCCAATGGCATATCGCATGTATATTATACTGCCAGTCTGTATAAATGTAGCTGAATCTGGGGCGACTCCTATTCCGAAGGTGTAACCAAGCAAGGAAAACATCACAGCAAACCATATCAACGGGTCCATTCCATCTCCCTGTAGGGAACAGAGATGGAGTCTCCGTCATTACTATTAAAGGGGCTATATACAAAAGGGGAGGGGGGGAGAAAGGCCCAAAATGCCATCTCTTCAAGGGGGTTGCCATCCCATGAAGGGAGGCGAGGTCCTGCTTACGCCGAGGCGAGCTATTGCAGGGAATTTCCCCCTCTGGGGGTTTCCCTTTCCACTCTTTCACTAGGGTCTCCAACATTGCCTGCAGGTGTGCCAAGGCTGGCTCCTGGGTTGAAATCCTTTCCAATCCAAAGTGGAGGTCTGGGTTCAGCCCGTGAACCTCCGGTACAACAGTCTTTTCCGGTAGGACGATGACTGAGAGTGAGCCACCAACTGACTCGGCCCATCTCACAACCACCAAGGTCACAATCCAAATGTGGGGGCCTGTAAAAGTGGCAGCAAAACATCCCAAAAGGGAGGCTGGCAGTAGCCACAAATGCCTCCTTGTAATCACACCATGTTTTGTCCAGGAGCTAACAAGGCCAAACTGGAGACCGGACTGGCAGCGCTGCCCTGCGCAGCCAAAACTACCTGGGGTCCCTGAACCAACGACCTTGAGAGCATGTTCCTGCTGTCGGCAATGGACTCGCGGCTTGGGGGAGAACGATGCCCAAAAGGCCATTGCTCTCATTGCGGCTTCCCCAAACCAAAAACCCACACCAAAACATCTCCAAGGGTCGCGGAATGTCTCTCCAGATAAGTGCCAAGTAACCCCCACCACCATATCCAGAAGGTTTGGGCATAGGCTCACCGGGACTAACTGGTTCGGGGTGCAACACACTCGGTACCACACCAGGGTCTACAATGGGGTGGCAGGAGGTTCTCCCCCCCCAGTCTGGGTGCCTGCCTTCCCCTGAAGTTTCCTCCGCCTGCGCAGCCACAGCTTGGCCACCGCATGGCTTCAGAACTTGTGTGACCGAGGGCATCCCTAGTCCAAATCCAAAATCATGTGACTGCCAGCCGGAGGTGGCCGTTCGTGACGGTCTGGATCGGCTGGTGGTCCGTCGGGAACCAATGCCTTTCCAGAGCATCGAAAAACTCCGAAGTGGGGTCCTGACTATACCAGCTGCACGCAGCATTCCCCAAATCCTGGCTCTATCTGTGGGAGGTGCCTGGGTTGGGGCTCGTACCCACCAGACGTCTCGAACACTGCTTAGGGGCAGTGGGCTGCTGTGAAGGGTTTCCTGCCTTTCTGGGCTGACTGCGGGAGTCCCTTCCCTGCCACTGCCTGCCCGTCGGGGGTGCAGTTCAGTTCCCTCTTGAATGGAAGTCGGTGCTGATCTTCTGTGTTGAGAAAGGGGTCCGTAATTGGAGTGCGTCGCCTCCAATGGGTTCCCAATTCCCAGGGTCTCTCTTGTGGGCCTTTGGGGGAGGACGCAGGGTGTCAGCCTCTCGCAGCAGGTGGGCGACCCCGTGGAGGTTATTCCCAAACTCTTCCCACGGTGTTGTGGCCCGGTCCACCAAGCCCAGGGCCAATCTTGTTTGCGGTTCAAGCCTCTGTACAACAGAGTCTTGAACTCAACGTGATCAAAACTGTACCCGCGAGCCATCAGGGGTACCTTTGGCCAGAATCGCGAGAAGCTGCTTCCATGCCACGTAAGCTCAGGATTCTCACGAGGACCTTGCTGCTCCATGACATAGAGCGCACTCGCACTCTGTCCAGGCCAAACAATCCCACCACCTCTCACATGCAGTCGTGTGCCTCAAGCCTAACCAGGCCTCGAGTTGTCACGGCCGATTCAAGGGTAGGGAGCTCTAAAGGGGACATGCAAAAGGGAGGCCAGTTGGGTCAGGTCCTGGCCATTGGCTGTCGGGTGAGAATGCATCACCGTGTTTAGCCACATGATGCCGGTGGACCTAACTGGTCTGCGATCGCCTTCGCCTCAGTTGGGACCCAGGGGACTCGAGTCTCGGTGACCTGTTCTCCTGGGTTTCTGCACTACCTTCACCAATGTGGACGGTCCTGCGGTGTCATGGACCGCACTCAACAGGGTGGACTGGTGTCTTAGGGGCATCCAGTCCAGATTATGAGGAGAAGAGGCAAGGGGGTCTGCTGGCACGTGTCCTCAGACAAGTCTGCAAAACTCAGGAGCAGCTCTGGCACACCGCCGAAATAAGGGTCTTACGTGTCCGGAGCTGACTCTCCAAGGCACAATCTGCTTTTGGCAGGCTGCATGACTAGCAGCCTCTTGCTGTTCCTTTTACCTGACCAACTATAAACTCGGCTGCAAGTCAGGCATGATCAAGCTCAGCCTCTAAGGCATGGGCTTTCTCTTCCCAAGTCTGGGCAACTAAGGTGACATCACTTAACTTCTGGGCTGAGGCCTACGCAACGGACGCAAAAATTACCTTGTCCGCTCGCAAGGTCTCGATCTCAGCATGAAGCCGGGCATTCTCCTTCTCCAATTCTGCTAGCTTCCTCCCGGGTCTAACCCGGGCACTATTGGTGTCTCTGGCTGCAAGCCAAAGTCCCCAAGCTGCCAACGAATCCTTCGAAAGCCCGAATGAGTTCCTTGATTTACGCGCCAGGGCGTACGCTTTTCGGAGAGAGGCAAACAGGTTGGCCGTCTGGAAGACAGAGTATTCCAGGGACTTCCTTTGCCCAAAACCCATCTCTCCAGTTTCCCCTGGACCTCCTCCTCACACATGAGGTCCTTAACTACAACGGGGCTCTCCTTAGCTATCTCTCTCACAACAACAATAGAATTCCTACACAATCACAACAATTCTCCAACACAAATACGAGACCAGGACCTGGAGTGACAGGTAGGATCACCTAGACCCCTGGGGGGGCTAAGGAAAACAACTCTCAGGGGAAATTTCTAGGGGGGAGGGAAGGGAACCAATCTCCAGCCTGCCCAAAAAAAGGTCACTTCTGTATGCTCAGACCCGGTTTTGCACCTCGACAGCACTGACGACAAAAGGACAAGACCAATGGTTCAGGGACAGGGAGGCCACATGAGGCCCAGGAGAACCCTCAGGAGCGTTTCCGTGGCTCACTGGAAGGGGGAGGTGATGAACCCAAAGGAACTTACTACGATGCCTTGCCAAGCAGTGGGGAAAGAGGGACAAGGAACCCAAATCTGAACCATTCCTATCTGGTTTTCTGGGTGAGGGGGCCCTTCCTCTACCTCAGGCTAAACCATTAAACTCTAAAGCTAGGTCGGGACTCACCACCAGATCCTAACAAGCCGGCAATATCGGGACGCACCTGCAAAACTAGAAACCGGGAATCACCACCCGCACCTTCTCCAGTACAAACCAAACCAAAAACCAAGGGAAACTCACAAGGGGACAACGAAAGAAGTGGGGTTGCTCCTTCCGTACTGTGTGCCTTGCCGCTAAGGTGATGAATGTGTGTAGACTGTTCCTGATGTGCTAGCGTCCTAACACATGCAATCCCAGTCCATGATAGACCCAAGATGGGGAGGTGGTTCCCAGGACAGGACAAGAGAGGGGTACAGATATCCACCCGATAGAAATACTGCACATACACAGAGAAGCCACGCGCACACACACTATCCTGCTTACCAGTGCGTCTAAACAGCTCAACTGACCATTCCCTAAGTCAGTACCACCCAATCTGAGGAGGTTCCGGATTCCTTCTCAAACCGGGGGTACCGGGGTTGCCCGCGTTGCTCCACCACTCTGTTACCCTGTGAATTGAGGGTCGCAGGAGGGATGCCCAAACAACCAAACAAACTAAACAAGATGGGGAAAATTAGCTGGAGCACTCTCTTGACTAACAAGAGGTAGGGTAACTTAGCGGGGATCTTTTATCCTATGTATGCAGCATCGGGCCAGTGAGCAGACAGAATAGTTCAAATTAGCAATAAGATTTATTAAGCAATTATTAAGAAGAACACAGACACACTTGCTAACTAGAAATGGAAATAAAACTTTGGGGGAATGGGTGATACGCCACCTTTCTCGCAGTCCTGAAGAAAGCCAATGGGGAGAAGGAAACCCAGCACAGCGGCCGAGGGGAATTCGCAGAAGAAGCGGCGGCAAGTCCGGTGAAGTTCTCCAGCGAAGTCCGAGGAACTCTCGGGACTGGGGGGTTTTATTAGGGGAAGGCATGACCGTGGGCTAGTCTGGTCTTGGATAAAACAATGAGTTTTGGATGGGAGACAATGTCTCCAAAAGGTCAGAATTTACATGATTGAGTTATAGACCCAATTGACAATAGTATGGCCAGTATGTAGATGCGGCTAGCTCGGCAGTTAAGCACTTAGCTCGCCAGGGTGCCCTCTTGGGGCAGAGGTCTCTTTGTTTTCTGTAATGAAGGTGTTCATTTCGGGAGGTCCCCTAAAGCAGATCTGGCAGTGTCTGGCTTGCCTTGGAGTAAACAAATATAGCCATTCCTAGCTTCGCTCTTGTTCGGTGGCCTCACAAACACTTGGCTGGTGGCAGAGCAGGGCCGAATTATGATATCAAAAATGATATCTAAAGGTTACCAAAAGCCAGGCCAGTTCACGGTGATAACTATGACGCCTAGCAGCAAGGATGAGGACAGTGTACTCCTGCAGGAACCCAACCCCTGTATGTTAACAACTATGCATATAGATTGGATTGGGGAAATATGGAGGTAAGTCACAGGTACTGGAATAGGCCAATTGCTATGAAGATGAGGCCCAGCAGCAAGGAGGAGAACAGTATATTCCCTCAGGAACCCAAACTGTGTATGTAAATAACTCTGAATACAGATTGCATTGGGAAACGGGAAAAAGTTACAGGTACTGGAGAAGACAGTTGGGTGAGTTCTTAAGAGGAATTCGTCTCCCACCACCCCCACGTGACAACAGGTGACGGGGGGGACGGCCTTTGCCATCTTCTCGCAAGAAGAGAGCACCGGTGGGCGCTTTTTTAAGGCTGCTCTACCTCCCCCTACAGCCTCTTCAGTTCCTGGAGGGAGGAGGACACTGCTTTGCTGTACAGGGCCGACCACGTGGTCAGCCTGGAAGCCTTTGTCAGCAGCAGGAGAGGCGGCGATCACGCTTTTGCCTCTACGCCTCCTTTCCTCTGTTCCTTCTTCCTGCCTGCCTTCCTCTCAGCGGCGGGTGCCATGGCTGGCCCTGTAGGCCGGCCATGTGGAGCTGCCGGGAGGCCTTTCTTTGTGAGGAACTGGCAGCCACCTCAGCGGCCGTCCAGGTAAGGGGGAAGGGAGCGGGAGGCACCTCGCGAGCAACAAAACCCTTCCTCTCCTCCACACGCGTTGTGGGCGAGTGCCCGCTTTTCCGGACGTGGGCTGGCGGCCAGGCTGCGAGGGTTTTTTAGGTGGTTTTTCCTTCAGTTTTTTTTGCGTTTTAGCGGCAGTAGTGGTGGCTTGCCCACCCCCCCAGCTTTATAGTCTATTTATTGATTGGGACATAATAGGTCGAGAGAGTGTGCCTTTTCCTTCACTTTCTTTAATTGTGGCTCATTGCTCTCAATTTCACTTCTTTCTCTCCAGGTTTGTTCCACCTGGGGTTAGAGAGTGGCCAGCGGGTTTTGGGGGTTGAGAGAGTGCGCTCATTCTTGGGGTTGGGTCTGTGGTGCCAAGGGAGTTTCCAGGATTTTGGATCTGCCAGGGGTGCTGATGGCTTCCAAGCAAGCTTCATCAGCATCCAAAGGCAAGCACCCCCCTAAGAAGGCCACGCCGGCTAAAGGGGCCGCAATAGCCAAAGGGGCCACGCCATCCTAAAGGCCCAAGCCAGCCAAGGCCTTAGCTGCCCCAATGTCGATGGCCTCGTCTTCGGATGAGGAAGGGGAGCAAGATGGTGGCCACCATTTTTGAGAAGCTTCAGGCCATGGGAGGGGCCGGCAGTCTGTGGGGCAGGGCAGGGAAAGGGAGGAGCAGATGGTCGCCATGCCAGTAAGTGCTATTAACCAGATTTTGGCACGGCTAGATGCTAGTGAAAAGGGCAGATCGGGGAGAGAAGCGGAGCCAATCGCTTTCAGAGAGGTGGGACCAAGCATCCTCATCACAACATGTCAGTTGGGAGGCCGGGCCCTCAGGAGATTCGGAAGCAGCAGGAGATGCACCGGGTGAGTATATTCCCAAGAGGAAAGCACTGCATCTGTGGCATGGCCTTGGAACTTCGCTACGCCACCGAGTTGGTATGGGCTCCACCAATAGGTTTTGCAGACCCATTATTTTCTTTTTTGCCTTCTTCCCCAGGGGAGCACACGTCACCCTCTCAGTTGCCATCAAAAGGGGTATTGCATTCCCAAGAGGCCCCGGGATCCACACAGGGTGGGGCTCTGGTACCAAAGGAGTCAAGCAAGGACGCAGGCCCCGAGCAGGAGGCAGGCGGGCAGTCAGGGTTTGGACGAACACCTTTCCTCAGCCACTATTGAAAAGATACTGAAGGGAGAATATGTGGACTTTCCTCCCTTTCGTATAAAGAGCTCGACAAAAAGGAGAAGGAGGATTTGGATGCAGGTGAGAAAGAAAAATTGAAGAACCACAGGATTGATAGGAATTGGACCAATTGGTTTATAGGTTATCTCATTTACATGGATGTGATAGTTAAGGCCTAGCCTTCCAGGGCTCACTCCATGGTGGTATATTTGAACACGATTTTCAGGGCCCATGCAGATTTTTCAGGAATGGGTTGGCTGCACTATGACGAGAAGTTTAGGATGAGGGCAGCGAAGCAGCCAGGCCTGCGTTGGGACAGCATCATCACCGAATTGTGGATGCAGACATTGACCCCGGCTCCCCCCGTTTTCGGTGAGAGGTTCCACTCTGGTCATCTGGTGCAGTTCAAAAAGTAGGGGGGCCGTCCCGCACTCCGGGCTCGCAGGAGCAACAGCAAATACAGCTCTGTTGGGAGTTTGGGACACAGGGGTTTTGTCGCCCCTGCAAATACAAGCACCTATGTGGGATTTGCTGGGGCCCTCACTCCGTTCGCAACTGCAACAAGGGGAGAGGGGGAGGGACAGGCCCCAAGGAGGGAGGTGGTAAATGGGGGCCAGGAAATCAGAAAATCAGGAAATTTCTCAAAGGGGCCCAGTCCAATTAATGTTGAGAGGCTGCTGGCTTGGCTCCACTTTTACCTGGACTGGGCTGCAGCACGAATCTGGGGGAGGGATTTACTTTGGTTTTCAGGATACCAAGTGTGGGACCTTGTAGGTTTTTTAATGCTAGTAACCTTAGATCAGTAATAGGTAATGAACATGTAGTAAGAGAGAAAATTAAAAGAGGTATCTGAGGGCAGGGTGTTAGGCCCATTTGATAGCCCCCCACTCCCAACGTTAGAATTTCTCCACTAGGAGTAGTCCCTAAAAAAGCCCTGGGTGAATTCAGGTTAATTCACCATTTGTCTTACTCCAGAGGTGAGTCCGTTAATGATGCCATTCCGGCTGAGTTATGTTCAGTCAGGTACACTTCGTTTGACACGGCTGTACGGGTGGTGCACAGGCATGGGGTTGGGGCCGAGCTGGCCAAATCTGATATTAAGTCAGCCTTCCGCCTGCTACCCGTCCATCCAGCTGACTTTGAACTTTTGGGATTCGCCTTTGAGGGTAAGTTCTATGTTGATCACTCCCTCCCCCCTGGGATGTTCAGTGTCTTGTTCTGCCTTTGAGACGTTCAGTACCTTTTTGGAATGGGCCACCAAAAGAAAATCAGGCCTTTGGGGCATAGTGCATTATTTGGATGATTTCCTATTTGTAGGAAGCGGTGGTTCTGGGCAGTGCGCATTCCCTCTTGGCAGAGTTCACATCTCTTATGAGGGAGTTGGGCTTGCCTTTGGCACACGAAAAAACTGAGGGACCTGCACAGCAGCTTACATTTTTGGGCATTGAATTGGATACAGTCAACCAAGCCTGTAAATTACCGCCAGCTAAGGTTCAGGATCTCAGGTCAAGGGTGGCATCCTTTTTTGGGCAGGCGCAAGGCGACCCTTAGGGAATTTCAGGAGATTTTGGGGCATCTGAATTTTGCCTGCAGGGTTGTGGCACCCAGCAGGGCGTTTCTTAGGCGCCTGTGCGATGCCACGCAGGGTGTCACCAGACCGCATCATAGAATTAGGATCACCAGAGAGATGAAGTTGGATTTAGAAGTTTGGCAGGAGTTCCTGGCTGATTTCAATGAGGTCTCTTTTTGGCGGGATGAAATCAAGGTCAGGGATGCACTGCAAATATTATCTGATGCAGCAGGATCCATCGGTTTTGGTGTCTTTTTCAGGGGCAGGTGGTGTGCACAGAGATGGCCTGAGAGTTGGGCGGAGGCAGGCATCACAGCCGACCTTACATTTTTTGGGGTTCTTCCCAATACTGGTAGCAGTTCACATCTGGGCACATGAGTTAGCAAATGCCTCAGTCCACTTTTGGTGTGATAACCAGGCCACAGTCAGAGTGATTAACTCTCTCTCTTCCAGGTCACAGCGCGTCATGCGCTTGGTTCAGGTTTTCACGCTTCAATGTCTCCGTTTTAACATAGTCTTTACAGCCGTATATGTTGCAGGTATGGATAATTCCTTGGCTGACTCTCTCTCCCGTATGCAGATGGATCGTTTCAGAGAGCTGGCACCAGATGCTGCAGTCCTTCCAGAACCAATGCCCTCCGATCTGTGGAAGCTTGAGGGGGTGAGGTAACGCAGATGATCGGTAGGTCAATTGCACCCAGCACCAGAAAGAGCTACAATAGGGCAGCTAGGAATTCACTGGTTTTCAGAACTCCAAAGGGGTTACAGGACACGTGGCCACCCCCCGGTGGACCACATTTTGCAGTTCTGCGTGGCCCTTAAGCAAGCAAGCCTCTCTCCTCAATCCATTAGATCTCCATGTCAGCCTTGGCCTTTTGGTCCAAGGCACGAGGCTTCCCTGATCCCGCCAGTGATTTTAGGATACGCAAATTTTTAGAAGGGTGGGTCAGGCAAAAGGGACGGCTCGAGATAACAGGCAACCACTTTCTCCCGGCATCCTAAGGGCCTGGGCGACACATGGGAGGTATTGTGTTCTTCTGCATATGAGGCTCTTTTGTTTCACTCAGCGACTCTCACTGCATTTTTTGGTGCACTAAGGGTAAGCGAGTTGGTGGTTCGGAGTAAAGGAGACAGCTCGGGCAGGGCCCTGGAGTTCCGGGACTTGACCTGGGGGAAGCGACATTTATGCCTGCACATAAGGGAATCAAAGACAGATCAGGCCAAGCGAGGAACTGTGGTGACTTTACAGGAATGCTCTGATGCAGCCTTATGCCCTGTCAGGGCACTTAGAGCTTATACAACCAGCCGGGGACTCATGCGGGGCCTCTGTTTTGTCATGCGGATACAACCCCACTCACTAGGTACCAATTATGGGCCATCACAAAAAGGGCTTTGTCCTACTTGGGCCTACATGGCACCAATTTTGCATAGGCGCAGCATCCACCGCAGCTTTGATGGGCATGAATGCCAATGACATCCGGAGGATTGGGAGGTGGAGGTCCACAGCGTACCAACGTTATGTCAGGCCAATTCACCTATCCTAACGTTTCTGGTTCTTTTCAGATCGTCCTGCTTTGGCGGGGAGGAAGCGAGTGCTGATCTATGGTCACAGTTTCATCTTCTGGGCAGAGCGGCAAGCTCGTGATGGCCATATGGGCCCGCATTTGGGATTGGGTGATCGAGCCTCGATCCAATGGCTTGGCAAGAGAGGCCGTCGTTGGCATGGCTTGTTGCCTGCACTGTCTGGGGAGAGCCGTGGGCCTCCCCCCTGATGTGTTGGTCATTCACCTGGGGGGTAATGACCTTGGACTTTTGAAAGGAAAGGCCTTGATCATACAGGCCATTCATGATATGAGGCATATTCAACGCACATGGCCCCATACCTGTATGGCTTGGTCCGCACTGGTTCAAAGAAGAGTGTGGGGTGGGGGAGGTGATCCTCGACCCCAGAGTTCACCCGTAAGCGGGTGAACAAGGAAATCGGCAAGGCTCTGAGACAGGGCTTGGGTTACTATATTCCTCACCTTGACATTGTCTTTGATAAACCTGAGTTCTATAGGCCCGATGGGGTACACTTGTCATCTGATGGCAATGAAATTTTTTAAGGGATTTGCAAAGGGGAATTAAGCTATCCTACAGGGGAGTTGGGGGGATAAGGACTAAGCAGACGCTTGCCCTTATCCATGGCCGGGATGGGGGGGGTCTATGGGTTTGGTGAGTACCTATGGCACTCTTTGGTGTAGGATAAACGCTATCCTTGAGGAGGGCCCAGGACTAGCCCTCACTGGTGTGAGCCGGGGGGGGGGCGGTTTGGGGCTCACCTTCCAGACAAGGGCCGGCCAAAGTCTTAATCCACCTTCAGCGGTTGGCTTTGGGGCCCGGTATCTCGCTCTACGGGCTAGGAAAGATGGTCGAGAGCTGACTCTTGCCCTAGTCCACCCATGCTGTTGACCCCTCCCTTCTCAGGTCAGAAGTTCAAGTTCATGTTCAAGTTCAAGTTCACTTCCAACTTTATGTTATGTAAATAGCTTTATGTTAATTAGGCATATCAATAAATTGCCCTAGTTCAACCCAAGTCCTGTGTGTGTGTGGTCTCTTCATTGCGTGGGTTGGGCGGCAAAACAAAATCCCAGACAACACCAGGTAAATATGCCAGTAAACCAATAAGAGACAAACCAGAAATATGCAAAGCATAATTTCCCCCATCATTAGAGGTCCAGATCAACTAGCTGCCCAGATAAGGAAATGTCCCACTCTAGGGATGAAAACATCTGGTACCAAATGGCCCTAATTTCTGAGTAGTACATAGAGGGGTGGGTAGCAAAAATTGCTACCAAAAACCTAGAAGAGCAATGGCTGGAAGCACACTGTTTATTTGTAAATGGGTTATTTTCGTGGTTATCTGTGAAATGACACAGATGAGGCTTGCCTCTGCACAGAAACCACACTTGGAACAGTTTTGACTTGAATAAATGTGAGTGAGTACCCCTTCTCTGTGCCCCCAACATGAAAGTCTCTAACCTCTTAAGTGCTATTTCCTTTGTGCAAATTCACAGCAACATGGACTAACATAGAAAAGGAGAAGTGGGCAAGTTATGTGACTCATTGATAACCATTCCAAGAACCACAGTTGTAGGTAAGTAGCCTGTTCTTCTTCATCAATGGGTGTGAATCAAACAATGGGTGTGCAGTAAGCTAGCTCATTGGGGGAGGAGTCTGCATTGAGTAAATATAGCTGAAAGGAGCTATTGTGCATTCATGTTCACATATTGAACACTTATTGTCAGCTTTCTTGGAGGCTGGTCATTGGTCCAGAAGGGTCAGATACAAATATCTATGTACTACTAATATTTATGTAATACTAAACTGAATGAACTCTTACCCAGGAGGTGGGAGATGTTGGGGTCCAGCCCCAGTGCCAGCACCTCCTTATAATTTGGGGGAAATATAGCCAAAGGAGGCCTGTGAGAAGAGAGTGCCTGTAGGATCTTTCTTCCTAGGTATACCAGTACTAACTGGAGAGTACTCTAGTTAAAGTTAAACAAAGTATTTTATTTGAATTGACAAACATATGAGAAACCAGATACTCTTAAGAACCATACAAGGCTATCAGAAAGTGAGGCAGAAGAGATTAGACAGAGATAGATGTGGGGGAAGAATGATAGTTACCAGTATTCAAGAAGGACGTCACGGCTTCTGAGGGGTCAGACAGTGTCTCAAGAGTAGCACAGAGGAACAGCAGTCTTCTACCTGGAGCAATAAGAGATTAGCTCAAACTCATCAGCTTCAAGGTTTTCTGCATAGTCCTATCTGAACTTTCATGACCCTCAACTTTCATGACCCTCAGCGCGAGCCCAACCATGTTATCCCATCAGTGTGACCCTAATAATATTCTCCAGTCATTAATAAGTCCAATTACGAAGATCGCATATCTTGTATGAGGGGTGGTAGGGTGTGGTAACAGAACCGATAACTGGTTTCAGTTGTACGGGACACAATGGTTTACTTTTTTAGTCCACTGTCAACATTCCTTAGGATCCCGCTTGAGATAAAAGAAAGTGGTAAGTTTCTAATAAATTAGAGAAATGGGAAGTTTCTAATAAAATGAGAAGACCCAAGCCAACTTTTATTTTATTATTTTAGAAGAAGAACAGAGGGAAGGCTTTTGGGTTTAGAATACTTCACTTTTTCACAAAGAGATATTTAGAGTTCAGCCCACTGATTCAAAGGTGCATATTGGCCTATCAGTAATTTACATCCACCGCCCTTCTGTAAAATTATAAATAAAGTGAAATTATAAATATATAAAATTATAATTATAAAATTATAAATAGAAACATAAATTTTCAAATATTGTTTTGCCTAATTTCATATCTACTTAAACCACATGGGTTTGAGGACTGAAAACAGAACTCAAACATTCTGAGGTTTGTATTCTACTGGGAGCTGAGCTTTTGCCAGAACATATCTCCACATTTAACTTGAAAACCACAAGCCAAGTATATAGTGGTTTCTTGTTATAGGTCTTTTACATTTCTTTATGTTTCCTATTGCCTTTTATTTCAGCAGCTTCACTGGCAGCAAATTTGGGACTAAATATGTCATTAATTTCCTTCAGAATTATGCTATATAGCTCTTACTGATTATCTGGAAGAAAACTGTGATGAACAGCCTGCTGAGAGATTTGGGCATTCTTGATTATGTGAAGTTAAATGAGTTCAGAGTCTAGATAGACATGTAAGCCAATCAGTTGGGTAAAGCAAGAATGGCCAATGTTTGTATTCTTAGGGGCTACGCCAGGGCTTTCCAAATGGTGTGCAGCAACACGTTAGTGTGTTGCCTGAAGTGTGTAGGTGTGTCACCTACAATCTTGGAAATGTATGTTATTATTCATAAATCATATATTTTTAAAAATATATGAAGGGTTTTCATGAGATATGTTGTATTGCCATATATTTTGTTATTACTATTTATGTATGTGACTGTATCTCTTATAAGGAGTTAGTTTAACCTCTGGTTTGCTAGTAGAACTGAAATTACTGTATCGCAAAATGATGCATATCTAAAAAGTGTGTCACCAACATGAAAACTTTGGAAACCACTGGGTTACGCAATTCACTGCTAGCCCAAGGGATTTTTCTACCTGAGGTAATGGTTCCTCAAATTCCCCCACCCCAAATAAACATTCCATGTATAGAAGCAAATTGGACAGGCAGCTGAAGTCACAGCTTGGCATGTTATATGTGAACATTATTTCACTAAGTAATTTGCTTTGCTTTTCTTTTTTTTAATGGAGTTTACATGAGGGTAGTTACCATCGACCCCCAGGGATACATTTTGTTATTGGTCCTTCCAAAGTGTTCTTTTTCACATTTTAAATTTGCTTTCCCCAACCTGGCACTTTTTCCAGATTGACTACAAATCATATACTGCAATTGTTGACTGTAGATGATGGGATTCAAAGATGCCTGGAACCAATCAGTTTGCAAAAGGCTGCCCTAATGCATCGGATCTCACCTTCTAGCCTTTCAGTCAAGTTTTGTCACTGATCTGCATTTCTGTTCTCTCCTTTCTAGCCCTACCTATGCCTGGCAACATGTATACTGTTCACTTCCACTTGAAACACCTTATCATTAAATATTAATGAGTAATGTTCAAGATTTAAAAGGGTTTTAAAAAAAAATCTTACTTAGAAGACCCTGATCCACTTAGGTCTAAAGTAGGGTTCCCACTTCAGAACTTCCCCAGACCCTGAGGGTTCTGGGCCAAAACCTGAGGCCTAGGGACATCTCTGGTGATAATATTAAGCATTAAGTACCAACACAATTGCTCACAGCTTGTCATTCAAACACACAGAGAAAATATATTTTCTGTCTAGAAATTAAGACCAAAACCTGAGCTAAAGAGGCTGTTCCCAGATCAACGTGAAATGAAGGAATTGTTCCTTCTCACCTACTTAGTGAGATGGGATAAGAAACATTTAATCCAGCTGACTTGGTTCTAGCCAGAAAGTTAATACAGACTAGAGGGTGAGACCTGGGAGGGAAAGAGGAAGCTAAATACATAGACCACCTCTGCAAGATGTAATGACAAATCAGTTAGGCCTTTCAAGCAAGTTGTAGCAAACTGCTCCTCACTAGGCAGGCAATAGATTTCTTCTTGCTTGGAATTGGGCCTCCCAGACCCCGCAGAATCTCACCCTTAGAGATGACTCATGAAAACTGGAGACTCAGAGACCCTGTGATCTGACAACCCTAGTCTTGCCTATAAGGTTCAATCATTCATTCAAAGGTAGAGAATTCTTAATCAGAAATGTTTTGATGCATCTGAGCATACATTCCATAAAGTCCTGTCTTTCTTCCCATTCACAATCAAGCAATATGGCATACCAGAACACCAGAACACAGTACCAGAACACAGATAGTAACCAAAGATTCCCAGGTTCTTCCCATGGCATTTCCATTTTAAAAGATCAGGCATCTAAGAAGCATCCATCTTACCTTACTACTTGTTTCTTTAAATCTCTTAACCTTGCATAGTAAAACTAAAGACGTAAAGTAACATTTGTAATTACTCATTTTATTCCCAGCTGCTGATTTGCATGACATACATTTTGTGGTTTCAGCAAAAGTTCAAGAACAAATCAAAGGCCATTTCTGCCCTACTCTGTTATAGTGCTATTATTCTACTTTCAACATCCTGTGGAATTCTGGGGTTTGTAGTTTACTGAGGCCAAAGAGCTCTTTGGCTGAGAATTCTAAATGCTCCTCCCTAAACTGCAAACTCATCCATACAATGTTGAAAATGGAATAATAGCACTGCAACAGTGTAGTGCAGAAATGGCCAAAGTAGCCCAGGAACTGGTAAATACATAATCATTAAAGCAGTCCTAAACTTCTGCTCTGGTAGCCTGGCCTTGTGGTCTTCTGTGGCCCAGTCCTAAAATTTCATTTCACACCTCACATCAGGCAAGAAAAGCAGGCTTAACGAATGTAGCAGTTCTACAGCTACTTAGTTTCATTGAACTCAACTAGATTTTAAGAAGTCTGATTAAGGTTTGAAAAAACAATAATGTGGCCAAGATAGAAGCAGGGGATAGATTTAGCTTAGATTTAAATACTAAGCTGCCAAAAGGTATATTTTACACCCATGGAATCACTGACTGAAGGAGGTGCTAGATGCTTCCTTCCACAATGACTGTATAAAGACATGTACAAGCTTAATGCCTGTGGATGCTGTCTAAGGACTCTGGGCAATATCTAAAAAGCTGACAGCAATTTCTAAAGAGAATGTTTACAAAGATTACAAGAGTCAACAATATGAAAAATTTAAAACAATGGGCATACAGTCTAAATCTTCAGATTTAGAATGTCTTTTCAGATGATAACAATCATGATGTTTTACCCATGTAGTGCTTGGATGTCATCCTTTCTTTTGTAGACAACCTGTTGCTTCACTCCGTCTCCAGTAAAGGAAATTGCACTTTCTGCTCTGTTTTCTATGTTTCAACTCCCATATTTCTTTGACTATCTCAAATCATAAAAACATAGACATTTATCATCCTAACAGGGCACCAGGACATATCCCTAAACTGATTCCCTCTTAACTATCAGTTTACCTTTTTTTTTCTCTATCTCAATCTCCATTTGTTTTTCATGTCCCTGAAAATTTTCCTCCTGCTCTTCACCTAACAAGATGCCTTCCCAAGACTGTCCAGTGAGGAATGGCCAGCACACCTGCATTGCTCCTACCTCCCAGACAGCTGCAGTCAGTTTGTATCACTTGAAAAAATGCTGCTCCTCTCTCTTTGGGTATGATTCTTGTTCATTAAGAAATCCTATTCTCTGGCACATCTGCTGGACCTCTGGATACCATGAGGTGGCCACCACAGTATTATAGACTTTGCAATGTATTCACCAGTGATGTATTTAAGTCTTTTACTCCAAATCTCAAGTCAAGTCTCAAGTCGAGTCTCAAGTCCTTGCAAGATACTCTCAACTCAAATCGCAAGTTTGGCCCTCCACATTTGTGATTTTGCCATCTGCAGCTTTGGAATTGGGGAATAGGATCTTTCCTACCCTCCCTTCCTGAAGCTGGAGGCTTTTATGTCAATGATCATAAAGGAGTCTGCAGCTTTGAAAGTGGGCAAGAGGATCTTTCTTACTTCCCATTTCCAAAGCTGGAGGATTTTTCAGAAGCAGGGAATAGGGTCCTTCTTACTCCCCATTACCGAAGCTCCAAAAGCTTAAGAAGGAAGGATCCTTCCTCCTCAAGCCCATTGCCTGACATGTTTGCTGTTTCCCTCTGAGAAACACACCTTGCACTCTGAGGGCAAATCTTGCCTTCTGCTTTTAGGAAAAGTTTTAGAAAGCTCTTCCTATATGCAGTGGAGACAGGCTGCTGAGCAGACCCCAACAATGCCTCAAGCCTGTTGATTAACCCATTTGCTATTCCCCTCTGAGAAATGCATCCATGCTTTGGGCTTGAGACAGATTGTCATGTGACCAGTAGGTGAAAAGGGATGGAAGCGCTGATCAAAGTTGTAAGGTTTCTAGATGAATCTGTTATGTTACTGAACCAAGGGCAGCAAGTTGGTCACTTAAAATATACAAGTCATGAGTTGAGTCGAGTCAAGTCAACGCGTCTTTTATTGCCAAGTGAAGTCTAAGTCAAGTTATTGAAGCAACTTAAGTTCGACTTGAGTCTGAGGCTCTTTCCGCATCCTACCTCTTCTCAGTGCTGGGGTGCAGTGCTCGTGCGAGCAGCCTCTTGTGAGAGGCCCTCACGTCCAGGTTTCTTCAGCTCTGCACAGCTTCCTGCTCACGTGAGACCCCGCCTCTTCCTTTCACAGTGCAGCCTGGGACCTTCCCAGCCTGCACTGACACAGGAAGCGCGACTGGGCCGACTCCCAGGGCTCTACACGCAAGGTAAGTGCACGCGGGGTCTGGGAGCAATGCACGATCGTGCAGCATTTTCGGCTTAAAGCCAAAAATGCAAAGGTGCACAATCGTTGCCTGCTGGCCCCTGGATCCTTGCGCAATTGTGAGACCGTCATGAAGATCGCTCCTCATATGCGCAAGGCTCCAGGACCTCTTTCACATGGCAGATGCCGTACAAAAAGGGCCTGAGTCAATAGACTCAAGTCTGCATCATGGATCTTCACCATCAAAGTTCCTACATTAAGATAGAGTCGTTGCACAAGCCACAGTCGGTTTCAGTAGCCTTCAGGTAAGCTGAGATATCCATTTTGTTTTCTTTCCTTTCCCTGAAGGATGTGAAAAAACTATTCTCCATTACATGCCCCACACTTGATTTTTAACCTCTCTCACTGATACTTTCCCTTATAATGCCATTGCAAAGGCACTTTCCATTGATTTTTGACTGAAGGCCCCCCCACACTTTTTTCATGACAAAGCTTGCCATTTTGGAGACCTCCGTCAGCCAGCATTCATTGCTACTCTCCTTCTACCACCTCTGTTCCATTGAGCACTTAAATATTCATATCCTTTTATAAGTCATAGAACTATCTGATCTATTTTTTGCTTTCAGTATAAATTATTTCCTACATATTTAATCTCAAAAAAGGGGCTCAAAGCCTGTAATCTCAGACTTCCTTCTGTTACTTTTTGGTAGGCCAGGACTGAAGAAAGTCTTCAATCCCCACTAGGGGAAAAAAACAATAACTTGAGATGTCACCTTACTTATGAGTTTTCTAAAAGCCGGATTAATGATAGCAATATGATTTGCATACTGAATACAGTAAACTGTTTATAAAAAGAGTACTTTCTGAAACATATTTAGCCTGCACACTTTTTACCATTCCCACTGAGTTTCCATTCCCTTTTCCTAATTGTCCCAGTTTGTTTCCCATCCGTATGCTGCCAGTGAAAAAAGATTCTCCAGGTCTTTATCTATTTCTTTTTAATACCAATTCTGTTCTTTTGGTTCCCTTTTCCTGTTTCACTACTGCTTCCCCTAATGTTAGGGTTGTAATTGTTTCCTTTCCTCTGCCCAGGTAATAAATGTTGCTTTTTTCCCTCATTTATTTTCACTTTTCACAAAGCTTCTCTGTATTCCTTCAGATGATTTCTTGACTCTTCCCACCTTTTTCCTCTGTGAGAAGAAAACATATACATCATTCATGTGAGCTACCATCTTGACAACTGTCTCTGATCATCTGTTTAAGAATCATAGAGGCAGGAGAGAATAAAACCCCTGATCTTTATATTCCTCTAAATAAGGCCAGCAGAGGGCCTACTGCCAGGACAAGTAACAGCAGCTCAATGAATCCAAGTAAAGTTGCATCTCCCAAAGCCTACAGGAAAGCAAGGCAAGGTCAGGAAACTCTGGCCAGGTTAGCTGTGTCCTCAATCCCCTGGCCTTTAATTGCATATGCTGCAGATAGCAAGCCAGGTTGACTGGTTGGCTATGGGAGACTGTGTTACCCTGATTTCTGGGGGTCCCAAGAGGGACAGCTAAATGCTCTTCAAATTATAAACTGGGGAAATTAGTCAAAGAGCACAAGTTAGCAATACGAGAGGCAGGGCAACGGAGTGAGATCTTTTATCCAGCATCTACGGGGTCAGGCCAAGTCAAGGAGCAAACAGATGTGAAATAATAATTTTTGTTTTTATTAAAATACAATCAAATAAGTGTATGCAACACACTCACACAGATAACAAGAGAAATAAAGTTTGGAGTTGGATAGAGGGATTTTGAGAGGAGGTTTTTGGTATGGGAAATACTGCACCTGTCCTGAAACCCGGGTAGTCTGAAGACAGAGTTCGTGGATATGAAGGTTCTCAGTACGTGGGACTGAGTGGAAGGCTCGCCAAGCAAAGCGGAAGCAAGGCGGTATGGAAGTCGGGAGCAATCTGAGGAAGCTCTCAAAGTCAGGGGTTCTTATAGGGGAAATTGTGGCTGTAGGCTAGTCTGTACTTGAGGAAAACAATGAGTTTTGGGCTGGAGACAAAGCCTCCGAAAGGTCAGAATGTAGCATGATTGAGCTAAGTCCGAATTGTCAACAGGGTAGCCAGTATACAAATGCAGAGTGCTTGACGCTTGAGTATTCAGATATTCAAGCTGCCTGCTCAGGGCAGGGAGTTCTTTGTAAGTAGCGTGCATCCATAATGCAGGCAGTTTGGCTATTTCTGGCCAGCCTGTATTTGTTTTGAATATTCCAGTGATTAGCGACTGAGCCTGTTTGTGTGCTTGTCCGGGGGCCTCGCAAGCACGTGTGAAGGAATGGGTAAGGAAGGCCAAATTATTGATGTCAAAATGATATCTAGTGCCCCCCAAGTCTGGCTAGAAACTGTGGTAACAAATGTCTAGTGGGGAAGGTCGTTGGTCCTCCCCTCTATCTCCCTCCTGAAGCTGACAGTAGAGCAGAGATGGAGCTGGAAGGGTGAGAGTACATGTGCACATCTAAGCGTAGCAGAGAGTAAGCAGCTCTCAGAGGTGAACTGTTTCTGCCTTTGATTAATGAATCAGGGAGGACTGTGAGAGCCTGCTGAGGAAAGGAAAGCAGTTTATGCAGTAAGTTGTTCCCACCCCCATCTGTGATTCATTCTCTTTAAAACACCCTTTGGGCTGTTTAACCTTTTCCCAGGTTTCTCCCAGTGTTTTCAGCAGATCAAACATGTTGCTTCGCTTGCGAAGGAAGAGAGAGAATGTTTTAACCTTTCTAATGTTTTAGAAGAATTTGCCTCTCCCATTACTGGAAATTGACAAATGAATACAATTTTGTCTCTGCTTTTGGTGGAAGACGTTTTCAAGCACAGTGATCCATTATGAGGAGATTGTGCTCACGAAGTTGCAGACTAATGGGAGAAGGGGATGGTTGTGCTATGTACAATGTGGTGCATCTTTGCTGGTCACTAGTACTCCATCCTCACCACTCTGGAGTTGCACTTCCAAATCTGAGAAGATATTAGCCATATGGAGTTGCAAACAAGCACAATTTGTGACATTGTACAATGGTAAAATCTTGCAATGTTAAATTTCTAAAACTAGTCCATTTGTTACATTAGAGGTTCAGATTTTGTTGTTTCTTGTTGATTTTGCTGTAGATATAGCAAAATTTTCAAAATCAAATAAAAAACTTGAACAATTTGGAGCAAAATGTTTGGTGGTCTAAATCTATCTCTTGAGTAGTCCTTATTTGTTTCTCTTTTATTTGCGTAAAGATTTTATAATCTATCCAGCTTCATATCATCCCATTCCTTAAAATATAGATATTTGCCTAAACTGTACAGTGAAGAATGCTTCAGAACTGGTATTAGTGAAGGGATATAGATATAGATATAGATATAGATATAGATATAGATATAGATATAGATAATAACTTTTGCCATCTTGATCGCACTCAAATATTGCGTGGCAACATGCATCCCAGTTTTCATCTGTGGAATGTTGGAGGATATGCTATCAATGAATACCAGGTGTTGTATATTTCAGAGGAAGGAACTGGCATCTCTCAGTATTCCTTGTGTAAGAAGATCCCATGAAATTCATGAGGTTACTATAGGCCAACAGGCAATTTTAAGGCACATGTGTTCGCGTATGCGCGCACACGCGCACACACACACACACACACACACACAAATTGGGAGGTCACATTTCTGGATCACTTTTTGCTGAAGAAAAGCCCTCTGCTGAACCTAAAATGGTTTGTGGGGAATACACTACACATAGTACACGCATTCACACATGCATGCACGCACACACACAAATGAACAAAAACAACCTTCCCACAAGTAAGAAGCTAGCACGTCTAAGTCTTCTTATATAGGGAAGCCACCTGGGGAAACTAAGAGAATACGGGATTTTCTGTTCAACCATCCAGAGGCCAACTTGGTCACTGTGCATTTGCACAGTTAGAATTGGTGTACTGACTGCACCCATTCCTTGAGAAGTCAGATCTGGCTATGGGGACACATGCCTTGTTTACATCCTGTTTGGACTACTGTAACATGATCTATGTGGCGCTGCCTTTGGAAACTGATTGGAAACTTCAGCAGGTCCAAATTGCTGTGGCCAGGCTGTTGAACAGGGCTGATTACAGGGATCATGAGACTCCTCTGGTGAAACAGCTTTGTTGGCTACAGGTCCATTTCCAGGCAGAATTCAAAGTGCTGGTTTTGACCCTTAAAGCCCTAAATGCTTGGGTCCAGACTAACAAAAGTCTCTATGTCCTTTTATAAATCAACAGGAGTATTAAGATCTCCAGGGGAGGGCTTACTCTCAGTTCTATCACCTTTGTAGGCATGGCTTTTTGTTTTTGTTTTTTTGAAGGAAGCTAGTAAATTTTATTATTTATCTTCTGTTAATATGTTTATATCCCATAAAATTCCCTCAGGGGCTTCTGCCCTTTTCTATATAGGAAAAAAATACCAGAATTTCTAACTTTTATGAGAGTATCCTGCCATGTTAATTTCCTCTCCTTCTCTCCTTCCTTCACTTTCCCCATTCCTGCCAAGTTTCATCTTTTTTTATATACTCTCCTTTTATTTTGTTGCATACATTTATAAAGGAATGTTATTTACAAAGATTAAAGATTATTTACAAACATTTACAAAGATCTTGTACAAATTACAGACTAAATATTCTCCCTACATAATATAGCCCAAATGAAGGAAAATAAAGGAGGTCAAAGTCAAATATAAATATATATCATGCTATCTAAATTACTCTCTAAAAGCTATGACAAAAGTTTCCCTCCATTTCTCACCAAAATATGTAATCAGATCTTCCCACTGATTCTTAAAATTGTTTAGTGATTTATCCTTCACCAAGCTTGTCAATTTATCCATTTCTAATACCTCATAAATATCTATAATCCATGTATCTATGGTGGGAGGTTCTTCCTTTTTCCATGCTTTCACATAAAGAATTCTAGCTTTAGTTATCAGATTAAGTATTAATTTCTTGTGCTGTTTCTCAACATAATTCTCAATTACATTAAGTGTATTTAACAAATACAATTCAGGTTTCATTGGAAAGTTCTTCCTTATGATTTTTGTTATTTCTATATGTATAGTCTTCCAATATCTTTTTGCTTTCTTGCAGTTCCATGAACAATGGTAAAATGAGCCTCTTTCAGATTTGCATTTCCAACAATTTTCACTCCCCCATCCATAAATTTGAGCAATTGTGGGCTCTGCCCACAAATGCCATTATGGGTGTCCCCACAAGAAGCTTTTTACAATTTGGTAAGCAAACCTCAAAATAATTGGTAGACATATAAAGACCCATTAAGATTTCAAGGTAATGAACCAATTTTCAAAACTAAAGAAGAATTGTCATTTGATGGGATAAGCTGTCCTTCGTTTTTATACTATAAAATATATACCAGGTTTAAACAAGATAAGAATGAAGAACAATTAAGTGATTCTCCCTCAGAGTTAGATGCCATCTTGGAAGCTGGCAAAAAATATATCACGGCCAAATTTTATAAGCTTATCTTAAAATGGGAATTAGAATACGAGACTGTTAAAAGCAGTATGATAAAATGGGCTCAAGATGTTGGATGTCCACTTCAGTTTGATGATTGGTTACAGGCTTGGAGAGATTTAAATGTTACAGCCTGTCAAGCATTTAAAGAAAACTACTATAAGATGTTATATAGATGGCATCTAACTCCAGTTTAAATTACCTTTGCAGGCATGGTTGATGATAATTCAAGAGAGAGCCTTCTCTGTGACTAATCAGACTGTGGTACTTCCTTCCACAGAGTTCTGGCTGGGCTCCTCCCCATTCACCTTCCTACAGGCAGGTGAAGACATTTTTATGCAGGCAGGGTTTTGGATCTTGAATTTTAACTATGGAGATGTCATGTGCGTGGCCCTTTTTGCACCTTACCTTTTCGCAGTGCTGGGGTGCGGGGCTCAGGCAAGCAGCCTCCAAGGCTCTCGCTTCCCTGCTTCTTCAGCTCTGCACAAGCTTCCTGCTCACACAAGAGCCCCGCCTCTTCCTTTTGCAGTGCAGCCTGGGACCTTTCCAGGCTGCACTGGACAGGAAGTGCGACCGGCCTGGCCCCCGAGGTTCCGCATGCAAGGTAAGTATACGCGGAGCCCTGGAGCGATGCACAACTGTGCACTATTTTCTGCTTCAAGCCAAAAATGAAAAAAATTCATGCGTGGTCTGTGTCAGGCCCTTGAGCGTCGAGCAAATGTGAGTGTGTTGTGTGGACCACTCCTCACATTTACGCGACACTCAAGGGGCCCTTTCGTATCGGAAATATTATGTGAAAAGGGCCTGTGTCTAAAGCAGTGTACTATATTTTTTATCTTTTTTGATTTAATATTTTAAATATATTCCAAGTGTTTCAACTATTTTTATGCATATTTTAATAACTGGAATGTTTAATTTCTTTTTAATTTCTGTAAATTACATATCTTAGCAGTATCTTTTTGAATTATTATAATATAGTATAATATTATTATACCTTGGATCGTATGTGGGAGAAAGGCAGGATAGACTGTAAATAAATAAATAAATACATTGATAGATAGTAGTAGTTGTATCATCAACTGGTAGGAATTCTTCCCAATGCCATCTGAGAAGAAGGGTAGACATTTAGGTGGAATGGTCAGAAATGCTGAGGCACTTTCAGCCTTCACCCTTAGGACTGCTATCCAGCAGACCTTCTTGAGAAGATTATCAAACATTCTTGTGTGAGAGGATGGCTGGCTTCTCTGATGGATCACCTCCCCCAATATAAAAAGGAATTGGCTGGATTCTTTTTCACAGAAAGGGGAAATACAGCCATTGTTGATATGAATGCAGCCAAGAACATACATCTATTTTATCCAGACTATCATGGTTATGAACCACAGCTCTAAGTCAGCAAGGTGGAGGGCATGCTCTTCAATGGCTTTGGGTTTTTTTAAAGTGAAGACCAAAGAGAAACTGGATTCAGACCATAGATCCTCTAATGTGGCTAAAAAGATTGAATAAAGGAAGCAAAAACTGAGGAGCACCCAGCAAAATTCCCAGAAGAAACCAGGGACATGTCTTATGATGCTCAATTGATGGGTGTTTTTATTCATAAAAAAGCTCAGTGTTTCAACCTGTTTATGTTCTCAAAGGCCTTCTTCATAAGTTATATAAAATCAGAGAAAGAGACAACAGATAAATATACAATAAAACAAAACATAAGTTTATGTGAATTCTTTATCATATTTGTACACTGCCTATGACTTTTACATAGCTATTGGAAATTTAACTTCAGAAATGTCTGGAGCTGAAATTCTCCCACCATTTACCGAACAAAAAGAAACATATGAACAAAGGCTGAGCATTTTTCTACACAAATGATGGAGAAAAAGAGTTGTTAGATACTTCAGTGTAACTTGGCTGAAGGAAAGGGGACCATTGGAAAGCTGAGAAGAAATCCACAAGAATGGGAGAAGGCCAGGTTTCTCATTTAGGCCTTTTGAGAACAAGAACTTCAATTTAAAAACCCACTCTGTCTCATTTTTTAATAGCATCTTCTCATTGATAGTATTCATCTTTCTTGTAGCCTAAAATCTAAGGTCTGTTGCAGGATGATGTTCCAAAAAATAAATCACTAAAGGAGCATTTGTTTTGTTCTTTATTTGTTCTTTCTTTCACCTGTGTTTTTCTGCTTGTTGAGAAAGCCCCCAGAACAGTTGAGAGATTACTAGGAGAAGCTTGGTGTTGTAACTAATAGTACTAAAACTTTTGTGTCTCGTGGTCTTAGGGCTAGTCTCAACAGCCTTCCTTTCAAGAGGCTCCATTTGCATTACCTACAATTCTGATACATCCATCAGTTTCACATCAAGATAGATTCAATGAACAAACTGTTCATTATGTTCCCTTCCATTTTCTAATGCCTCTGTTAGTGGACTCAGATTGCCAACCTAGTTGAAATCATGATTTTCACATACCCCTGTCAACCAAATATCACCATCTCCATGGATGTGTCTGAGAGGATGGGAAGATCACTGACATCATCATCAAATTCAGGGTAACTGGTCAGAACAATAGTCGTTCTCACATGTAAATGTCCTTGAGCTGTTGGCAGTGCCCAAAGCATGCAGAGCATTCCCACCCGTAATTCAGAACACAGTAGTCCAAGTAACCACCAGTATCACAATTGCCCGATTTCTGAACTAGAAAGTAGGAACCCATTCACAGATCATGCTCCATCTAACACACAGCCTCTGTAACTAGTGCACCCATTACCATGGGTCAGGAAAATGCCCTTGCCAACTTTCCCATCAGAACCAAAAAGAATATCCACAAATGGATGGTATACGTTTTACTCAGAGACAGACTATTTCAGGTGAAGGGGATTTCCTAATTTCATTTTTGCTTCCCAGGTAACAAAGACCACAGTGTTGAAGGAAATGCCACAGGTGGGTACAGATCAGCCAAACCTTTTAGGAACTTTTTCACTATTGGATCAGTGAACAGATTTCTTGCAGAACCATTTGATGGTTGATTGGCAATTATTGCAGCCAAGTAAACCTTCAAAGATGAAAGGTCAAGACCTCAGTCTTTCAAAGACAGAAGAAAGTGGAGTACTGTAGATGTTGCAGCTCGAACCACAGGTTCTAAGTCTGCACTCACAAAGTCACAGAAACTTTGCCACATGTAGAGATGGGACTCTTTGGTGGAGTCTTTGCAAGATGTTTGGAAAACAGCTTGAAGAGTTGGAGTATCTAAGGGGTTATTCTCCATGCATTGAGATGGAGAAGGGGAGTGTCCATGTCGAGAACCTTGCCTTCTGAGTGAGACAGGAGTTTGGATATGTGTGGAGGAGACATGCAAAGGCTGTGAGATATCAATAGCAGGGGCCAAACCATGGTTGTCTGGGCCAGAACAGAGCAATGAGGATAGTGTTCAATTGGTCTCTGGCTGGTTTGGTTGTGACCCTGCTGAGTAGGGGGAATGGTGGAAATAGGTAGAGAAGACAACCCATCCACCTGAAAAGGAAGGTGTCCCCCTAGTAATCCCTCAGCAACGCCTGCTCTGGAGCAGAAGCATTGGCACTTGGTGTTGAGTGCTGAGGCAAAAAGAATTATCTGAGGGGTTCCCCATCATCTTGTAAGAGACTGACAGACTTTCTACGAAAGTGACCACTTGTGGAGGAGATCTCTGCTCCAGTTGAGATCATCCGCTAGAGTGATCCAGCAAGATGAATGACCAGATAGATGGACCTCCTGATACACCAATTCCAAAGTTGTGTTGCTAAGTCCAGAAATGTCAACAAGCGAGTGTTCCCTTGGTGGTTTATGTAACAGACTGTCATGGTGTTGTCTAATATGATCTGGACCACCCTTCCTATAAGAAGTTTCTCAAAGGATCTGAGAGCCTTCTGGACTGCCTGGAACTCTAAGGCATTGACATGGAGAGCCCTTTCATGAGTTGCCCAGTGACCTTGAACAGTGAGAACCTGTCAAAGAAGCATCTGTGGTTACTGTGACTGTCAGTTGAAACAGTTTGAAGGGCATACTCCAACACAAGTTGTGGAATTATATCCACCAGAACAGGGATGGTGTCACATGGAATGGGATGACGAGCTTCATGGACTGGCTGTCTCAAAGGGGATTGAAGTGTCTGATGAACCATGACTTGAGAGGACAAAGTCTGAAGTGAATGGAAGGAGTCACCATCATGGTGGCAGCCATGAGGCCCAACAGCCATTGTATGTATCGAGCCAAAGATATTGGGTGATGTAAAACCCACAAGGCTGCTTTGCATGGAATGTGGGTTCTTTTCTTCAGGAGAAATGCACTGCCATAGGAAGAGGCCAGAGTTGCCCCTATGAAGTCAATTCACCAAGTCAAGTATGAGATCGACTTTGGAGGGTTGATCTTGAGTCCGAGCCAATGGAGAAGAGATAAAGTGTGATGTAAGGCCTGGAACAGTTTGTCTACGCAAGATGCCACTAACAACCAGTTATTGAGGTATGGGTAAGCGATGACTCCCTGGGTTCTGAGGTATGCAATCACTACTGCCATACATTTAGTAAACGCTCTCAGTGCAGTGGTCAGCTCAAACAGTAACACCCTGTACTGAAAGATGTCCTTGTTGACTGAGAAGCACAGGTATTTCCTGTGTTGAAGGCGGATAGAAATATGGAAGTATGCGTTGTGGAGATCTATTGATATGAACCAATCTTCCCTCCTCAGAAATGGAAGAATAGAGGCTAGAATGACCATTTTGAATTTGTGAGGCCAAATTTATTTTATTTTATTTAATTTAATTTTATTTTATTTTATTTTATTTTTACCCCTCAAAGATCTGAGAGTGGAGTGGAATATGAAAACAGGCAGAATATTTGAAAACTCAATGATGTATCCCAAGCAAACTATTGCGAGGAACCAAGTGTATGAGGTGGTATAACGGGCAGATAATTGTGGGACATCAATGACATCAGCAGAAGACATGATGAAGGTTGGAAGTGGTAGTGTCTTGCAGTGGGAGTCAAAAATATGATTTGGTAGATGCGGATGATTTCTGTTGGTTCCGCTGCTTGAAGAACCTCCATGCTGATGAAGATCGGAAAGAGCCAGTGTGAGAGGATCTGGATGACAACTTAGAGCAGTAGGATGAAGGAGAAGGCCAGTGTCAGGATGAGCAAGAGGGGCATGGGCAAGAATTGAACTGTTGCTGCTGCAGGCCCATCTTCTTCACAATCAACCTGACCTTGGAGATATGCTCCATCAAATAATCTGCAGTGGTGTAAAACAGAAGCTGGCTGTTGAAAGGAAGATCTTCAGTTCTCTTCTTTGTGTCCTTTGTGAGGCCTGCAGACCTAAACCACACAAACCATAGCAGAGCTACAGCTCCTGCCATCACCTTAGCTGCATAGTCCACAGATTGGTGTGAGGACTGTACCTGTCATGTCATTAGTGCTTGTGCCTCCTGATGGAACTATAGAGCAAGTGACTTTTGCTCTTCAGGTGAATGCAGGATAAAAGCAAAAAACTGATCCTACAGGTACTTCTGGTAGCCACCAAGCATGCCTCCATAGTGGACACTGCAGCAGACAGTGTAGCTGCAGAATAGAAACACCTTCCAAAAATATCAAGGCATTTGCTCTCCCTTTCTGGTGGCATCAAGTGTGGTTTCTTCCTGCCTTTCATCTGAGAGGCCTTGATGATAATGGAGTTAGGTGAAGTGTTACCCTGATTTCTGGGGTCCCATGAGGGACACCTCAACGTGCTCCAAATAATGGGGAATGGGAATTAGCCAGAGCACAAACTGTAGCACTACAAGAGGTAGGGTAACCTAGCGAGATCTTTAAACCCAATTTTTATGGGGTCAGGCCAAGCCAAAAACTAAGCAAAATTGTTTAATAAATGATTTTATTGAGGGGAATTCACTCATGCATGCACACGAGATACACAGAATAACACATTCACACAAGAGCTAACTGAAAGAGAAAGGGAGGAAAAATTATAGAGACACTGAGGAATTTGGGGGATTTATAATTACCAGTCCAGAAGAGTGGTGAAGAGCAGAAATGTATTTTGGCTTAGGTAGGACCTAAGGGCAGTTCTCATTCAGGATCCAGACAGACAGAGTGACGGGCAGATCTTCAAGAGACTGCACTGGGCCTCCTCAGAGCAGGGGTATTTGTACCCTGAAAATGGTTCGTGGCTGTGAAGGTTCCAGATGCAAGACAAAGGGAACCTATTGTGGACTATGAGTCTTTCGCCGGTTGATGGGCTTAGTGCTTTGATTGACAAAGACATGATGAATGTTATAATAGCTGTCTATTGTGGGTGCTGTGAGGAAAGAGGAAAGAATCCAAGTATGCAAGGGATAGATATCTGTCAATCAGTGTCCTGGTGGGCTCCTCACAGTTGGATTCCCTGGAAAATTCCAGCTTCTATTTAAGCCTATTATCCACAGAAATGGTGTGTATTTGCCTGACAAATGACTCAAGTCTTACCTGGAGGAATTTTGGAGTTGACCTATGCTTCTCACATTTACAGTCAAATTCTTTCCCTCGCTCAGTTTGACCTCTGTCACCTTTCAGGCTTGAATTTGATATCAGAGCCAATAAAATGTGTTGCCAATTACATATGATGCCAATTAGGTATGGTGTCCATCCAAACCATACTGGTATTGGAGACCCCCAAAGCGGGACCTTACAGAAGGGTGAGAGAACAGATAAGACACATCAGTTTGATGGATTTTATACATGTGCTCCAGTCATCTCAGTGTTATAGGTAGTGAAGCAGGTTGTACCCAAGCTTGCTTTGTTACTTCCTGTAATTCTGTCAGGAACGGGATCGTGGCCAGCTTGGTTGCCTGCTTATCCACAGTCTGAAAGATCGGATCAGCAGTTGGTGCTGGAGGGGCAGAAACTTCCTACAGTGACTGACATAGACATGGCGAAGGATGGAATAGTGACAAAGGCAACAAGGGTGGAGGCCAAGAGAGAGTCACTGTAGTGCATGGGGGTGGTGAAACTGGGATTGAAGCTGTAGAGATTCAGCTTGAGGTGGAGGTGACTTGGTGAGTCACAAGTGATGGTATCAAGAGGTGGTACCGGAGGTGAAGGTAAAGCATGGGCCACAGACTGCTATCAACTAACTCCTTGCTACCAAAAGCAAGATCTGCGGGATTGATAGGAAGGAGAAGGAGAGGAATATGGATGAGATTGATGAGGAGTACATGATTGAGATTGATGATACAATGGAGATCAGGATTGATGCCAAGGTAAAGCAGACTTAGATCATGACTGAGAATGGTGCCAATGAGTCAAATGATATGGAGAAAGCTCCCAGTACTCAAACTGATAGTACCTATCCCAATAGGCTGCTGAATAGGAGACAAAAGAACAAGGTTGTTCCCTCCTGACATGTTCACATCAATAACGATTCATGTAAGAAACAGATGTGAATCGAGAATCTTCACTCGCTCCATGCTGATATTCTCTCAAACCAATCATGATAATGAAGCAGTTCTGGAAGACAAGACTGGCGAGAATCATCTCTTTGTCTCAGTTGCTTGGCAGGCAGATGGTCCAAAGCAGACCATAACACCAAAGTCTGCACAGCTGCTGATGGAGGCTCTGAGGTCTGTGTGAGTGTCGCTGGAGCGAGCACCTCCTGTACTTGAGAAGTTGCAGGAGGTGGGGTAGAAGCCTGTGCCAAGGCAGATGGTATGGCCAGTACTGAGAAGGATGGTACTGATTGGTCAGTGGCTGAAACCGATGCCTGACTGGCATCCAGTGCATCCAAATATTTAATCTTCTTCTTTTTAGATTTTGGATAAGGGTCTAATGGTGTCTAAGTTTCCTACTTCCACTTTGAAGTCTTCTCCTTCATCTTAGGAGCTGATGTTGTGGACATTCCACTTGCTGACAGATGTGAAGCAGAAGCCAGTCTTGAAGGCTGGGCTATTGTCTGAGTCTGAGACAGAGGAGCAGTTGGCAAAGGTCCTGTTGATGGCAGCACCGATTCCATTGATACTGATATCAGTACCAAAGTTAACGTTGAGATTAAAGTGCAGAGCTGTGGAAACCTCATGATGGTGGCCAATGCTGTGAACAAAGCAGTATTCTCCACTGCCTTCTCCAGGATCCAGGGCAATTGCTCCCAGCAGAAAGATTTCAGATGTGATGCCCAATTTTACAAAATTTGGGAGGTGAATTGGCAACTGATTTTACACTTAGAGACATTATGTCCCCTCTCCCAAACAGTAAAGACATTGTTCATGGATAAGGAGACCTTCGTATTCCAAAGACAGTATTTCTTAAAAAACTAGGTGGAAGCCATAGGGCACCTGTGGAAGGGGGAGGGGTGGAAGATCAAAGTAAAGAGAAAGGTTTTTTTAAAAAAAAATTAAGAAGAAAAGCAGGAGGGAAGAATATAGGGAAAAAATGGTAGGAATAGAATGAAAAAACACTACTCAGAGTCCGGAACACACAGGTAGGAACCACTTGAATGGCAGACAATTAAGAAAACTGAAGGATGTGCTTGGCAGGCTCAAGCATGTGCGGTGCGCAGGAGCGTGGAGCAGGCTCTTCACAGAAGCTAACTCAGGCTCTGAGAAGGACTTTCCAGTGGACAATCTCTGCACAGGCACAAGACCCATTGCGCTGTTGCGTAGGGATGTGGGGGTGGGGAAGGCAATTCGCCCCAGAAGGCAATGTTTTTTGGGCATCCCAGCCTGTAGCCACACTCCTGCGTGCCCTGGCCCCACACACACACACTGCAGCCCCACCCCTGTGCACAGTGGCCATGCCCCTCACGCCGTAGCCTGCTCCCCCACGCACTCCAAGCTCTGCCACTGCCATTGCGTGAGGCACAGAGGCCATGAAGAAGAAACATTCTTATACCTGCTTTCCCCATTTCCACAGCTGACCAAGGTTCTCCTCAAGATCAAGTGTGACTGGATGGATGGTATAGTAACCTACTAGTGCCTACACCAGCCATGGTTTCCAAAGGTGCTCCAAATGTTATAGAGAAACTATTGGAAAGAGGTATTATCTAAAGACATCCAACTGTTTGCTCCCACAGACAGCTTGGAGGATTCAGCTGCACTAGCCCTTCAATGAATCTCACTGATTTTGCAAAATTCTAGAAATCCTTCTACAAGAACATTCTGCAAGGGCAAATTTTTCTTGCACTTACAAAATAGCTGTGGTTTTGCCTTTTTTCCCCCTCATTACACCATCTTCTCCTTCTTAATTATTGTATTGGATAAATGGTTATCATTCTCTTCTATTAAAGTTCATTGTAATGAATGGATTTCTCTTCCCAATAGTTTGGTCTTATTGTTTATCATTCCAGGAGGAAAGTGTTTCCTGAGAGGAATGCAAAACCTATATCTTCAAAATCCTGTCCTCTCTTCAGTATTGTCCTGTTGTGTTTCCCACCTGCTTGCCAGGTCAGCTAGCTATTTGTGTTCCATGCGTGTGATGCACAGAGTCCAGGGCCATTTCCTCACTAGACTGTTATAGCGCTATTGTTCCACTTTCAACATCCTCTGGAATTCTGGGGTTTGCAGTTTACTGAGGCCAAAGATCTCTCTGGCTTAGAATTCTAAATGTCTCTCCCTAAACTGCAAACTCCAGGATCCCATAGGATGTTGAAAGTGGAATAATAGTACTATAACAGTCTAGTGCAGAAATGTCCCAGGGTAAAGAAAAACAGGTTGCTTACAAGTAACTGATGTTCTTTGAGTGGACAGTGGCACATTCACATGACTTGCCTGTTCTCCTCTTGGTGTCACATAGAAGGCTATCAGTTAATTGGTCACCATTGTGTTGGCCAGTTTTTTGGATCAAGGAAATTGTTTCTCACACAAGTACCTAAGTGGGAGAGGTTTTTGGGGCGAGGGGTAATGGTGTTACCGCAGTTTCTAGCCCGGGCTTGTGGTATATTAGATATCACTTCATATCAATAATTTGGCCTTCTTTACCCATTCCTCTCCACGTGCTTGTGTGGCCCCCAGACAAGCACGCATACAGGCATGGCTGACAATAGCCGAAACATTCCAAACAAATCCAGGCAGGCCAGAAATAGGCAGATGGCTGCTTTAGGAGACCTCAAGGCAAGTACCACATTATGTATGCATGCTACTTACAAAGGACTCCCTGCCCCGAGCAAGCAGTTTGACGAGCCAGATACTCAACTGTCAGGCACTCCACGTTTGCATACTGGCTACTCTATTGACAACCCTGTCCTAACTCAATCATGTAAGATACTGACCTTTCGGAGGCTTTGTCTCCAGCCCAAAACTCATTGTTATCCCCAAGAACAGACTAGCCTGAAGCCACATTTTCCCCTATAAGACTCCCTGACTTTGAGCGCTTCCTCGGATCGCTCTTGGCTTGCATCCTGCCTTGCTGTCGCTTTGTCCGGCGAGCCTTCCCCTCAGCTCCTCATGCTGAGAATCCTCACTTCCATGAACTTCTTCTTCAGACTACCCGGGCTTCAGGACAGGTGTAGTATTCCCCATACAAAACCTCCTCTTAAAGTCCCTCTATCCAACTCCTACCTTTATTTCAATAGTTCTCCGTGTGAGTGTGTTGCATACACGTGTTTGACTGTACATCAATAAAAACAACTATTGTTATTTACTTCTGTTTGCTCCTTGACTCGGATTGACCCCATAGACATTGGGTAAAAGATCTCGCTACATTGTCCTGCCTCTCGTAGTGCTAGCTTGTGCTCTTTGCTAATTCCCAACTTTGTAATATTTGGAGTGCACTTAGGTGTCCCTCCCAGGACCCCCAGAAATCAGGGTAACAATGGAGGGGAGGCAAGACAGCTTCAGAAAGGAGCAATAAGAATCAGAGGGACAGAAGTGTTTCTTTCTTGGAATGGGAGAGGTTGCAGTTCATTCATCCCCCCGCCCTGACACACACACACATTGATTCCCCCAATCCTGTACAGAGTCAAAAATGTGGAGCAAATTGTGAGACTGGGGTCAGAGGAAACAATGGAAAAGAGAGATTAACTGGTGGGAAATGGAGTAAGTGAAATTTTCCTTCCACCTCTCCGAAGTGTCTCTTCTGAAGCTGAGTTTTTCTAAAAGAAAGAAAAGCCAGGAAAGATGATTTTGACATACATGTTGGGATATCTGGTTTGGTGATTCAAGTGGGGTGATACACTGTGGCTTTCCAGATGGTGTTGCATCCATGTGACTGATGGCAAGGGGTGAAAGGTTTTGTAGTCCAAGAATGCCTAGATGGCTAAAGATTTAGTACATAAATGGCAGGAGATTTTAAAAACTATGAGCAGCATGGAAAGAAAGTATCAAGAGATATTTTGGTCTTCCCCTCCTAAGAACAGTAGAGCCCAAGATCATCTAATTAAGCCAATTGGCATTAGAGTTGCAGCAGTGAGAATGAAGGACTCCCCCACATGAAAAAGGAGATGGCTATCACCTTCCTCCCCTACTAGTCAGCTTCCCGGAGGTATCTGGCTTGCCACTATTGGAATGCTGGGAGAGATGGATGCCTAAAGCAGCAGCAGTGCCTGCATTTTCTTCTGCATCATTGCCAAAGCTCCTTACCTAAATGCCAGTATAAATAGTTACCCCATAAGGAGAAATAAACCAGTATATTTTACTCAGGGTAAACTGGACAAGTTTGATATAAAAATCTGTTTATTCAAGCTCCATACTGTTGAATTAGAAATATGGGAATAGATATTGCGTTCAACATTTTTCCTCTAAAAATTCTCTCTGTGTGTATGTTTCAAAAGAAACAAACGAAAACACATGGATTTCTTTAAAGCTTCTCACTGAAATATTTTAACTTCAGTGTGCCTGATAGTTCACAAGCTGTTTTAACGTATGAAGAGTTCATTTCAGGACTTAAGTTTTCCTGCCCTTTTTTTTTTCCCAGCGTCTTCCTGTGTAAATCATGGTGGGGGAGGGGAGATTTGCTCTGGATTGTGATGCTGTTGCCTTTTGGCACTCTGCCTCTTGACTGTTTTATTGTCTATTTTGGCTGGACTCCAAGTTCCAGCTAGAGCTGCCTGCCAAAAAGAAACTGGGAAAATGTTAGGTCCTTTAAGGATACTGAAAAATAAAGCCAGCTTTTAAATCTGCCACGTCCTGTAAGCAAATAAAACCTGAATCTCTATGGAGCTCAGACTCTCTTTCCTGTTCTACTTGTTTCATTCCAAGTAGGAATGGAATAATTTCTTTGCTTCAAATACAAAGTGTTCAAGTGCCTCACAGCTCTCTAACGAGATCTTTTCAAGGTTTCCGTTTGCATGCAACTTTTTTTTTCTGGACATTTAGTTAAGGTAAGGTGCAGATTTACAGCTTCCAGTGGGAAAATTATTGGGCAGTTCAGCTTTTTGCACATTTTAAACAAGATAAACAATTTAAATCTATATATCATTCTTATACATGTAGGCTGCTCCATGTGGTTTTGCTGTCAGGTTTATTGAGGCATGAGACATTTGCCTATAAATGCTTCAGGTTCTTAAAGAATTATGACCACAAACCTGCCAACAGTTAAGCACTTTGAAAGCCCGCTGATTTCAAGCAGAACATTAAACCTGAAGCAAAAACTCTCCCTATTGAAATCACTGGGGCTTAAAAACTATGCTTGGTTGTTGGTTGTAATCTTTGACCATTTCCACACTACACTGTTATAGCACTATTATTCCACTTTTAACATCCTGTGGAATCCTGGGGTTTGCAGTTTAGAGAGAGGCATTTAGAATTCACATCCAGAAAGCTCTTTGGCCTCAGTAAACTACGAACCCCAAAATTCCACAGGATGTTGGAAGTAGAATAATAGCACTGTAACAGTGCAGGGTGGAAATGACCTTTGTCTTTAGATACAAGAACTGGAGACCATGCCTACATCTCTCACAATGAAGAGGTAAGTAGTCTGTGGAAGCACCTGGATTCATTATTATCATTAGAAGATCAAGAAACTTCTGTGACAAATAGTGCCTATTCCTAATTTCATCTGGTAGGCCACATACACATTTTTTTTTAATAAGGAGCAGCCTGACTTCTGTAGTCTAGGACTATACAACCAAATTGGCTGAACTGTAAATAATGAAACTAATTGGATAATTCAGAATGATTTGTGACCCTTTCACACTATACAATAGAGTACTATTATTCCACTTTAACAGCCATGGTTCCATCTTTTGGAATCCTAGGAGTTACAGTTTAGGCAGCAGCATTTAGAATTCTCAGCCACAGAGGTCTAGTGCCTTCTCAAACTACAAACCCTACATGACACTAGAAGTGGAGTCACAGTACTGTAACTGTACAGTGTGAAAGGACTCTTGTATACTCCCCAGATCAGAACAGATTGGCTCAGTTCAGTTCAATAGCATAACAACATAGTCCAAAAAGAGCAATCCAAAGAGGTGGACATTTAATAATAAGCCAGAAAAAGCCAGATTGTGTACCACCCCAATGTGACCACATAAGAAAAACACTATGATGGAGAAGGAGAAGGAAGGAATCTGAACTAGTCCATTGGTAGCTTTGTTGTGAAATCTGGGACAAGAATCTCACCGGTACTCTTCAGTGACACTACTTACAGGGAGAAATTGTAGGAAGTCACTGAAATTGAAGGATGTGTGGATGTTGATTGCATTGGAGCTAGTTTTGCTGCTTGTTTTAATTTTCTTTTGTTTTGTTGATTTTTTGTTGTTCTGTATCTTCAAATAAACTCCAACCTATGGTGACCCTATCCTAGAGTGTTCTTGGCAAGATTTATTTGGTGAAGGTTTGCTTTTGCATTCCTCTTTGGCTGAGAGATGGTGACTTTCCCAAGATCATTCCATGTATTTTTGTAGCAGAATAGGATTTTGAAAACTAGTCTCCATCAATCCAAGTTTGACATTAAAACTAACATACCACACTGACTCTTGCTTTGTTGAATAGACTATCTTAATCATCTAATCCCATTCTTGTTAAATTTGTCTGATCAATGGGTCTCTGTGTGTTTTAGGTTTACTGAGTTGGCTGAAGCAGAATTAGTCATCAATCTGGATAAGCCCAAAATAGCTGAACTTTTTTTCCTGGGCAGTATGAAAACCAATTTGGCTGATCCAGTAGGAATGGCATGTTCTACTTCACTAGCCCAAACAGCTTCAATGCTTGCCTGTGGAGAAAATGCATAGAAATGAGATGGAACGGTAAAAGAAGAGGTATAGCTGAGGAGGAGATTGGTAGGGCCAGAAGAGAGATCAGTAGGCTCTATTGAAGTAGGCCTCAGGACAGTTCTAAGCCATACTGTACTAATTCACCAACTTTGAGCTAAAGTTAATGACGTTTAGTTGATGTCTAGTTAAGATAGTCTTGAGTACTCCAGAGCAATCAAACTCAAAAATTTGCTAAGACAATCTGTCCCATACCAAAGTGCACTCAGGACTTCGCCCTACCCCTTGTGATTTTGGTTGCCAGGGTGGCCTCCCATGTGACCTCTTGTCAATTATAATTTGATCTCTATGTTCATGTTAAGCTATGGGATAATTCTAATTTTAAGACTGCAAGACAATCTTTTTCATGGAAGAAATGGAATGAATGTGGGGTTTATGCTTTGGATTAATTGGCAGATACAGACAAATAATTTCTGTCATTCTCAGTTTGTTGTCAATCTACCAGTTAACCATGGGTACACCTGCATAGTATTTATAATTGCAGTACTTTTTATTATCTATATATGCAACATTACTTTTGAGTGCTTCAGCCGCCCATGCTGTGTTAGAAGCATGAATTATATCCCTTCAAAATATGATGTTCATAAATATTTGTTGTAAAACACTAAGTTTGATATTCATGAAGTGAGGACAAAGTAGATAAAGATTTAGATTATCAACCAGTGCAAATCAACCAATGGAAAATTGCCCTAGCTTCAATGTCTTAAATCTCTTCAGACCTAAATTATCCAACCTAAATTATTTTGGTCCAACAAAATGATGTTGTGGGTTGATTGGATACCATTCCACTGTTTGGAAAGAAACTCTCTGCTTCAAATGAATGTTGATGAGGTAACTCAGATAATGCTTCCTTGCGGCACAAGATGTGGGCATGTTCAATTATGACTTTTTGATTAGATGAATTACAAAATATTAATTTTGTATTAGAAAAATCTTTGACATTTGTAGATCCATGTGTTCTTTTAAATTACGTTCCTGTGATATGGAATTCATTTGAGGGTCAATGTGGTTCAATCCTATACAATTTTATGGTTACTAAAAGGCTTATACTCTAAGACTAGAAAGAGAAACGTTCATGATCTATTGATAAACATCAGAACCCATTACTGCTTAATCTACGCTAACATCAAGAAAATGTACTCTTGGATATAAGGTTAGTTAGTCAGCCTATCTTACCATGGCACTACCTTTCCATGTTGGTGAGACTGTGTGTTCCTGTGAGGCAAGAGTCTATGTTGATGGTGGCAGTGCTGCTAGTAGGGTCTCCCATGTTTGATAGGTTTTTGCTAAAGGGTGTGTGTATGTGTGTGTGCATACACTTTCAAGTTGCCTGTTGACTTATGTGACCCCATGAATTTCATAGGGTTTTCTTAGGCAAGGAATACTTAAAGATGGTTTTACCAGTTCCTTCCTCTCAAATACAGCCTACAGCACCTCTTATTCATTGGCAGTCTCCTGCCTAAGTACTAACTAGAGCTGACCCTGATTAGCTTCCAAGATCAGGTGGGATCTCATGCCAAGCCAGACTCAATGTGCCAAACAGCTGCTGGGCAGCAGCAATAAGTTGGTGGGGGTTGACACTGGTGAAGGATCTCTAAGTGGCAACAGCAGTGGCACCATAGCAAACACTTGTTACTACTGTGAAGGAGGCACGGTAAATCTTCTCTGAATGTCTTTTACCATGAAAAACTGTATGATGAGACAATCCAAAATGAAAGAAGAGATAGTTCCAGAAGATGACACTCCCAGGTTGGAAGGCACTCCATGATTTATTGGGATACAAGAGAGGACAACTATGAGTAGTACTATGGCTAATGATATAACAGGGCTTAAGCCAAAAGGATGTTCAGCTGTTGATGGGCTCAGAGGTGAAAGGAAAGTCTGAAGCTGCACAACACATATTATAGGAATGTGAAATGTGAGAAGCATGAATCAGAGGAAGCTAGACATATTAAAACAAGAAATGACATGCATAAACATTGCAGTACTTGGGGTGAGTGAGCTAAAGTGGACAGGAATGGGACCCCTTGAATCTTATAACTTCACAGTGCTTTACTCAGGAAATGAAAATCTAAGAAGAAATGGGGTGTATTAATAGTAAGGAGAGATGTAGCAAAACAGTCCAAGGATATAATGCAAATCTGAGTGAATAATATCAGCAAAACTTCAGGGAAAACCTGTCAAGGTCAGGGACCCAGGTGGTGAGCCAGCCTGGAGAAAGGAGTGAGAGATATAACAGAGTCAAGCCAGAACATGTCAAAGCAGGGAATTAACCATAGAAGGTCCATTTACCAAAGCCACAACAACAAGCAAAGCTGAAGTCAGAGTCCAAAATCCAGGGGTCAGGAGCCGGGAGTTCAATCCAATATATTAGGAGCCGGGTGCTGGAAGCAAGGAACAGGCAAGGAGAAAGCTTGTAGAAGGTTTGCCACAAGCAAAGGAAAGCTTCCAAACAGGCAGGTAATATAGCACAGGTGTGGCCTGTCACTGCATCTTAAACTTAGTCAAGGAAACTCCCCTTTGCACAGCTTTCTTAAGTCTCCACCTTGATTGTGGGCTGATTGGAGTAGGCTCAAAAGTATCTTCGGGATCACTGTCCGATCCCTGTTCCTTTAAAGGAGCAGGCAGAGGAACGTCTGAGCCTGCTTGGTCTATGGCAGAAGGGGGAGCTCTTGAGCTGCAGGACTCATCTCCAGTCTGAGCAACAGGGACCAACAGCTGTTGCTCTTCATCAGCAGCTTCCTCAGCAGCTTTGCCAGGAGCTTCAACTATCACAAAACCCATTAATATATCCAAAGTCCAAGTTCATGCTCCATCGACAGAGGCAGAAGAAATTGAAATATACAATACTGGACTCCAGGAGGAGATTGATCACACATCAAAACAGGACTTATAGTTAATCGCAGGCAATTGGAATGCAAAAGCAGGAAACAGAGCAAGGTAAAACAAATGGAGGAAAATCTCAAAAAATGAAACAGGAGAGCATTTCTTTGTATTTTGCAAGGCCAACAGTTTGTTCAAATGCATTTTTCAAGTAACCAAAGAGGTGACAGTATACTGAACATTGCCTGATGCCAATACAGGAATCAAAGAGACTACATAATTGGAAGCTGAAGATGGAAAAGGTCCATTCTCTCTGCACAAACAAGAACAGGAGCAGATTGTGGCACAAACTGTGAGCTACTAATAACAAAAGGTAGAGTAAAGCTAAATAAGAACACAGAATCAACCATCATGCCAAAATACAGCCTGAAGACCATCTCTGTAGTATTTAAACATAATGTAAAAAAACAGATTTGCACTGTTAAGACTAATTTGACTGACAGCTAGAAGAAGTCTGCACTGAAGCCAGGACATTTTCATGGAGGAATGAAAGAGTCGCTATCTGCAACCAAAAAGGAAGAAAAACCTCAAACTTGAAGAGTTTGATCTGTCTTCAAGCTGTTAAGGGCAAGCAAGAAGCAAAAGTAAAAGGGAAAAAATCAGAGTCAGAACCCTGAATGCAAATGTTCAACAACTGTGCACAGCTACAATCAATCAATATGGAGAAATAGAAGATGACAGCAAAAAAGGAAAAACAAGAGACTTCTTCCACAAGATCCGAGAAATGAAAGGGAAATTTAAACATGGAGTGAGTATCCTACACAACCCACAGAGGAACATACTAGATGAACAAGTAGAAATAAAAAGACAATGGTAACAATACCTGGAAGAATTATATAAAAGAGATGAAAAGATAACAGATTAATTCAAGGAAAAATCAGTTGAAGACGAAACTACAGTTTTAGAAAATGAAGTGGAAGGTACACTTAGGGCACTTGGAGAAATAAATCACCAGGAACAGATGATATTCCAATAGAAATGTTTCAAGCTACAGAAACAGAACCTACCGTGGTTCTACTTAAAATGTATCAACAAACATGGACAATAAAAGAATGGCCCACAGATTGGAAACACTCAATATATGTTCTAGTCCCCAAGAAAGGGAATTCTAAGGTTTGCAATAACCACTGAACAATTGCATTAATCTTCCATGCAAGCAAAGTGATGCTCAAAATTTTACAACAATATGGAGTGAGACATGTCAGATGTCCAACCGGGGTTCAGGAAAGGAAGAGACATTAGGAACATGTTGCAAACACATGTTGGATAATGGAGCACACCAAGGAATTTCAAAAGAAAACTGGCCTTTGCTTTCTAGATCATAGCAAAGCCTTTGATTGTGTATATTATGAAAAACTATGGATTACTTTTAAAGAAATGTGTGTGCCACAATATTTGATTGTCCTGGTGCGTTACCTGTATGCCAAGGACAAGATGCTACCTTTAGGAAGAATACAGGGAAACAGAATGGTTTCCAATTGTCAAGGAAGTCAGGGCAGGCTCATTTTATCACCTATCTGTTAAACTTGCTTGTTCAAGATATCATATGGAAAGCAAGATTAGACTCAGAGGAAGGAGTGGTGAAAATTGGAGGAAGGAACAACAACAGTTTAAGATATGCAGATGACACCATACTACTAGCACAAAAAAGCAAAGAACAATTATAGAAGAGAGTCAAGGAAAGTGCAAAAGCAGAATTACATTTGAACATTAAGAAAACAAAAATGATGACCACAGATTATTTACATAACATTAAAACTGATGAAGAAGACGCTGAAATAGTTGAAGATTTTCCATACCTTGGCTCCAGAAGACTAGGACTTGGAAGGCAGCTATGAAGGAACTAAACAAAATTCTAGAATGTCCAAATATATCATTGAATACAGCTAGGATTGTCCACACCATTGTATTTCCAGTTTCTATGTATGGTTGTGAAAGTTGGACAGTGAAGAAAGCTGAGAGGAAGAGAATCAACTCCTTTGAAATGTGGTGCTAGATAAGAGTTCTGCAGATATCCTGGACTGCTGAAAAGACAAATGAATGGGTCCTAGAGCAAATTAGGGCTGAACTCCCCCTAGAATCTAGGTTGACTAAACTGAGAGTGTCATACTTTGCACATATCATGAGAAGACATGACTCACTAAAAAATACCATAATGCTTGGCAAGGAAGAAGGCAGTAGGAAAATAGGAAGATGGCATTACCAATGGATACATTAGAGATCAATCAAGGAAATCATGGTCCTGACTCTGAAGGCCTGAGCAGGGCTGTTGATGACAGAGTGCCTTGAAGTACTCTCATTTATTGGATTGCCATAATTCAAAGTTGACTTGAGGGCAGTTAACTGACAGTTAACCAGAAAGTCAGCCTATATTATGTACCTACCTAGCTCATTTGGTATAGTATATAATTGCATATCTATATATATTTAAATAGCTATAGATACAAGAATGCACACAAGTATATATTGTACTAGTTTCTGAGTCAGTTCTATGGGTTGCTTATCAGTCTGTCCTCTTTCATCCAAGAGCCATGGAACCAGATTCAGGGACATTTTGAACATCCATATATCAGGCTGACTGTTAAATAAGTATATGTTTATGCTGAGTTTTATCTTGTACAATTGTTTTGGAAGACCTAATAATTCTTTAAGAAATGGAAAAATAATCAAATATCAAATGTAAGCGTCACTACACTGAGATAATTAAAAGCTGGTTTGGGAGGAAATCTTAAGAGGTAGGAAGACTCCAAACAGTACGGTGATGACTGAGCATACTCAGTGGGCATAAAATGTTACTGTTATGGGAAAAACCTAGAGGTAAAATGTTGTAGCTAGGGGAAAAAGAGCAGAGAAAAAGATACAAGACCTCTGTTCTAACATTTAACACGGTAATTGTGAAAGGCCTCATGTGCTAGCTGTCCTAGAGGTTGAAAAATGTTACAGTGTACAGTACAGTACAGTACAATTCCTAGAATCTCACAGGCAGCATGCATGCTGGCGAAGCTAGCTCAGGGCTTCTGATAATATTAGTATGGTTTGGATGGGCACCATACCTAATTGGCATCATATGCAATTGGCAACACATTTTATTGGCTCTCATATCAAATTCAAGTCTGAGAGGTGATAGAGAGGTCAAACTGAGCGAGGGAAAGAATTTGACTGTAAATGTGAGAAGGGTAGGTCAACTCAAAACTTCCTCCAGGTAAGACTGAGTCATTTGTCAGGCAAATACCCACCATTCCTGTGTATAATAGGATTAAACAGAAGCTGAAATTTTCCAGGGAATCCAACTGTGAGGAGCCACCAGGACACTGATTGACAGATATCCATCCCTTGTACACCTGGATTCTCTCCTCTTTCCTCACAGCACCCACAATAGACAACTATTACAACACCCATCATATCTTTGTCAGTCAAAGCACTAAGCCCATCAACAGGTGAAAGACTCATTGTCCACAACAGGTTCACTTTGTCTTGCACCTGGAAACTTTACTGCCACAGGTTGTTTTCAGGGTACAAATGCCCCTGATTTCAGGAACCCCAGTGCAGTCTCTTGAAGGTCTACCTGCCACTCTGTCCATCTGGCTCCTGAATGAGAACTGTCCTTAGGTCCTACCTAAGCCAAAATACATTTCTGCTCTTCACCACTCTTCTGGACAGGTAATTATAAATCCCCCAAACCCCTCAGCCTCTCTATGATTTTTCCTCCCTTTCTCCTTCAGTTAGCTCTTGTGTGAATGTATGACTGTGTGTATCTTGTGTGCATACATGAGTGAATCCCCTCAATAAAACACATTTTTTTGCTTACTTTTGAATCTTTGGCTGGTTCTTTTCCTGCATGTGCCCATAAACACTGGTAGAAAAGATCTCGCTAAGTTGCCCCCGTCTCACAAGCCTCCTCTTTGAGCTAATTAATTCCCCACTTTTTCAAGAAGGTATTTGGCATTGTAGGGTGGTCTTTGTGGCACCTACATTTTGGGATAACAAGATTGGTGGAGTAAGGTGGGCACTACCCTACACCCTTGCCCTGTGAAGTCAACACCCTTGGCAAAGGAAGTACAGACATAGGTAACTAGGAATCCCAGCCAGCTAGGAACACATGTGAATGAGAATCTGTGTGCTTGAGCCAAAGGGCTGCTGTTGGGTTGGGAATCTTTCCCCTTTCTATCTTGATTTGTGTATGGCAACCGTTCCTGCTTGATCACTAGCTTCGCAGTGAATCATGTCAGAACGCAAGGGTTGTGCACAAACTGTCCTGTCATTCTCTAACTTGGGTCTATTGGTGTGTGATCCAGAGTGTTAGGGCTAAGAAACACGTTAGGAACACACACAGCTCAAAATTGCTAGTGTCTCTGTTTGTGTGGTCTATGTGCCACTTAAGTCAGGCCTGTGTGCCCTTGTAAAGTTAGGCCCATGTGCCATTGTAATTGTTAGGGTGGGTAGGAAGCCCCAATCCCTTGTGTGAGTCTCTACAGAAATTGTGGTCTGCGCACCATGTGTGGTGGTGACCAATAGTTGGGCAGTGTGCAACACCGTGTGGGGCCGCCACTGATCCTAGGTTAAGGCTTTATCCTGAGTGGTAGGAAGATACCCCTCCCTCGAAAAAGCATATAGGCAGGGTTCAGTTGCGTTCCTGATTCCTTTTCCTCCACTGTTCAGCCAAACAATGTTAAGTTCCCGTTTCTGGGTTCGTTTTCCCCCTTGGCAAGCGCTGTGTCTGGTGAGTACCAGGGATCTCCCCAAAAGGGGTCACATGTGACATTCCTGTCCCTGAGTGCCTGGTCCTCTGTGTACTGCTGGTTCCACGGGTGTGTCCTGGCCAATGAGCTCAAGGGAAATGTGAGTGGGAGCCCCTTGAGTTAAAAGGTTCTTTTTTAAAATTTGACTCTTGTTTGCTTTTGTGTTTAGCAAGCGTGTTAGAATGCACCCTTGCTTCTTATTTTAATTGGCAATTTGAATTCGCAAACTTTTGATTTGGTGTTTTTGAATTGGCATTTTTGAATTGGCATTTTTGAATTGGCATCATGTTCCATCATGAGGACAAAAAAGATAAATTAGAGAAATGGGTTATTAAAACAGGCAATAACCCATGGACGGAAGGGTCCTTTAACACTGAGGATCTCTTCCAAATCCTGCAAGAAGTTTACTGCACCAAAAGCAGAGGAAAATCACTTTTTGGCCCATCTAAAGATGCCATGGCAGCATGGGGATTCTGGATGGCTATGAATGATGCCACCCATTTAATAAGGGATCTCCGTAGGATGGCTGACAATCTGGCAAAAGAATTGGACACTGTAAAGGCCCAAAATCAGATGCTGATGGCAGATAAATTGGCCTTTTCTGCCTCAGCCCAAGAGGCTCATGCAAAATTGGATACAGCCATGGTAGAAAATCAAACTCTCAAGGCAAAAGTTGCCACTCTAGAGATGATCTCATCAAGGCACAGTATGCAGCTCAATTTCTAACTAACAAGGCAAAAACGAACCAAGAAAAGGTTAGCTATGAGTCTTGTGAGCGCAAGCTCGCAGAAGTAACCCAAAGACTAGCCATTAGAGAAGCTGTGATTTCCGCAGTGTGTCCCAAGGCAGTTCCCCCATCCCAGTGCATGCTTTGGAAGAATCTTTTCCCAAGGATGCATACTCCCAGACTCCCTTCAACCCCAACTGGAAAGAGCCCATGCCACTCCACCCAGTTGAGACCAGGTCCATGACGAGGCGCAGGGCTGAAGCCTCTGATGATAGCCATGAGATCCAGGAAGTGACAACAGTTTTTGTCTCTTGGAGAGCTACCGAAGCCAAGGCCATTGCTGACCAGCTAGGCCCCTTAAATAAGGATACACGTATCACATGGCTGAATGTCGTTGCCCATTCCTACCCCACAGCTAATGGTCAGGACTTGACCCAGTTAGCCAGACTTTGTATGTCCCCTACAGACCTGCCCACCTTAAGAGTCTGCAGTGGCAGCACGTGAACTGGTTGCTTTGGACAACCATGACTGGATGAGAGAGATCATCCAGATCTTGTGGCCAGGGCAAACTGCAAATGCACTCTTTGTTGTTGAGAGACAGGCCCCAGGAGAAAACCCAGGGGCTTATGTTGCTAGGAAGAAGCTCTTGGCGATCCTAGCTGGCAAGGTCATTCCCTCTCCAAGGCTAGGAACATTTGATTATGACATGGAGGAGCTTAAAATGCTTCTTTATGGAGGTTTTAACTCCCAGACCAAGATGGCCTTAGGTCCCACCTAAGCCAAAATACATTTCTGCTCTTCACTACTCTTCTGGACTGGTAATTATAAATCCCCAAAACCCCTCAGCCTCTCTTATGATTTTTCTTCCCTTTCTCTTTCAGTTAGCTCTTGTGTGAATTTGTGTATCTTGTGTGCACGCATGAGTGAATTCTCCTCAATAAAACACATTTTTAGCTTACTTCTGAATCTCTGGCTGGTTTTTTTCCTGCATGTGCCCGTAAACACTGGTAGAAAAGATCTCGCTAAGTTGCCCCCCTCTCCCAGCCTCCTGATTTTGAGCTAATTAATTCCCCACTTTTTCAAGGAGGTATTTGGCATTGCAGGGTGGCCCTTGTGGCACCTACTTTTTGGGGTAATGCTTTTCTCCCAATATGATACCCAAGGCAGCAATGTTTGGCTACATAGCCCTCCTCATGATCGGGAAAGGTTTGCAATGGAAAGAGAAGGAGGAGGCAGAAACAGTAAACCCAATTCCACTCTTCTGTGCACTTTACCTTTAGTACACACTTTATAATACACTTCTGAATAATTTATCCTGAGCAGGGCTAAAATACAAAAAAAACACCAGAGAAAGACCTAGCTCAATGTTTCAAGAGTCTGATTCCTAGTTCAAAGTGGGAAGCTATTTCTAAATGTCACTGAGGGCAGATCAGAACTGCCACTGAAATCAAGGAGAAATCTAAGTGTTAAATGTGGCTGACATTGAATACAAATGTTCACACCTAAACTTTCTCCTCTCCAGGTAAGTCTAAACCCAACCAAAAAGTAATCTGTCTATAACAATGGAAAAATAAAAAGCTACAGCATCCTCAGATCACCAGAGAAAACAAAGTCCAATGTGTGCCCAGCAGCATAAGAGAGGACAGGCACCATCTTGGACTGATCCATACTGGCAGACATGTAGTCTTGATCCACTCTCAACAGGGCAACTTCAGCATGAGTGTTGAAGTTTCCCAGGATTCAGAAGGATCAAGTCCTGAATTATCATCATCATCATCATCATCATCATCATCATCCTTTATTTATATAGTGCCATCCATGTACATGGCACTTTACAAATTTAAAAAGCAGCAGTTACCCTAAATAAATACATAATAAAATGAAAATATACAATGAAAAGGATCCAGGGTATATGGAAGTACAACCAGTACAACATAACATTACTATAATGGCAATAAACGTTACTATAATGGTAATAAAATATAATACATAAATAGCAATAAAACTAGTCCAACGTTCCAAAGATTTCAGAAAACAAGAAAGTTTTCAGTTTAGATTTAAAAAGAGTAAGAGAAGGGGCAGTTCACAAGGCCACTGGAAGGTGATTCCACACATAAGGGGCAGCGAGGAAAAAAGGGCGTAACTGAGCTAAAGAGGAGGAGCCTCTAGGCTGGGTAAGAAGGCAAGTATTCATGGAGCGTAGGTTTCCAGCTGGCTGGTAAGGAGAGATAAGATCAGTAAGATAAGGAGGAGCTAAATTATGTAAGACTTTAAAAGTCAAAACAAGAAAAAGATCCTACAAGGGATAGGTAACCAATGAAGGGAAATCAGGAGACAGGTAATGTGATCGAAATGGCGGGCTAAGAAAATGATTTTAGCAGCAGAATGAAAAACAGAGACCATAGGGGAAATATGAGATCAAGGAAGACCAGTGAGTAAAAGATTACAATAATCGAGAAAAGAAATAATGAAAGCATGGATTAAAGTCTTGGCAGAAGAGGGAGAAAGGAAGAGTCAGATTTTAGAGAAATTATAAAGAAAGAAGCAACATCACCTAGCAACAGTCTCAATATTGGATGCAAAAGACAAAGAGGAGTCAAAAATGAGTCCAAGACTGCAAGCTTCCTTCACCGAATGGATATGTGTTGTTGACAGCGATGGAAAAAGTGGACAGTAAAGAAAGTTTATGGGGGAAAATGAGTAACTCTGCTTTCGCCATGTTAAGTTTGAGATGGCGATGACGCACCCATGAAGAAATACCAGAAAGACAATCTGTAATGCGATCTTCAGTATCCATAGAAAATTCAGGAAAAGAAAAGTATAATTGAATATCATCAGCATAAAGGTGACATTGAAACCCAAAGGAACTAATAAGATTACCTAGGGAGAGAGTATAAAGAGAAAATAAGAGAGGGCCCAGAACAGACCCTTGAGGAACCCTCACAGAAAGAGGAAAGGAAGCGGATTTATGATTGCCAACTTTCACATTAAATGAGCGACCACAAAGATAGGATGAAAACCAACTAAGGACAGACCCAGTGAACCCTAAGGCATGAAGCGAATCTAACAAGAGAGCATGATCAACCATATCCAAGGCAGCTGAAAGATAGATTGAGAAGAATAAGAATAGAATATAGGCCCTGGGACTTAGCTATGAGAAGATCATTGGTTATTTTGGTAAGAGCTGTCTCTGTGGAGTGTAAAACAAGATATGTAGATTGAAAAGGATCAAGTATAGCAAAAAGCAAAGACAACATGTATGGACAACACGTTTGAACACTTTAGAGAGGAAAGGCAGGAGAGAAATAGGGTGATAGTTGGTAAGAGAAGAAGAATCAAGCGTAAACTTCTTAAGAATTGGGGGAAACAGTGGCATGTTTGAAAGCAGAGGGAAATAAACTGGAAGAAAGAGACAAATTAACAACATGACACAGAAAAAAAAGAATGGCAGGGGAAATAGTAATTAAGAATCGGGAAGGAATCAGATCCAAGGGACAGGTAGAAGGATTAGAAGACTTCAGAATTTTGGACAATTCATCTAGCAAAACAGGGGAAACAAAGAGAATGTAAGGCAAGTGGGCAATTGATAAGTTGGAAGTAAGGAAGAGTTAGGAGCAGAAAGGGAAGAGTGAATAGTTTCAGTTTTAGTATTGAAGAAAGTAGCAAAGTCATTAGCTTAGAATAATGAAGGAAGAGGCAAAGAAGGAGGCTTAAGGAGAGAATTAAAGGTAGAGAAAAGATGCTGAGGATAATGGGAATTTGCACAGATTAATGACCTGAAATGTGAATATTAGCTGTTTTACCATTTATCAACCTGGCATTAAGCAGGAGCCTTTACTATCACGAGAAATCACATATTGGATATTCAGTTACCATGTCAGAGATACCATGTCAGAGGTTATCATGTGTTTGAATAACATTTGTGCATGATGGTCTTTAAAGAAACATACCTTTACCTTCCCTGGCAGATCTTGATACCACTATGCCATCCTGAGCACACTGATCTTGTATGATTTTGGAAGTTAAGCAGAATCAGGCCTGAGCAGTACTTGGTTGCAAGAACACTGGGGAATGCCAAGGGTCTTTCAGTAGGGTTAGGAAGGAATCCCACTGAAAGCCTCAGAGTAGTGCTGCCAGTCAGAGTTGCTACTGCTGGGCTAGAAAGATTCATGGGCTTACTCTGTATAAGACAGTTGTCCAAGTTCCAAGTAATTCCTAACTCTCCATTTTAATTTTAAAAAGTATGATGAGCCTTTCAAGTTAAATTTTCAAATCTGCCTCAGTGCCAGTTAATGTGTAAAAAATACCATGAATTTTTCACAAATTTTTGTGATTTTCAAAAAGAGTTTTGGGCCCATGAATTGGAACTCAGAAACAATGCACATGGAAATCACCAACTGACCTGGAAGTTGCTAATAAAGCACTGACAAGTCTTTGCCTCCAAAAGCCATTAAGCTGATGCATTTCAGATACCTGCTTGCCTTTCATCTTTGTTTAACATTTACCTTGTAACCCAGACAGTACCTGTCTGCTGCCATTGTTATGGGAGCCACCTTTCATTAATGAGCACAGAGGTTATTGAGAAAGAATGAATTTATTCCTTTGTGTGCTGATGAAGCCTGGAACCAGTCCATGGCATCCTTGGGCATTTGCCAGGGTGCTTCCACCTTACCAAGGTTTCTTGTTAATGCTGCTCCCTCCCACACTGTGCTGTAAGGTGGCTGAGACAGGGAGTCACAATGTAAAGTTTCCACTCTTCTTGCAATCCAGAGTTGCTCCAGGACAGTGGTTCCCTACATTGGGTCCCTAAATGTTGTGAGACTCCAACTCCAAGACACCGCAGCCAGCTTGGCCAATGCTAAGGACTTGTGGGAGTTTTAATGCAACAAAGTATGAGAACCAATAGTTTGAAGACCACTCTCTACATGTTGTGGGAAACTTATCTACCTCAACTACCTGGTGCTCATTCAGGGCTCTGATGTGGCTGCGCACAATTGTCACTGCCCCTGTGAGATAAGCCTGACAGGGCCTCTCCCAGTCTCCTTTTCCTTTGTATTGTAAGCTTGCAGGTACAGACTGTCTCTTCTGACTTTTATAAACTACTGTGGGAACCTTTTTGGCTGAAGGACAGAGTAAAAGAGCTTTAAATAAATAAGTACACTTCAACTGTTGGAAGGAATGCTCATTTAATGGAATTTAACCTTTCGAAATTGATTGGATTGCAGTCTTATATATACTTGTCTCTGACTCCTGTTACACCCAATGGGACCTGCTTCTGAAAAGTCAGAGAGAGAGAGAGAGGTGCTCTTCTAACCAAAAAAGGCTTAGAATGCTTTATCAAACATCTATCCATCAATAACCCTTGGCCAGTCAGATTTGGAGGGGCTGGAATTAACAAGCAGGTGCCACGAAGTGTGTGTGTGTGGGGGGGTTCAGTTGTTTAAATATAAAAAAGTAGCTTTTTGCAATTTTCTCCAAGGCCCGGGGGGTGTAACTGCACAACAAGCTCACTCAGTTGGGGACCTATCCCCTACCTGTTTTGAGCTATAAATCTCATGAGCCACAGCAAGCAGGTGAACAGGTATTTGGGGCTATAGTCCAAAGCATCTGGAAGGTTAAATTTACAAAAGTTAATTAATTTAAGAGAAAATTACTGTAAGATGTTTTATAGATAGTACCTATCACCTGTACAAATCTCCAAAGTTAGTAACAATAAAAAATAATGTATGTTGGAAATGTGACCAAAAAGGAGCATTCTACCATGTTTGGTGGAAATGTGGACCAGCAAAGTCATTTTGGAAAGAAGTACATGTTCTTAAAATTTGCTTCCCAATGTAGCCAGATATATTTATTGAATATATTAGATGATATCCAACAACTGGATAAGAAAAACCATCAAAAGATAGTACTTTATATGATTACTGCAGCCAGACTGACTTTTGCACACAAATGGAAACATAAGATAACTCCCACCATAGAGGACTGGTTAATAAATCTCTATGAAGTGAGTTAGTCAGTAACAATTGCACTGTCAGATAATGCTCTTAAACAATTTGAAGATGAATGGAAAATAATATCACCTGTTTGGGAACCCAAATGGGGAAAATTAGTGGTCGTTGGAGTTGAAGATTAAATATAAGACCTTGTAGATAACACAGAAAGTTAAAAGAAACTAGAAGGATGCATTATGAGTATTGAGTTGGAAAAATATAAAAATTAAAGATGAAATGTCAGAATTAATATTAACACCTGTGCAAAATTCTTGGAATAGAAGAAAAAAGGGATCTAAATTAATTTAAGCTAAAATAAAATGTGAACAAAGTAAAGTTTTAGTGAAAACACATGTCTATCTGTGTGTGTGTGTGTGTGTTTGAAGGTAAATTTATATATATCCGAGCACCCATTACTTTGACAGGAGGAAGTCAGTTGGAGGCAGTTATTTACTATTTTGACATATCATATGTAACGTTGTAATTTGTGAGTTATGTGTTTTCCTTTTGCTCATTTATTTTGATGACAATATCAATTTTACAAAAAATAAAATAATACACGGACATACACTTGTGTGTGTGTGTGTGTGTGTGTATATATATATATATATATATGCTGGCTCCTAAATAATAAAATATACAGTGATAAAAACAAAACATCTGGAAGGCGAGCATTTGGAAAGAGCTGCCTTGATGTATCCTAAGAAATGCCTTGCTGGATGGGATCAGAGGTTGTCCCATATAATTCTGTATTTTCTTTCCAGATGCTTTCAGATATAGCGAATGGAGATCATAACTATCTCTTGCTATTTGTCTCAGTACTCTCCATGATATACAGCTCCTGAGTATGGAAGATCCACTTACCTGTTACATCTGCCACCTGTTGCCCATTTGTGAAAATGATTCTCCAGTTGCTGATCTTGTCTTTTTTGAAAGCAGTTGTTGAAAGTGGTATTCACCATCTGATGCAGTGACAGAGAATTTCATCAGTTAATTTTATATTGTGTGAAGAAATATTTCCTTTTGTAATTTCTTACTGAAATAGCAATAAAAGTTGTTATACATCTTAAACTGGAGCTCAAATATTAAGGGAAACAAAGAAAAATTTATCTTTATATATGCTATATCATGCACAGTGTTATAAATTTTCCACATGATGCTGTCACATCTGCCTTAGTAAAATGCCTCAAATGCTTTGTCCTTTCCATACAGAAAAGTTGCTCCAATATTCTCCATTCCTCTTCTTTGCATTTCTCCTATCTTTATTATATTAGCTTTTAAAAACAGCATTCTAAAGACAATGGCTTACACTTAGTGGCAGTATGATACCTAAAAAAAATTGTCTTCAGTCTATTCCTATATAATCATTAAAATGGAACCTAGCTTTTTCAGTGCAGCCAAAGACTCCTTATTTTCACTAAACTTCTCATTGTGTCTTCAAGATCTTTGCATAGTATCTACTAAAGTCCTAGTCTGATTTTTTGGGATTCCTCAGAAGTCCCTACCTACCCAGTGGTTGTTTTTTTCTGAACCCACATTATTATTTCTTCTGATATAAATCATATTTATAATGGCAACTAACTAGGGGTTTTTAATGAGACTCAAAGCTCTGAGTATATTAATGACTGCTCATGGGGTTGTTTTCTACATTATATACCATTACCCTTGCCTTTGAAGGTTATGCAGAGAGCTACTTTCAGTCAATGCTCTCTGGTGGGCATGTACCTATATGAAACATAAGTTTCCAAACACCCAGGTCACATTTACTTTTTCTTACTTCTAGGCATGTAATGAAAATCTGAGGCACATAACCTAAACTCTGTATAATCTATGAAGAGGTTCTGCACCTCTCCAATGTCTTAGGCAGATGTTTTTGATGATCACATATGCAAGGCTCTTTCACGAGAGATGTCAAAGAACACGCCAGGTAACTTTTGCATGCAAAGCAAGCACTCACCACAAAGCTATAAGCCACTGGGAATTGCAGTTAAAATGAGAAATATGGCATGCTTTCTAATATAGAACCCTGATGATGTGCTATTATGGGGGAAATGTAAGACATTTCTTTTTAATTCATGCATCTGTCTGCTTCCTCCCCCCATCCCCACCCAACAGTGAGGTGGTTTTATGCTTCCGTCTCTCTGCCATGTTTAAGTGAGTGTAAAAGCCACTTATTTCCAGTAACATTAATTTTTTTTAATGGATTCATTTAGGCTCATGGATTTCAGTAAAAATAGATACCTTTATTTCATTTTACACCCAGCATGTCGACTATCGTAATGTTTGACCAGTTATTAATCAAAGAGCTAAAAGGGCGAATGTTCCAGCTGAGATACATTAGCTTACATTCAATATTAATAGCTTATGCCAATATTTATTTTGCCCATTATTTAAGTGGTTGATGTCATTATACTTGATGTCAGCATTTTGAAGCAAAGCTACTGGAAGTGGGGGTGGGGTGGGGTGGGGCAGCTAGATGTACTGATAGGTACCTATAGATTGAGCTGTATTCCTTCCACATGAGTGCCCCTGGAGTGCATACTCATGAACTGATGCGCCCACATGGGACTATATGTTGTAACCATGCTTTCTTTCAGTGTGACAGGCACTGCATTTTACCCTTCTTCAAGCCACAACAACTGAACAAGTCAAAGTGATTCCAGCTGCCCTGTTTCACTCAAATAGTCTCTTTGTGGGAATGTGGCCTAGCCCCAAATTCTGCAGCAACCCTACATACTGTGCGGGCTCTTGTTTGAGGCGCTGTGTACACTGTCTAAGGTGCTGCCATCTATTAATGGGAATGGAGAGATTCTTACTGGAAAGAAAGGTCTGGTAGAGCCTTTACTAAGTCCCCATCTTTGGAGAATGAATTAAAAAAACAGACAAAATGCAGGCAGAAAATAAGCTTGGAATCTTAGTAGAAAGAGTATTCATTAAAGAAATACATCCTTAGGATAGGACAGCCCAACCCTTCTTAATTTACACTAAAAAGAGTTAAGAAGGCAGTCAGACATGTGAGAACATGCACTCCTACTTGAGAGAAGACAATAGACAGACATTGGCCTTGAAAAAACAAGATTGAAAGAGAATTCAATCTGGGTTAGTTCCTTTTCTTTATAACAGAAAGCAGTCATTTAATTAACCCTGACTGGACCAGACAATGTAATTGACCCATAATGCTTTGGAATAGGTGGTTGACTGAGGAAGCAAACAAACAGGAAGGTAATATAAAGTTCCTAATTCCTCTCTGTCTAAGACATCTCATCCCTAGTGGACAAGAGAATAGGGAGAACAAACGCAGAAGCTGTTCTATCTTCCAGTACAATCTGCTTTGTAATTCTTTGATTATGGGATCTTCAGCTTTGTTTGATGGGTCAATTTCAGAAGGTGGTTGTGGGAGAGGTCAGATGACCAGATCAGAATGTGCACTGTAGCCTTTTTTTTATTTCAGAGGCCTTGTTCTTGTTTGTCCGTTTTTAAAAAACTCAAAATCATTCTACAGACATCATATGATAAGTAACCACAGTGCAGTTGTACATGTGTGTTTAGTGCAAGCTCTTAAGCAGCAAACATTATTTTGCTTGCTGAAGGGGTTAAATCCAATACCACTTGAATAGGAAAAATAAGCGAATTGAATTGTGCCTCTGAGTAAATTGCAGATGTCTGTCTTATCTCAAATTTTAGAGAATGGCCTTGCAAAAGGTCTGGGAATTTACAGGGAGGCACTATACTCCCTACCATTATTTTGTATCATCTTCTAAACTAACCCTTTGTTCTCTTCTGTACACGTGTATGCCAGTCAATGACGTAATGGAAAGTTAACCAAAGATCTTTTCTCCAGTGATGGGCGGGCTAAGTAAATGATTGATTGCTGACATAGAAGGCAAAAGGTATATAGTGATGCTACCTCAATTAATCGACACAACAGTTCTGAAATAACTGTTGCCCTTGCGCAAGGTATTGTAATAAAATGGCTTTTTGATTTTTTCCCTGAAACCTGGTTTTCACCTCTTTCTTGGCCACAACATTGCAACTGTGGGAGTGGTAAGAATAGATTTACCAGTGAGAAACATATTCACCTATTTTGAGTTGCAATTGTGGTATATCATGGTTGTAAGTCATCTTCCCCTCCCATTTCCTGTATTTTAGGGATTAGCTGGAAAATAATGTGTACTAAAGGTGGCATAAACTGGTGTGAGGTGGCAATTCATTTTTAACAAAGTGGTACAGGGTTCCACATACGTGCAGTACCACAGATCAATTAATTACTTTTTGACAACATAGCTATCTCTGCTTTCTTGCCATGAATTACACAGTTATACAATTGGATGAGAGGATACGAACATCCTCTCATCTAAACTTTCAGTATTTGATTTCTTATAGCTGCTGATAAGATCACATGGACCTAATGTAGGTATTCTGTTGGGAAATGCATGCTTATCCCTGTGCAGAAAATCACTTGTTCTGGTACTTGCTGTGAAACCAGTTCTCTAAGTATGGTGCTTGCATTTCAAAATGCTTTCTGCACACAATGGACATTTAATTGTGCTTTGTTCCAACTTATTATTTTTGTAATTGAGTATTTATAGAGAATGCTGCTTGCATTTATACAGAGACAAATGCAATATGAAGAGAGATATAAGACCAAATAATTATATTATTTTATCCTAGTGCCTTGTTACCTTAAGGGCCTAAGGGGTTAAACATTTAGTCCTTATTTTAATGAATTCTGATTCTGAAAGCAAAGAAATTAGACTCTTGGATCATTTCCACACTACACTGTTATAATGCTATTATTTCACTTTCAACATCCTATGGAATCCTGGGCTTTGCAGTTTAGGGAGAGATATTTAGAATTCTCAGCCAAAGACCTCTTTGGCCTCAGTAAACTACAAACCCCAGAATTCCACAGGATGTTGAAAGTGGAATAATAGCACTATAACACTGAAGTGTGGAAAGGTCCTTAGTGTGCCTTGTTGGTACAGTACAGAGAGAATAAGGTACAGTACAGTACAGAGAGAATAAGGGAAAAGGGTATATACAAGGAAGGATTACAAGGAGTTGGGCCTCTTGTCTAAATTCTTCCAGAATTCAGAATGATAGTACAAATAATAATGATAGTTACAAACTTTTTTTCCAGACCAGAGCAATCAATAGTGAAACATACAAATTTGTTTAAAAGCCTTGAAGCATGTGAGCAAGTATCACAATCATCCTCAGACTCCACAATTTTGACCGCAAGGCAGAAACAAGCCATGGAAAACTGGGAGACAGTGGTATAATTATCATATTTGATAGGGCTTATTGCTTCCCTACTTCAGGGGGCCCTTAAAAGAAATGAAGTGAAATGAATTTACATAGATCTGCCTAGAAATCAGCAAGTATAATTGTCTTAATGTCTGCACACAAGAAGAGGTACCAGCCGGCCGGTCTGGCACCATACAATCAAACAACTATAAAACTAAGAGAATTATGGAATCAGTGACAGAAAAGGATATTGAACTCTCTAGAGGTGGAAGGCAGCAAAAGGGAAGACTGAAAAAGACAACAACAAAAAATTAGCCTCACATAGGACAGGAAAGACAATGAAACAAATTTCAGTTTAACTGCAAAGGACTCTTAACATGCTAAAAATCCAGACAGGAAAGCCAAGGTGCAATCTAAGTGAAGCAATCATGGAGATCTGAAAAATAAGTCATCTGTTTTATGAGCTTTCTTTTTCTGCCTCCCATACTAGAAGACCCAACTTTCACCCTATCGTTATTGACCCTTTTTCTTTTGATAGAAGTCATATAAAATCTCTTCCTGATGTACTTCTGTCTAAGAGCTTAGCTGTAGATGGATCCTTTCCTTCGGGCTATTCAATACAGTTTGTGACCCCAACTTTAGTGCTCCTAAGAGCCCAGTCTGTGTTTTGTAATTTTCCTGGGCCAAGTGGTGAATTAACACAAACTGGAAAGGTGCGTTGCTTTTTACAGATTCCTGGTGATGCACGTGTTCTTATGACAACACTGGATCTATGGGAATATTTTTGAGTACTGTAATTCTGGGATTGAATTAGTTTTGGAACCTCTTCTGGGGCTTTTCTTGGAAGGTTTTTGCAAAGTTTGTAACAGAGGAGAATAGACATTTTATCAACACCAAGATTCAGTCACTGATGAAAGAGTCTGTGCTGTCCAAAAGGATTCACACTTTTTGTTTTGCTGAGGATTTACTAGATTTGGAAAAGCCCAGAATACTGATAGGTAAATCAAATTCTCCCTCAGCTGAACTAATAAAATCTGAGCGGTGGTAATGATGATGATGATGAGGCTTGATCTACAGCAGTGGTTCTCAACCTGTGGGTCCCCAGATGTTTGTGGACTTCAGCTCCCAGAAGCCCCAGCCACTATGGTCAATGCTCAGGGCTTCTGGGAGCTGAAGTCCACAAACATCTGGGGACCCACAGGTTGAGAACCACTGATCTACAGTCTTAGGCCATTTCCGCACTAGACTGTTATAGTGCTATTATTCCACTTTCAACATCCTATGGAATCCTGGGGTTCGCACTTTAGGGAGGGGCCTCAAAGGCTCATCTCTAAAGTGCAAACCCCAGGATTCCATAGGATGTTGAAAGTGGTATAACAGTGCTATAACAGTCTAGTGTGGAAATGGTCTTAGAATCTCTGTGGCCTGTGAAATCTGAAGCTAGTAACTTTCTTTGAAATAACGGCCTGCCTTCAGGAGGAGAAGACTATCCTTTGAGGGCTTGAAATGAGAGGAGCAATTCTATAGGGGCAAGAAGAAAATATTCCTCTCTTGAACCAGATTTGACTCTTATGTCATCTGAGGAAGAAGCTCTAATTATCACAATCCATATGTTATCTATCAGGAAGCCACAGCATATTCCTGGTAGGCTTCAAGTCTTCTTGGTTACTGTATTCTTCAGAATTGCCCAGACCTTTCTAAGAATATAATTGCAAAGTGTGATAATTATTATCATGAAGAGAATGGATATATCCTGTTCCTAATTCATCTAATTTCAGTTTTGTTAATAATTAGTAACTCAACCTGTTGTTCAAGTAGAATAATTTGACTGCTCACCTTCACTGTGTGCCACAGAGATTATCAACCCAATTACCAACGCGATTCTTGGTTGCATCAATAGGGGTATGGTGTCTAGATCGAGGAAGGTAATGGTACAACTTTATTCTGCTTTGGTTAGACCTCATCTGGAATGCTGTGTCCAGTTCTGGGCACCTGAATTCCAGAAGGATATTGACAAGCTAGAGTGCGTCCAGAGGAGGGTGACCAAAATGGTGACGGGTCTGGAAGCCATTCCCTATGACAAGCGGCTTAGGGAGCTGGGGATGTTTAGTCTGCAGAATAGAAGGTTAAGAGGGGACATGATAGTCATGTTTAAATATTTGAAGGGATGTCATGTCAAAGAGGGAGTGGGCTTGTTTTCTGCTGCTCCAGAGACTAGAGCAAGGAACAATGGATTCAAGCTGCAGGAAAGGAGATTCCACCTGAACCTCAGGAAGAACTTCCTGATGGTCACAGATGTCCAGCAGTGGAATATGCTGCTTTGGAGTGAGGTGGAGTTTCCTTCTTTGGAGATTTTTAAGCAGAGGCTGGATGGCCATCTGTTGGGAGTGCTTTGATGGGTGTTCCTCCATGGCAGGGGGTTGGAATGGAAGGCCCCTAGGGTTTCTTCTAACTCTATGATTCTAGGATTCTATAAATCTGACTAGCCAAGTTAAGCTGAGTAACTGAATACCTTCTATATTTGCACTGAGGAATAAGGATTCAAGCCTGCCCTCGATTTCTGTTGTAGCCTATGCTGCACAAAACTGTACAGTTATTAATGACACCCATTGGGACTAGACCTCCTTTGAACACCTGATCCCATCTGATCAGAACCTTTTAAACAATGGGAATTGCAGAATCAGTAACTAAGAGAATAGTCTGAAGGAGTAAAGCCCCCTAGATCTGTTGGTGGAGTACACAAAGAAGGAAAACAACAGTGACTAGCTACTCCTCTCTATGACATTGGTACTATCCTTTATTGTTATTGTTGTAGTTGTTGATAACTTCCACAAAGCCAATTTTGACTTATGGCAACCCTATGGATGAGAGGCCTCCAAGTCAGTTTATCGTGAACAGCCCTGCTCAGGTCTTGCAGACTCAGGGCCGTGGCCTCCTTGATTGATCTCTATCTGTATCCATCTGTGAGGTAGCCTTCCTTTTTGACTGCTGCCTTCTGCCTTGCCAAGCATTATTGTCTTTTCTAGTGAGTCATGTGTTCTCATGATATGTACAAAGTACGACAGTCTCAGTTTAGTTGTCTTGGATTCTAGAAAGAGTTCAGTCCTGATTTGCTTAGCAGTCCATGGTATCCATAGAACAGTTCTCCAACTCCACATTTCAAATGAGTTGGTTTCCTTGTGTCAGCTTTCTTCACTGCCCGGCTTTCACAACCACACATAGAAATTGCAAATACTATGGTACAGGCAATCCTAACTTCAGTATTCAATTATATATCTTCAGAATCTTGTCTACTTCCTTCATAACTGCCCTTTCAAGTCCTGGGGCTTTATTACAACAGCCTGTTACCTTGCAGCAATCTTGTTGTTTAAGCAAATGGAAACATACTGGCACGGGAACAATCACTTTTGCAGTGATTCTACAATAACTTTTGTAGTTATTTTTGCACTTCTCTACAATAACACTATGGTGCTACTTGGTGATGGACCTTCCTCCAGTCAGTCTTCTGTGCTGTCTCACTGACCTGCCTTCCTACCCCTGTTTGCACTTCATAGAGTTCTGTTTACTTTTTAATTTTTAATTTTTTCCAACAGTTGTGCAATTTTAGTTCCCTGCAACATATTTCTTTTTTCTTGGTTTGCCATAATTGTGCACTTACAGCAAAACAAATAATAATTTAAAAAATATGTACCAGGGAACAAAATAAAAGCAATATTCTTTCTTCTCTTCTTCTTCTTCTTCTTCTTTTTGCAGTTGCTGTACGTCTTTCTTTTTAATTTGTTTTGCTGTATTTCTGTAATTGTGGCATGCTGGTAACCACCATGGCAATGCACTTGCACATTTACAACAATAAGAAGAAGAAGAAAAAGAAGAAGAGGGAGGAGGAGGAGGAGGAGGAGGGGGAGAAGTAGGTACTGGGATGGTGAGAAGAGAACCACGCCGACTTGTACCATATGACTGCTAGAATATTGAAACTGCAGCAGAATAAAATGATTGCACCAAGAAGTGATACCTGAACAGTGATGATATTGGAGGCATTAATAGGTTTTTCCGTCAATGAAAAGATGTGATTCAATAACAATGGAAATGTAATGCAACAGCAGGAGAGTTATGATGTCATGTGATAAGGAAAGATCAAATACAGAAGTAAACCAGTGCAATTGTGCAACAAATCTATTGTGTGGTAAAGTTCCCAGTCTTCTTCTGATTTCCTGACAGCAGTCTTCATTCTGATTAATGATTGAGCTAAGGTATGGAAAATCTTTAACTATTGCAATGTCTTCATTATCTACTTGATAGGTTTTTAATATTTTTGGTAAATATATATTGCCCTCAAAATTCAAAATATGAAGATAACTCTGTCTGTACTGATTTAGATCAGATTCTTACTAATATACTTGAACCAATTTTAAGTCTTAATAAGAGGGGATAGAATAAGAGGAGCCCTGGTGGCGCAGTGATTAAATGCTGGTACTGCAGCCACAACGTTGTGAGTTCAATCCTGCAGAGCTCCAGGTTGACTCAGCCTTCCATTCTTCCATAGGTCGGTAAAATGAGTACCCAGCTTGTTGGGGGCAATTAGCTAAACACATTGTAAACCACTTAGGGAGTGCTTTGCTCTGGTAAGCGGTATAGAAATGTAACTGCTAACTGCTATTGCTATAGATATGAAAGCTAGAATAGTGCAATATATCTGTATAATTGTGAAAAATTGAGTCTCACACCAGAAGACCTTATTTGTTTTCCTGTGAGTAGCAAAGCAGGCCAGTCTCTTTTTGTTCTTGTTTATAAATTCCACTTGTTCATATGGAAGGAGACATATAGGGCACAGACTCAGACCTATATGTATACATGGGATCAAAGAATAAAAGCATGATATATTATCGCTTCTCCATCAGCTGCCTCTTATTTTAAGAATTTTACAATTTTCATTAGACCAGAGAGAGCTATCACATGCCAGTTCAACTCCTTGTTTTTTTTCAGGTGGATCTAAATCTCTGGACAATTAAGTAAGTCAAGGAGATAAAAGGGTATACTGGACTGAGAAGGTTTCAGATATCTCCCAGAATATTGTCTCTTAAGGAAAATGTTCTGTCCTATTTAGCCCTCTGGAAAATTTTGATAGATAAGCACAAATATATTAGATCATTTATGATAACTCCAAACTCCGTGGAAACAAATTTAAAAGGCTGGTTTGCTGTGGAGGGTACTGCACACAAATGTATTTTAGCAGCAGCTGTGGATATCCCAAAGCAAGCAGATTCTATATTGATTCTACTGGGATCATTCTTGATCCATCCACCCCTCATATTAATCAATTCTTTCCTTTTGCCCTGACTGGGATCCAGTAACTCCAGATGAAATACATGATTTTGGTAGTCTCTAGTTACCAAAAAAAACTCCTGGAAAGAATAGGCTTCTTTGATAATTACTTAAGTCAAACTCTGTTTGGAGGTGCCTAGTTTCTGCTACATTGTTTACTTGCATAAACTGTAAAGGGAAAATCCCACAAGGCTAGGTTAAAAAAAAGAGATCTATTTGTTCCTTTTGGGGGGTTTAGTTCTGCCTTCAATATCTATAACTACAAGGTATCTGTGCCAAACATTAGCTGGCACTAACACTGACAGAAGTATTTTGCATCTAACACAAATGCTCCATTGCAATATTTCTCCAGAGTCAGACTTGGGGCACATGGATGCTATCAGATAACGTACCAACCAATAGAGGAGTATGACAAAGATGTGTCTTGGTCTCTTTTCTCTTCAGGTTCTATATGAATAACATTTACAAGAACTGAGTTGGAGTATTTTTCACTTTCAATATTAGATGTAAAACTTGTTTTTGTTGTTGTTGGGTGTCTTCATGTCATTTCTGACTTATGGTGAGCCTATTATGGTGTTTTCTTGGCAAGATTTGTTCAGAGGAGGATTGCATTGTCACTAAAGCATAGAGATTGTAACTTGTTGTAGGTCACCTAGTGGGTTTCCGTGGCTGAGTAGGGATTCAAATCCTCATCTTCCAGAGTCATAGTTCAACGTGGAGGGCCTTTTGCACTACACTGTTATAGTGCTATTATTCCACTTTCAACATCCTATAGAATCCTGGGTTTTGTAGTTTACTGAGGCCAAAGATGCCCCTCCATAAACTGCAAGTAATAGCACTATAACTGTTGTGTGGAAAGGCCCTGAAATTATTGTACCACACTGGCTTACTTTTGTATGCTGATGAAGTAACTATGATTTCTACTCCACAAATTGGAATGTAAAAGCTATTGAGTAATCATGGTAAGTTCTTTACTAAGGAGCATCTGATTATTAATCATGCTAGAACAAAAATGGTAGTCTGGAAAGAAGGGGAAAATACACAAAACATACTAGATCAAAACCTCATTGAATAGCAGTTCAGTTTTTGATACATAAGATTTGGGTTTGACTCTTAACTTTCATGGAAATTACACCTGGATGTAGTCAAGTTGAAATCCTCTCACTCAATATGATCCTTTATGAATTGTTCTAAATTTCAAGATGGGAGTCAGGTTGTACTAGCACTAGAGTATTTTCAAAGCCCCAGTTATTATATGGTGCTGAAATATGGCAGTGGCAGGGGTGGGTATTCAAAAGCCTCTTCTCTGGAGATTGTGCAGAATTATTTTATAAGATCCTGTTAAGTGTTTCTCAGGATACACTTATATCTGAAACAGGATTGCTGTCTGTAAGAATCTGTATCTATGTTGCTCTTGCCTTATATTGAATGAATTTTCTCTATATAAATGAATTGTGTAGGTAGGGGCGATGAGGGTACATAATAAAACTGCACACCAAAACTGGGAAACAAAGGCCACAACTTTATTGGCTACAGCATACAATGGGTTGGCCAAAACATGGGTCTGGATCCCTGCATCAATCAGCCCCGTGCTGACCGATGTACCCAAGCTTCCAACCCGGTGTCGGAATCCCAAATGGCCAGCAGGGGGATCCCACCACCGGAATCCCCTGCCACCAGAAGGTGCAAGCAAGGCATGTCCCCCTGAGCCTGACATGCTTGCCGTTGCCTTGCACCCCCTTCCAAACCACAAGGGGCCAATGAACAGTTGCCCAAAGGCCATTGGCCTCAACCAACCTGGATCTAAGACCCATGTGACCGCCAACAAGGCTGGCCCGCCTCCGGGGACCACCTATCAACAACCCCCGCGGCTGCAGCCGATAAAAATCCTGTCAGGCCAGGAATGACCCCTTTCCCACCAGCCCCTGAGGGCCAGAGGCATGAAGGCCAGGCATGGTAAGCTCACAGTTTTAGTTCAGGCCTGATGTAACCCACAAAGGCCTTAGATCTCCATCTTCCCACCCTCATTATGTCCTCGTCAGACAGACCCCATTCTGAAGCCGCTGTAGCAGCCCTGATCCTGAAAGAGTGACTCCCAAACTGCATGTGGGGTAGCCTGAGGCGGGCCAGAGCCACCCGCAGGATGGCCACAAACTGGAACCTAGACAAAGCGGTGCGATCCTGGTGGATGAACAGGGGGCCCAGCCCCTTAGGTCTCATTCGCAGGTACCTACTCAAGGCCTTGGCTGGGCAAGGGCCGCTCCCACGCAATGCATGGAGCCACACTGTGGTCCCCCATCCCTGCTGGTCATTCTTCGAGTGCCTTACCCGCAAGGTGAGAGAAGACCCATTGAAGGCAGCATCCCCAACCAAGAATGCCCTGTTGGACGCGTCCCACTTAGAGCTGCACACAAGCTCACCCACACTGAACACGCCAAAAAATGCAATAGTGATAGTAGCCCCAAACAAGGCCACTTCAAAACAGGAGCAGCAAATTTCGGGCAGAGTCTGGATCAAGTCTCTGAGCAGGTTAAATGAAATAGGCCACCTGGTATCCTTGGAACGGGGACGTGTCTGCCCCAAGTCCGCCAGCACCTTTCTGACCCGAAAAGATTCACAGGGGTCATCCTACCCTGCAGCCTTATAGAAAAAGGAGATGCCAGCCAGATGAGCAGACAGTGAACATCCAAGGTCCCACAAGTAAGCCATGAAATGCAGCACATGTGTCTTGGGGATCTTGCCCACAAGACGATACTCTTGGAGCTGACAAAAGTCTTGGAACCTACAGAATGCCCTGCAGTAGGCCCGGATGGTGCTAAGAGTGATGGACTGGAACAATCCCTCCATTACTTGTCATTCCCAAGATCCCAGAGCTTCTCCAGGAATGCCACTGGCATGGGGTCTGCCTCTGGGGTCAAGGATCGAAATCTCTTTTCCTGGAAGTGAGATAAAGAGTTTATGGTTGCGTTATCCAGCCCTGGAACAAATCAAGCTGAGAAAGATATGTTAGCAGACAAGCAGACAAGAACGAACCTCCTAACCAGTTTCATAACTCTGTTAGATTTGGACGACTGGCAATTGATAACAGCCACCACTGCCTGATTGTTACACCAAAAGCAGACCTTCTTATTGCTGAGCAACTCCGACCAAATGGACACAGCCACCAGGATTGGAAAAAATTCCAAAAAGTTGAGGTCCCTGACCACATCTCCCACCAGCCATGCCTGTGGCCATCACCTTGTGCACCAGCGCCCTTGGAAGAAGACTCCGAAACCCACTGACCCAGCTGCATCAGACTAAATCTGCAGTGCCTGACCAGGCGCGAGTCTGTCCTGCCAAACCGACACCCTGTTGAAGTTATCAAGAAAGGAAAGCCAAACCTTAAGATCCTCCTTAACGGCCCAGGCGATGCGGATGCGATGATGTGGCGCCTTCACACCCGACGTGGTTCTCGCTAACTTGGCACAGAAAGCCCTCCTGGGGGAAACGACCCTGCAAGCAAAGTTGAGGTGCCCCAACAAGGTCTGAATCTCCTTCAAGGAGGCCTTACTCCACCTTACTCCACCCCAAGAAGGAAGCGATTAGCTCCAAGCTTGTCAGTTGGCAGGCGGGACACTCCAAGGACCGAGTCAAGTTGGACACCCAAATAGGAAAGCGATGTGGAAGGGCCCTCTGTCTTTTCATGTGCCAAAGAAACCTCGAGCTCAATTGCCAATTCTCGGAAAACCTCCAACAATTTGGCACAATCCCCAGACCCATCCTTCCTCACAAAAAAAAAGTCGTCCTGGTAATGGGTGACCAGGGAGGAACCTGCCCAGCATTTGACCGCCCATTCCAAGAAGGTGCTAAAGGTTTCAAAGGCAGTACAACTGATGGTGCACCCCATAGGCATGGCCCTGTCGTAATACCAAAACCTGCCAAATTTGAACCCCAGCAAACAGTAATCTTCTGGATGAACTGGAAATAGCCTAAAGGCAGACTGAATATCGCACTTGACCATGTGCGCCCTCCAGCCGCCTGACCACACCAGGCTGACAGCCTAATCAAAAGAGGAATAATGAACAGAACAAACAAAGATCATGGGGAATGGCATCATTGACAGACGAACTTCTCAGGAAGGACAGGTTATGGACAAGCCTGAACTCCCCAGGGGTCTTCTTAGGGACCATGCTGAGGGGAGACACCCTGAGATTGGGCATAGGTGGAGAAGAGAAGGGGCCCACCACCCTGCCCATGTGCACCTCCTTGGCTATTTTACTGGCAATCACCTGTGGAAGATCCTGGGCAGATTTTAGGTTGCCAGCCTCAAAGGCCACCCAAGACCCCACAGCCAGGATGCGGAAGCTGACAGTGAACCCAAGCTCAATGAAACAGGCTGCCCTCTGGTGTGGGTAAAGAGCCAAAAGGGGGCGGAGCGCAGGCAGGCGGACTGGGGAATAAGAGGGAGTGAAACTAATGCCAGGCAATCCCCCCTCCACCGGCGGAGGAAGCAGACAGGGGGCCATCCTTTCGGATAGGTTGAGTGCCACCACCACATCCTGGGTGGGAGAACTGAATTCCTCCATGGTGAGGGCAGGACACCCAGGGGTGGGAACCCAAGCAGTCCTCACATCTGTGTTCAAACTTGCACTGAGCCCGTTGACACTTGCCCTGGTTGAACTCCCAGCAAACCAACCGCCTCAAATCTTTCTTCCCTGGTCCATGAAAAAGCTTATTTCTCTCCGTCCTGCCCCTGATGTGAGGACCAACAATCACAAGCCAGAGCTTGTCATTGATCAGGTCCCAACATGTGGATTCACTCTGCAAGGCTCGCTTGCAGAAGGCACAGTCATATTCAATGGTGGCTGCCTCCCCTGCAAGAGACCTTGCCTTGAGTACATTTCCCAGATGGTTGGATAGATGCCAGCCTTTGTCGGAGTAGGCCACCGAGACTACCCCCATGAAGACATTATACCCGCCAGCCAGTTGCTGAACGAGCATTCAACCAACTCGGCCTTCTCCTCCTTTATCCACTTTTTTCTGGATCTGAGAACACGCCCTTCCTCTCCCTCAGGCCTGAGGAGAGAAAAAACATCCACATAATAGCCATCCAGAATACAACCTTTAGTCTTCCTGTCTAAATGAATTCCTGGGGGATCCTCATGATCCCCGAAGATAGCAAGTGGGCCCCTTTTTTGCTCCCTGATGCTTTGTCTCACACGGCCCTGGGCCCATTGCCCTCTTGAGTCTTGCCCAAGCGCCTGTGGATGGCCCATGCCGGAAGCCCTTGCACATGAGCTGCGGCCTTCCAGTACTCCAGAGCCCTAAGTCCGCCAGCCAGAGACTCACCCAACGCCCTGCCGTTGTCTGAATCCCTGCTGCTCCTCCTTCTGCGCCACTTGTTCTTACTGCTACTCCTACTCCTGCCACACCTCTCCCTGCTGGAAGATTCAGAATTGGAATCTGATGAGGAAGAAGTGCTGAGAGGTGAGAAAGATGGTGACCACTGCCAACAGCCCTGCCATGCCTGAGGTCACTCAAAAGGTATGGCAGCCTCACCCTGGTCGTCAGGGAGCAGGGGAGCAGGCGCAGACCACATCTCCAGGTGCTCCACTTTCTCAGCCAACAGCTCAATGGTCTGAGTGAGACCAGCCAAGACTGCTTTGCTATAGGGGGAGAATCCCTTGTCAAATCAGAAGAGTACCTGGCTGACCCTGCAGGGAGGGCCCGCCTGGAGGCCAGAGCCAGACTGTTCCAGTATTTCCTCTGCCACCTCACCTGGCTCCGAGTGTGAGGCAGAGGCACACACTTGGGAGGCATGCTCCCTAGAGCTGCAGAGACCAAAGAGTACAAGCACAAGGGAAAGATGGCAGCAACAGGAGAAAGGAGGGGCAGAGACGCAGGGGGCAGGAGACCATGCCACCGGGAAGGAGGCAGCCACAAAATGTGAGGGGGCCCCGAAAGCCAACCTAAACTGGCATGTGCTGTGCTGCACCGTGGCCTGGGCCCTCAGGCCACCCAAAGGCGTTGACCAGGCCTGAACTGCCTCTGTTGGTTGCCCACAGGCCCAAGACTAGGCCGGGACCACTGCTGCCACTCCCCTACCACACTCAGAATGGCCGAGTGGTCACCTCCACTGCCTCCAACAGGCAGCCCAAGCCCCCAAGGCCCAAGGAACCAACCCACCAACCGGCACTCTGCTGCTTTCAAGCCCTGCCGGCAGGCCTTGCCATCCCGCTGCGCTCCTCAATCGTCGCTGCTCAACCGCCGCCATCGCAGCTGCTGCTGCTGCGCTGCAGCTGCCAACGATTGAGAAGCCCAGGAAGCAGCCTGGATGCACACTGCTGGCCGCCCACGTGGCTGCAGGGGAGGCTGCCCCATGTGGCCACCCACCCGGCCACGGCAGCCAATCGGAGCGCAGAAAGTGCGCTCTAATTGGCTGCTGCCTCCTGAACATCTGGGCAATCCCCACAAGGCCCTCCTGGAAATGGCCCATCCCACCAGCCCGCAGGAGGCCGGAAGGGCTGCCATTCCTACACCTCCCGCTCCACCCCACAGATGACACCATGTGGTGAATCGCGCAGCACACCCATGCTTGCCAAAAATAATTTTAGAACTACAAACCTCTCCACAAACTCTTGGATATATTTTGCCAAAACTACCTTACACCCCAAGGAATTAATTTCCAACTTTCTCCTTCACCAGAGTGAAATGGTTTTTTAAAGAAAGAATCCATTTTTATACAAAATAGTGGGATTTGTACTCAGTCATACCTATTCTATGATATCCACTGTATAAAATTACATTTGGCTTTGAACAGCAGTTCTTAATCTTTTCTTGACTAGGGACCCCTTGTGAATATAATTTGTTGCTGGGGACTTAAGACCCAAGACTTAACTCAAGATTTAAATATTTAAATGTAAATATTCAAATATTTGTTTAAAGTTGCTCATCAGTTGCTCACTCTTATCCCTTATTCTTCAAGTAGACAATGTAAAGGAAAGGAGTCTTGTTAATGATCTATGGAATAACATAGAATCATAGAATCATAGAATTGGAAGAGATCACAGGGGCCATCGAGTCCAACCCCTTACTATGCAGGAACACCCATCAAAGCATTCCCAACAGATGGCCATCCAGCCTCTGCTTAAAAACCTCCAAAGAAGGAGACTCTACCACACTCCTAGGCAGCATATTCCACTGCTGGACAGCTCTGACCATCAGGAAGTTCTTCCTGAGGGTCAAGTGGAATCTCCTTTCCTGCAGCTTGAATCCACTGCTCCTTCTCCTAGTCTATGAGCAGCAGAAAACAAGCCCTCTCCCTCCTCGACATGACATCCCTTTAAATATTTAAACATGACTATCGTGTCCCCTCTTAACCTTCTCTTCTACAGACTAAACATCCCCAGCTCCCTATGCCGCTCATCATAGGGAATGGCTTCCAGACTCTTCACCATTTTGGTCACCCTCCTCTGGACATGTTCCAGCTTACTGATATCCTTCTTGAATTCAGGTGCCCAAAACTGTACACAGTATTCCAAATGAGGCCTAACCGATGCAGAATAGAGTGGTACCATTACCTCCCTTAATCTAGACACCATACTCCTATTGATGCAACCAAGAATTGTGTTGGCTTTCTTGGCTGCCGCATCACACTGCTGACTCATGTTCAGCTTGTGATCTACCAAGACTCCTAGATCCTTTTCACATGTACTGCTATCCAGCCATGTGTCCCCTATGCTATATTTGTGCATTCCATTTTTTCTGCCTAAGTATAGGACATTACATTTCTCTCTGTTGAAATTCATTTTGTTAGCTTTGGCCCAGCTCTCCAATCTGTCAAGGACATTTTGAAATTTCATCCTGTCCTCTGGGGTGTTAGCAACCCCTCCCAATTTGGTGTCATCTGCAAATTTGATCAGCATATTCTCTGCTCCTTCATCCAAGATATTGAACAGCACTGGGCCCAGGACAGAACCCTGTGGCACCTCACTGGTCACTTCTCTCCAGGATGAAAAGCAGCCATTGGTGATCACCCTTTGGGTTCAGTCAGTCAACCAATTACAAATCCACCTAACAGTAGCCCTGTCCAGCCCACATTTTACTAGCTTCTTTGCAAGAATGTCATGGGGAACTTTGTCAAAGGCCTTACTGAAGTCAAGATATGCTACATTTACAGCATTCTCTTCATCTATCAAGCTTGCAACCCTACCATAAAAAGAGATAAGATTAGCCTGGCATGACTTTTTTCTGAGAAATCCATGTTGGCTTTTAGTGATTACGTTGCTTTCTAAGTAATTGCAAACTGATTGTTTAATGATCTGCTCTAGGATCTTTCCTGGTATTGATGTCAGGCTGACTGGGTGATAATTATTTGGGTCCTCTTTTTTCCCCTTCTTGAAGATAGGGACGACATTTGCCCTCCTCCAGTTTGCTGGGACTTCTCCTGTTTTCCAAGAGTTCTCAAAGATTATTGCAAGTGATTCAGAAATGACTTCTGCCAGTTCTTTTAATATCCTTGGATGTAATTTATCTGGCCCTCAAGACTTGAATTCATCTAGTTTAGCCAGATATTCCTGTACTACTTCTCTTTTATTCTGTGCTGCATTTCCCCCTCTTCCTCACCTGCCCCCCATTCCCCAGGTTGAGTACTTCTACCCTTTTGGGAGAAAACTGAGGCAAAGAAGGTGTTGAATAGTTCTGCCTTCTCTCTTCCCCCCGTTATTAACAGGCCATCTTTTCCACGCAGTGACCCTGTCCTTTCCTTGTTTTTCCTTTTGCTGTGAACCTATCTAAAAAGCCCTTTTTATTGTTTTTAATGTCTCTGGCAAGCCTGAGTTCATTCTGTGCTTTAGCTTTTCTGACCTTCTCTCTACATATCCTGGATATTTGCTTGAATTCCTCCTTGGTGGTTTCACGATTCTTCCATTTCTTGTACATGTTTCTTTTAACACTTACCTCAGCTGAGAGTTCTTTAGTCAATCATACCGGTTTCTTTAGACACCTGCCATTTTCCTCCTTATAGGCACAGTTTTTAATTGTGCCTTCAGTATCTCTCTTTTAAGAAACTCCCATCTGTCATGAACTCCTTTCTCTTTTAGTATGCTTGACCACGGGATTTCAGCAAATAACTCTCTAAGTTTACAAAAATCAGCTTTCTTAAAGTTTAGGATGAGTGTCTGGCTACACTTGGCTACTCCTTCCCACTGAATGACAAACTCCAAAGGATCCCTAAAACCCCTAAGGATCCCGCCACCGCATGCTTTTGCCCTTTCCCCCAAAGCAGTGCTTGGAAAAGTATAGGTCTCAATGCTACTTTGGGGGAAATGGCAAAGAAATGCTGTTTCCCTCTCAAGGAGCACTGAAAGAGTAGAGCTATTTCAGATGGAAATGATGTTTCTTTCACACTTTCCCCCAGAGGAGCACTGATACCCTCATTGCTTTCTTTCCCAGCAGCCGCAAGACTAAAGGGACTCCCTTCTATTCTCTTGGCTGCTTGGAAGGGAATCTCCACAACTCTGGCTAGCTCTGGCTTAAGCAGTGTTGCCACACTCAGCCCACAAAGCCTGAGCTGGGTGTCTTCCCTTGTCTTCCAGGCTTTCCTCTCACCTTCCCACACTCTGGGCTTTCTGATGCACCTGCACAGTAGTGCCAGGAGCCTTCAGAGCAGGCTGGTATGTCCGGAAGGGCACTGCCACTACTGCCACTGCCATCATTACTACCGCCTGTGAGGAATCTGGGACATGCTGCATCAATCAGCTGGGACATTTTTTAATCCCTTGTTACTCTGTGACTTGGGGGTCCCAGGAGGGGCACCCAAATAACAAAACAAACCTAGCAAGATGGGGGAAATTAGCTGGAGCACTCTCTTGGCTAACGAGAGGCAGGGTAATGCAGCAGGATCTTTTACCCTATGTCTCCAGCGTCAGGTCAGTGAGGAGGCAAATAGTTCAAACAACAATTAAGATTTATTAAACAGTTATTAAAGAAAAGCACAAACACACTCCTAACTACAAAAGGAAAATAGAGTTCAAGGGGAATGGGTGATATGCCACCTGTCCTGCAGTCCTGGGGAAGTCAATTGTAGAAGAGGAAACCCGGCGTGGCGGCCGAGGGGAATCTGCTGAACCGAGCGGCAGCAAGGCAGAATGAAGTCCAAGCGATCCGGCGAGAGTTCCGAAGAGCTCTCAGAGCAAGGGATTTTTACAGGGGAAAGAACGACCGCAGGCTAGTCTGGTCTCGGGTGAAAACAATAAGTTTTGGTTGGAGACAAAGCCTCTGAAAGGTCAGAATTTGCATGATTGAATTAAAGTCCGAATTGACAATGGTACGGCCAGTACGTAGATGCGGCTAGCTCAGCAGTTAAGTACCTAGCTCACCAGGTGTCCTCTCAGGGCAGAGGCTCCCTTGGTGGTAGCGTGCATTTGTAATGAAGGTGTTTGTTTCAGGAGGTCCCCTAAAGCAGATCTGGCAATATCTGGCTTGGTTTGGTAGGAGCAACAAGTAATAGCCATGCCTAGCTTCACGCTTGTTCGGCGGGCCTCACAAACACTTGGCTGGTGGCAAAGTAAGGCCGAATTGCAATATCAAAATGATTTCTTTGGTTTACCAAGGGCCAGGCCAGTACACGGCGATAACAATCCCCCCCCCCGAAAATGGGCAATTTGACACCAATTGGTCATTTTCCAATAAAACATTTCAAAAAGAATTTGGAGCCGAATAGAGGTCTACAGATTCCGGAGACATATCACACCAAGGGATTTTGCAACATTTCTAACTAGCAAAAGCAGTCCCTGACTAACAACATCCTAACTACATATACAAGAATGTACAAATGGCAACAATGTAATGATTAACAAACAGTGAGCAAGTTAAGGATGCAGGCAGTTTTCAATAATTAACAATCGCAACAGCAAAAGGCAGTGATAAACAAATGAACAATTGGTACAGGTGGAGGATGTGAGCAATTCTCCAAAAAGGGTGGATAATGCGGACAATAACTTAATGGTTCAGTGAAAGATGAATGCAGGCAAGTGAAGCAACTGGCAAATGATGGTAATCCAAGGTGGAGGGAAAAACGGGCAGACTTGACAGTCCAATAGTGTGGGATGCGGGCAAGTTCAACTATCATGCGGGCAGAGCAATTAGTCCGGTGGTGATGTGGGAAAGGCAAATGCCGAGGTCCGAAGGAGTGAGGCACAACAAAGTCTCTGCACACACACCCCCGGAAACAAGAAGGTTCGGGATCTGCAGAGTGTGGGCAAGTTGGCGGCTCAATGGGGCTGGAACCATAGCAATAGTCCGGGTTACTGGCCAAAAATTGTCCAAGTCCATGGTCGAACTAGCCCAGCTCCTTGCGAGATCAGGCTTGCGAAATGACAACCGGACTAGTCCAAATGGGAGGCAGGTGTGATGCGGGCAGTATAGTCCATGAAGTTTGTTGTGGAATGGCTGGCTGTGATCCCCAACTGCAGCACTGGAACGGGATGTTGTCTCGGGCTTGGTCCTTCGACTGCAATCGGAGTCTGGATACTCACACACACACCCCACGGTGCTTGGGATGGATGGACGGGTCCGGGATGATCGGCTTACAGGAAGGAGCGATCTGTAACTTTTTGAAAGAAAGACTGACACCAGTTACTACCAATACAAATGGTTAATGCAAATCTCTGGTACAAAGCCTCCTGGGAACTGGGTTTGAATTTGGTTGTCATGACTTAAAAGATCTGGGGATGTGAGGGTTTAAAAGGCAACAGATTCTACAGTGTTCTTGGCCAGGGGATGGCCGTTGGTCGCGATGGTGAGGCGGATGCATTGGAACCCGCATCTACTCACTAAGCCTGGATAGGCCAGTGTCTACCCCATCCCAGCAGCACCAGGAGACCCCGTTTGATGAAGGTTCCATTTGCATTCTGGTCCGGGCCACACACAGGGCCTGCACGCTCACCCTTCCCTCTCTCTAAGACCAAAGCCGGAGCTCCAAGCCTGATGATGTAACCCGAAGGCTTGGGGCGGCAGGGACTAGCTGTTAGATGCTAGCTCTGAGGCAACCGCATTACCATCCAAAAAAAACACAAGCTGGAAGATTGGCTGCCCGCGGATAGGCTTTTGAAGCCAATCGGAAAACTACCACAAACACTACACTAACACTCTATACTATCTTTAACTATTTACAAATGTTACCAGTTACGCCTCGGAGTCTGTTGGTAAAACTTTCCAGCTTGAAGCTGGAAGATCTGTTTCTTGGCCCACTGAACCAGTACAATTAGACATATAACAAGTACAATCTGAAATATTATTAAGACTATTAATGGGTGCATGGCATATTGGGCGATGGTCTGTCTGGAAGATGACCAATTAAAAAGGTCCCACCAAGAATGTTTCGTAGCGGCCTCTAATTCTACAGAGGATTTTACAACCTTCTGGGCAGCATGGTCCACATTTACAACAGTTTGATGGAGGGAGTATGAAACCTCCTTTACTTGGTTTGCCAAATTGGTGAATTTCCTGAGCCATGAAGATGCAGGGATTTCGTCACTAAGATGGAACCCATCTAGTTTGGATTCTCGAGGTGCGTACTCAATTTCCAGAATATGGTTTCGCCTTTCCTGGAGAATATAAAAATCTTGGCCAAAGCAATCCGTTATGAGCTGGCTGCAGAAGCAAGTATTACCGGCAGATCGGTCAATCAAAATGGGAGTGCCACTAAGCACTAAGGTCACACTCTCACACGGAGTACGCAAACAGAAACAGTCTTTAGTAAGCTGGGACATTACTGTGCAGTTGATGGGGACCAAAACATATTCAGAAATGTTGCCATGCCCAAAGCTGTCGATGTTATGGAAGCATTGCACTCAATGCTGGTGGAACAAACATCCGGAAAGATCCAATGAATGCGTACCATTGGACCAATGGTACAATGTTACCGGTAGCAAAGTGGCATTGACAGCTACAAGTGGGAGCCCTAAATGAGACAGCGGATGTATGATTACCGGATCCAGAATCCTTTCATGGGCAATGTCTACCGTGAGAGTTAGGCTCTGCCAGGTAGCGTGCCGTATCTTGGCCAAAGTGGCAGGGTGTTCCAGTGATTCGGAGTATCGCTCTCATAATAGGCTCAGGAGCTCAGGGTATAGTAAGCCCATGAGACTGGCCTGGATCACCTGAGCGGCAAAGGTGATCACGTTGCTTTGCAGCTGCGTACATTGTATCGCAACTGCCAAATCTTGGGTCGTGTTCTGTAACACGCGGTCGAGGTCGGCTATTATATCACGCTCGGCGCCAACCCATTGCGGTAGCAGTTGGCTAATCAAATAAATCCATGCCTTTTGCCAAATTGGTGAGACCTGCAGTGGAAGATATTCCTAAATCCTTTGTCTTGGTGCCAATTATGCCTAATTTATTTGCCAAAATTTCTTCATTAATGGTATTTAGAATGGTGCCGCCAGTTCCAATACCTCCTAAAATAGTTCCCAGAATGTCTCGCCTAGGGCAAGAGTGTGGCTGGGAGAAGGACAGCCAACATTTCTCTGTGTTCCCATTGTTTCCAAGCAAATTTCAAATAGGGCGCGTAGGTCGGGAGCACTTTAGAGATGTTGATGACAGTGAAGTTAAGCACCATCGTCGTGAGCATGGGTTGAACGGTGGTATAGGCTACCATTTCTATATCCTTGCGGATCACAGAACTACCCACATACATAGCCAGTCGCTTACCTGAAGGAGCCCCGCGTCGTGGAAAGTCGGGACACCATTTCTTCCTGCACGTGAACGCGCAACCTGTTGGGGTCTTGGTGAAGTTCTGACACTTGAACATGAACGTCTCCCATAACCATTTGGGACGACACTCATCCATGTCAAATGTGACTGTGACCAGGGCTTCCTTGTGGAGATTGCTCTGAATCACTCTAACTGTTGTAGGGGCCCCCTCAGTTAACATGTCCACAGGTATTGTCATATTGTGGTCGGCAACAGCCATGGTTAGGCTTGCGCCAAGCCAGTCATTGGAATACACTACCGGCTGTGTAAACAGCTGAAAGGGGTACTGCTATCACAGGGACTTCCCGGTTTGGGGGTTTCCCTTTCCAATCTTTCACTAGGGTTGCCAAAAAGACCAGCAGGAGCGCCACAGCTGACTCCTGGGTGGGAACCCATTTTCCCAATCCGGAGTGGAGGTCTGAGTTAAGCCCATGGACCTCCAGTACAACAGTCTTGTCCAGTAGGATGGTGACTGGAATGTGCCCAAACTAGACCGGCCCATCTCACAATCACCAGTGCCACAATCACAATGCTGCCAGGGCCTTTGAAGGCAAAGCAGCAGCAAAGCATCCAGAAAGGGAGGCGAGCTGTAGCCACAATCATCTCCTCGCACATGTCTAGTGTCCGTCCGGGAGCTAACAAAACTACACTGGGGACCAGAATGGCACCGCCGCCCTGCGCAGCTGAAACTACCTGGGGTCCCTGCACCAATGACCTTGGGAGCACATCCTTGCTGCAGACAATGGACTCAGAGTTTCGCGGGAGAATGATGCCCAAGAGGCCATCACTACCGCTACGGCTTTCCCAAGCCAAAAACTTACAACACAACGTCTCCAAAGGATGCGGAATGTCCTTCCAGGTTAACGCCAGTGACCCCCCTCACCATATCCAGAAGACTGGACATGCTCGGGCGTGGGCTCACCAGGACCAACCAGTTCAAGGGGTGGCACACTCAGTGCTGCACCAGGGTCTACCTCAGGAGGGTCTCCCCCTCGGTCTGGGTGCCTGCCTTCACCTGGGGTTTCCTCCACCTGTGTGGCTGTGACCTAGCCACCATATGGCTTTGGAACCTGTGGGACCGAGTGCATCCCTAGTCCAAATCCAAATGACCGCCAACCGGAGGTGGGCCGTTTGTGATGGTCTGGACCAGCTGGTGGTCCTTCGGAAACCAATGCCTTTCCAGAGCATCCAGAAGCTCTGAAGTAGGCTTCCCATCTAGGGAAGTCCTGTCCATTACTGCTGAGTGCAGCATTCCCCAAATCCTGGCCCTATCCGTGGGAGACGGCTGGGTCGGGGTTCGTACCTGCCAGACGTTTCCCTGGGAAAACCAGACTCAGAAAACTGCTTGGGGCAGTGGGCTGCTGTGAAGGGTTCCCTTCCTTGCCTGGTTGGTGCGGTGGTCCCTTCCCTGCCACTGCCTATCCTGTTGGGGCCCGGGTTCCAGTTCCCTTGTGGAAGGTTTCTACAACTTCCTATGTTGGGAAGGGGGTCTGTAATTGGAGTAAGTTACCTCCGATACGGGTTTCCCCAATTCCCGGGGTTTTCCTGTGGGCCTTTGAGGGAGGACGCAGGGAGTCAGCCTCTTGCAATAGGTCTGCGACCCTGTGGAGGTTTTTCCCCAAAACTTTTCCCAAGATGTCGCCCAGTTCCACCAAGCCCAGGGCCAATTTTTCTCGCAGTTCAAGCCTCCGTACAACAGAGTCTTAACTCTACATGATCAAAACGGGCCCCAGCTGTAAGGGGCACCTTTTCAGCTAAAATGGCGGTGCTGCTCCCACGCCACGTAAGCCTCAGGGTTCTCATGAGGACCCTGCTGCTCCATGACGTAGAGCGCACTGCACTCTGTCCGGGCCAAAGGATCCTCACATCTCTCTCATCCAGTCGTGTGCCTGAGCCTAATCAAGCCTCGAGCTGCCACGGCCGATTCAAGAGTCGGAAGGTCCGACGGAGACTGCAAAGGCACGCCTTTGCGTCAGGTCTTGGCCATTGGCTGTTGGGTAAAATTTTTTCACCGCACTTAGCCACATGATGCCAGTGGACTGGTTCAAGGGTCCTAACTGATCTGCGATTCCCTTTTCCTTATTGCACTCCAGGGGATTCTGGCCTCAGTGACCTGAGTCTCCTGGGTTTTTTCACCACCACTGCTAGCTGGAAAGTCCTGCGGGTCATGGACCATGTCTAAACTGGGTGGACTGGCACCTTAGGGGTTTCCCCAGTCCGGTTATGTGGAGAGGACACTAGGGCGTTGCTGGCAAAGGATCCTCTTGGGCAAAACTAGGGACAGCCCGGAACAGCGCCAAAATTAAAGCCTTACATGTCTGGAGCTGACTTTGGGCGCAATCTGCTTATGGCAGGCTGCGTGATAACGACGCCTGCTGTTCTTTTACCTGGCTCACCATAAATCGACCCACAGACCGGGCATGATAAGCTACCTCTAAGGGTGGCTTTCTCCCCCCAAAATCTGGGCGACTGGGTGAGGTTGCTCAATTTCTGGGCTGAGGCCTGCGCAAGGGATCAAAAGTTACCTTGTCCGCTTGTAAGGTCTCGATCTCGGAAAAAGCCCATTTCCTTCCCCATTTCCGTAGCTTTCCCCGGGTCTCAACAAGGGCACTCCTAGCATCTCTAGCCGCAAGCCAAAGTCCCCAAGCTGCCAACGAATCCTTTGAAGGCCCAAATGGGTTCCTTGATTTACACGCCAGGGCATACGTTTCCTGGAGAGAGGCGAAAGGATGGCCGTCTGGAAGACAGAGTCCTTCCGGGGGCATTTTCCCCTTTCCTAAAACCCATCTCTCCAACTTCCCATACCTCTTCTTCACACATGAGGTCCTTAATTACAACAGGGCTCCCCTTTAGCCATCTCTACCTATAGTACACAACATAATGACAACAGCTTCTAACACAACTTCCTACAAATACGGGACCAGGACTTGGAGTGACGGGGAGGATCACCTAGACCCTGGGGAAACTAAGGAAAACGAACTCACTGGAACTTTCTGGGGGAAGAGGGAAAAGGAACCAAACTCTAGCCTCCCCCAAAAAAGGTCATTTTTCAGCTCGGGCCCGGTTCTGCACCTCGACAGCACTGACGACAAAAGGACAAGGCCAACGGTTCAGGGACGGGGAGGCCACCGAGGCCTGGGGGAACCCCTCAGGAGCGCTTCCGAGGCTCACTGGAAGGGAGGGTGACGAACTCAAAGGAACTTACTACACTGCCTGGCCAAGCAGCAGGGGAAGAGGAACAAGGAACCCAAACTGAACCGCCCCTTTCTGGTTTTCTGGGTGCGTGGCACCTCCTCTACCTCAGGCTAAACCGCTAAACCCACAGCTGGGTTTGGGGATTCACCACCCAATCCTAACAAGCTGGCAATATCGGGACACACCTCAAAACTGAGAACCCGGGGACTCACCACCCGTGCCTTCTCCAAACCAAAAAACCCAAAAAACCCAAGGGAAACTTACAAAGGGACAACAAAGAAGTGGGGTTGTTCCTTCCGTGCTGTGTGCCTTACTGCTAAAGTGTTGAATGAGTGTGGACTGTTCCTAATGCTAGCGTCCTAACACTTGGACCCCAGCCCACGATAGACCCAAGATGGGGAGGTGGCTCCCAGGACAAGACAAAAAGAGGTATAGTGTCCCACCCGATAGAAATACTGCACAAACACACAGAAATCACATACACACACTATCCTGCCTACCAGTGCTCTAAAACCACTCATTGACCGTTCCCAAAGTCAGTACCGCCCGATTTGAGGAGGTTCCGGATTCCTTCTCAAATTAGGGGTACCGGGCCTGCCCGCATTGCTCCACCACTCAGTTACCCTGTAACTTGGGGGGGGGAGGGGGGCCCAAATAACAAAACAAACCTAGCAAGATGGGGGAAATTGCTGGAGCACTCTCTTGGCTAACGAGAGGCAGGGTAAAGCAGAGGACTTTTACCCTGTGTCTACAGCGTCAGGTCAGCGAGGAGGCAAATAGTTCAAACAACAATTAAGATTTATTAAACAGTTATTAAAGAAAAGCACAAACACATTCCTAACTACAAAAGGAAAATAGAGTTCAAGGGGGAATGGGTGTAGCCACCTGTCCTGCAGTCCTGGGGAAGCCAATTGTAGAAGAGGAAACCCGGCGTGGCGGCCGAGGGGAATCTGCTGAACCGAGCGGTGCAAGGCAGAATGAAGTCCAAGCGATCCGGCGAGATTTCCCAAGAGCTCTCAGAGCAAGGGATTTTTACAGGGGAAAAAACGACCGCAGGCTAGTCTGGTCTGGGTGAAAACAATAAGTTTTGGGGTTTGGGGCAAAGCCTCCGAAAGCTTGGAATTTGCATGATTATTAAAATCCGAATTGACAATGGTATGGCCGGTATGTAGATGCGGCTACTGGCAGTTAAGTACCTAGCTACCAGGGTGTCCTCTCAGGGCAGAGGCTCCCCTTTGGGGGTAGCGTGCATTTGTAATGAAGGTGTTTGTTTTAGGAGGTCCCCCAAGCAGATCTGGCAATATCTGGCTTGGTTTGGTGGGAGCAACAAGTAATAGCCATGCCTAACTTCACGCTTGTTCGGCGGGTGTCACAAACACTTGGCTGGTGGCAAAGCAAGGCCGAATTGCGATATCAAAATGATATCTTTGGTTTACCAAAAGCCAGGCCAGTACACAGTGTTAACACCCTTAAATCTGGGATCTTCCTCATTTTCCAGGGGGAATGGAATCTACCAGACCCTCTGTGAGGGCTTCATGGACTTCCAGGTGCCTGTGGACCCAGGTTAAAAACTATTGGCCTAGTACAATATTTTCCATTCCTCCTTGTAGTCACTTCAAAAAAATTAGCTTTGGTGTTCCAGCATATGACCACTGCTTTCATGGATGAAAGATTTAACAGGATTCTGGGAAATCAAGGAAACTGGCTTTTGGTAGGCAGATTGATTATGGTCACACATCCATACTGACAGAGCACTTAGAGCAAAGGCCATATTTTCATCTCTCTGGATCTTGTTACATTCTACCCATTCCCACACTTCTGTGAATATGCTTTTCAACCTGAGGATTTAATTTACTGTGCTGCAACTGAATAATTGTGCTTATATCCACAAAAGCTCATGCTAAAAGAAAAAGCAGTTAGTCTTAAAGGTACTGCAACAGTCCTTTCTTTTCTTCCCTTCATTCTTCCTGTTTTGTAATTTTGTGTGTTTTTTTATTCATATTTTATTTCTATGTATTAAAATTTTATGGTCCATGGCTGTTAACAGTACAGTTATTGTCTATTCTTTTAACTGAAGGTTTAGTGGGGATGTTGCTTGATGTTCTCAGTTCACACCAATAAATGCAATATGAGGAAAGGCATAAGACTAGAGCACTGTTCATCCAAAATTAGTATTATTGGGCTGGAATAAGTTCTAATTCCTTGCATATCAACTTGGTAGCCATACAGATGTGTGTTGCACATTTGCAGACCTCTGCAGACTCATGTCTAATGGGAAAAAATGTTTTCCAGAAGTAGGATGTTTTCTAGTGGTTGTAGCATTTTCATATGGTGAGGGGACTCTTCTTGAAATTGTGGAGGATCTTCTCTACTTCATCAGAAAGAAGATATCTCACATGAGGGAACTCTTATGGTGGAGAAGATTATCATCATCAAGCCACTAAGGCTGCCAAAAATTTGTTTTATAAAACAACAGCTCAGCTTAGGCTAGGCAGATCTAGGTCTAACTCTAATCACAGTGCGGCTGGAAATGGAATATTGTTTTTCTGAAATGTGGGTTTATTTATGAATATATGGCAGGAATATATGTGTCTATCTGATCTCTTTCATGAAGTGTCACCACTGTGCAAGGTGTAGGAATGCTATTGCATTTTCCTCCTTTTTCAGATTTGGGAAAAATTGTTCTTTGGAAAATGTTTTTATAAATTGAGGGGGGAAACCTTTATTCATTTCCTCTCTAAGGCATAAGCAATTAGGTCAAATGTTTCATTAACATTAAGTGGTAAAAATCAGGACACCTATATGGCCAGGAAATCATAATTACTGGAGCAATGGATTCAGGCTCGTTTTCCTCTTGGTATCCAACAATCGCTGTTACAGGTTCACAAATTCCTGCACTTATCAAAATCACTGATATGGAAGCTGCCAACGAAGCCTCGTGAAGAATATGTTAATTGTTGAAAGGTATATTTGAGTAAGGCAAAAAATATTGTGGAACATACATCTGACTGATCACATTTTTTTTACTATCCTCAGGTGCACAGAAACAAAAATTATTACAAATGCTTTACTGAAGAAAGAAAAAATGTGAGAGAAATCATTGCTACCTATCTGTGGGCTAGGAAAGAGGGGATTGAAATGGCTGTAAGCGTATTTGTACGTGCTCATGCATGTTGATGTAAGATCTCTTTCAGTAGTATATCCACTTATTTGTTTCGTTTCTATGAAATAGTGTACAATTGTTGTTAATAAGACTTAATACAATACTTTACTAATGTTATTAAGAGTTTGATTTCTATTGCCATCCTTGTAAATATTCACAGCAACACACATGGACCATAGGTTTTATAAAAAAGACACTGCTGTAAGGGGAAAAAAAACTTACTTTTTTGGCTCACATCTCTCAGAATTCACTAGACTATTCATTACTGACTGAATAATTCTGACAATTATAGGCCAAAATGGTGAATTTTCTGAATCATGAGTGTGGAATATTTTTAATGGATCTTGCAAAAATTTGAAAATACTACTTAAATGTTATTAATAGATAAACAGGCAATAAGCATGCCTGCACAACCCACTATTTAGTCCCTTGCAATGATACTACCTGCATAATCAAGAAGTGACCTGCATAATCAAGAAGATTTTGCCTTGGACAGGAAAATAGCTTTAACAGACTCTGAAACAGGATTTGTTTCCCATGGTGGATGGGTACTTTTCTTCTGCTTCACTGGCCCTTCCAGACGTGTAGGCCATGTGGGTAACAGCCCCAAACCTATGAAGCCTGTTTACTGGAGGCAAAAATGTATCCATTCCCCATAAGGAACAATTCTCCACTCAGATATCTTCAGTCATCTGGGGATGGGGTGGGGGAGGTTATCTGTTGCCTGTCTCCTCCAGCCTTTATTTTACTGTCTAAGTCCCACCAAATGCGATGCTAGTGCTATTATGAATCTATTTGTAATATGCATGGAAACCTCAGAAAGCAACCTCAACTATAGCATCAGAGTTTTCAAATCCCAGCAGTTTGAACTGGAAATGAGGAAGCATAATGTATTTTGCAAATGCTGCTTTTCCACACAGAGCAGCTGCTGAAGCAGAGCCAAAAGAAGTCATATGTTGACCTCTGTATTCATTCTGCAGTATTTGAAAATATATGACCTGGAACTGTAATAGCGTCTGATTGGTTGGCCATGAAAACATGAGCATTCGGGGGGGGGGACACCATATTTGTACTGTATGATCGTTGTGTAATCCAATTTTATGCAGTGCAATAACGCTTTGCTTGAGACTCTGCTTGCCAGCAGATGGCAGCAAAATGGAAAAAGTAAGCACAAACAGACTACAGTGGACAAAAGATTGGAGCTTTCTAGCAGCCTTAGTTTCACTAGCCTGTTTTGATATACAAGGTAAGTTAACAAGGGTAGAATTTTGGGTTAGCCATTCCTCAGTAATAGTGTGCATATGTCTGACGTAGCTGGAGTGTGCCCTGTAAACTTAAAACTTATGATGCTGATAAGAAGTGATTAATTTTGCATCTCTGGATTCTCTCTAAAACTTACAATATTTCATGATTGTATAATTTGCAGATCCTGCACCAACCCTATATACACACATGCCAGTCTTTGTAGGTTCCCACAGAATAGTAAACTGTCACGAAGCTTTTTAAAATTGTATTTTGAGGCTTGTCTTTTTCAGTTTTTAAACATGTTCTGGGTTTGTGGCAGCCTGCAGTGTTGATAGCAAAATGTTAATTGATATTGAAGCTTTGTTAGTTGCAAATAAGACCAAGTTATTTTCTGGAGTTGGTAAGAACGTAATTGTGCTCATAGCTAAGAATGAGTGGGATTTTTTATATGAAATTTTGTGAGGTAAAGAAATTAAATGGCCTTGCAGAATATTACAAAACAAAATAGTTTGCTTTTTTGAAATTAATCCTTTTCTGTTAATACTGCTGTTTAGCTCTAGGTATGTGGTCAGTTGCATTTTGCAATGTTTCATTCTGAGATTTATAGGGATGGGAATAATTCAATTGAAACTAATGTATATATGTGTATTTGAATGTAGGACTAAAGCAATAGAGTGGATTTTCCAGATGTCTGTTAATGCAGCTTGACCAGAGTAACATAAAAGGTAAGGAGTATGGTTCATAATCCATCATTAATCTGTTCTGTTTGGAGGGGAAGGTTAAACCAAAAAGCATTCTTTCAATCTAGAAGTTTTACAATGATTTATTGAATTTTCTTCAAAAAAATATTTTAAAATCAGTTTGCTCATATACAACTTTTTTATACAAGATAGCTGATACTGTTTCTTAAAATTTTGTCTACAACAGAAACCTTAGTTCTTGTTCTTAGCATTTTCCATTTTTATTATGGGTATCAAGAATTCAATATGACTGGAGTTTAGATGCTAGAAAAAATATAATAATTATCTGTATAAGAGCATTTATGAGAATTGCTTTCCAAAAGAAAATCTCTGGTTGCACTTTATGCACTGATATAATGGGAAATGTATTTTAAGCATACTACTTATTTAGGATATATTTACTCTCTTTCTTCCAAAAAGCCTTCCTTCTATGTACTCTACTCACCTCTCTAACAAATATTTTGACAGTTGTAGTGATAATACCCCGAGTTTCCAAAACTCCACCCAATTTAAGTGATGGGTTACAGAGGTCTTTGATTGTAAGTAACCTCAGTGTTAGTTTGCCTATGTCATTGCTCAATACAGAGCCTGCTGTTTCTGAATATTGAACTATTGAAAGAGCATCTCCTGGAAACCATAACTAGAACCTTGAATTTGGGGGTGGTATCTGAAAGAGGCAATGAAAGGAAACAGTGAAGGCCTAGCATATCAGTATGGCAGTGCCTGGAGTGGACATTGTGTATCATCTAACAATTCCTTTGATAGGCCACTAATAAAAAGTGGAGGGAAAATGTATTCACCACTCATCATAAGATATCCACTCCCAAGCCCAAACTTGAAAGGTTGAAACATTAGCATCTGGAGTTATTGCAGTTCTAGAAGAAAAATTAAGAAAGGTGATCTGTCCTGTGGACCTAGTTAAATGTAGTTAAGGACATTGGAACGAAAGCCAGAATAGGCATATGTAGCGTTTTGGTCTTTTTAAAATGGCATTACCTCATCAGAAATCCATTCAGGAAAAAGAACTGCTGCTCCCAGGAGGGCTGATTTTAGTTAGCCAAGGTTATAGCATGAATGTGATATATAACTAAGAATCTTTCTCTTCATTTTCAAGGGAAATGCCCCTTTTTCATAATAAGGTGCATTTGTTTTTTAGTTTAGCATCTCATATTAAAACATGTTTAATATTTAGAAGTGCAGGCTTAGTCAAAGTGAATTTCTTCCTTGATTTTCTCAGGTGTTATCTGGCATAGCAGGGACAAGTAAGGAAGAATTCCTAAAGAAGTTTACCTGAAAGTAAATTCCATTCAAATCAGTGATACTTATGTATGAGTAAATGTGGCTACAGCAGAACATATGTTTCTGTGGAAGGAGAAAAACATACACATTTCCTGAGTTGGTTTGTTAAAATAATATTTTAATATCATTATATGACTTCACTTGGAACAAATTATGCATTGCTTCCACTGAAATTATTCTGGGAGTTTGGGCTGACCAATGAATTCTTTTCCTTCAAGGTCTTCCATTCTAAAAAGGTTTTATATTACAATTCAATAATAAATATTCTGTATTAATATAATGGTTAATTGTGATATAAATATAAATTTACATTTATAATTTTATTGTTTTATTCCCGCCTCTGGGGATACATACAAAGAATGCAGCGAAGACACAAACCCAGTCAAACAGTTCTGTATCCCATAGATCTGAAAGAGAGCATTAAGCACGTGGTTAGCAAATAGTGAGCTGGAATATATATATATAGATATATGTTTCTCTACTTCAGTTTAACATGAAGGTTAAAATAATCTATCTTCTACCTTTTATATTCATGAGGCATTTGAAGTTGTAAAGTTAGCACAGCAGGTAGAAAAAACTATGTGTAGCTTTAAAAGATTTATTAATGTTTTGATTAGCCACAAATCTAAATGGATATACAACATAGGGTGTGTGAGTTTTTTACACTTTCAAGGAGATGGACGTATGAATTGGTCTGTAGCTTTTTTAAAAATTAAAAAAAAAGTGGAGACTAGTAAATATTAATTTGTGATGTGAATTAGCTACTTTATAACTACTCTTAAAATGTTAATGAGGAGAAAAAAGTATGCTATACCTGTTAACATTATCGGTAATGACAGACATACACACCTTAATTTTTGAGCCTGTGATTACATTCAATAAGGAAGTTGAAAATGTTAACTCGGCAGTCTCTTCTTCATATACAGTATTCTTACAGACAGTAGGTATAGGACACCTATGAAAAAATTAAGCAAGCATGTATAAAACATGTCCATTGCATACAGGGAATGAATATTACACTTTTAGACTAGTTGTTATATGGTTTCTTCACTATATAGAAAGGTAGAGTATAGACGTTTGATAAAGGTTTAGATTTCTAAGTAGTGTTTTGCAGTTCAGAAACTTCTGTCCTGTGCACAGTTACTTGAGAGTACATCCTGTTAAACACTGTAGGACTTTCTTTTGAGTAAATCTCAGTAAGTATGCTGTGAGGGAAATATAGCTGAAGTTGAAAAAGTTGAACAGTTCTAAAACACAAACAAGAATAAATCGTCTTTCACAAAGTTGTTATGATCTAGAAATACTATTCACGTCCAATCTGAGTAACAATTAATAATATAATAGTCATAGCTTTGCATGTTCTGCCTCCAGAAGATTTTAAATTTTTGTCAGATTCAGTGAAACATTATTATTTTCAAAAATGAAACCTGGAAACTTGTGCAATACAGTTTTGTGCAGGTCTACCAAGAAGCAAGCAACACTAAGTTTACTGGAACTTAAGACAAAAGATTGCAGTCTTAATTTCCATGGAAATACTTTTAATAAGGTATATGATATTCATTTCCATATAGCAAGCTTTACTTTTTTTAAAAAAAATCTAAATGTTTAAAAATACTGTACTTTTTGTGATTCATTATGCAAAAGTTTCCTGGCTTCTTAAAAAATAACCAGGGAGCATCTCTTTTAAAAATTACATGTGTTGTTGTTGTTATTTAATATTCCTAACACAAATATAGCAACTGAAATGTACAAAGATGAAACATGAACCGCCCTGAGTTAAGAACATTGCATTTACATAAATCCAGTTTCAACTAGCGTTAACCCACTTTACCAATGGAAATTTATATAAGTTCTCCTGTTTCAATGAGATTATGGCCGTTTCCTCACTACACTGTTATAGTGCTATTATTCCACTTTCAACATCCAATGAAATCCTGGGGTTTGCAGTTTAGGGAGGGGCATTTAGAATTTTCAGCCAGAGAGCTCCTGGGCCTCAGTAAACTGCAAACCCCAGAATTTCACAGGATGTTGAAAGTGGAATAATAGCACTATAACAGTCTAGTGTGGAAATGGCCTACGTCTGAGACTAACAATTGGATTTAGGCCACTGATATCACAGAGAATGAAAGTGATTTAAAGCTGTGGTGCTTTAAAGTTGATTTTTGTTACAAAATTTCAGTTAGTCCTGTCCTTGATTTTTAGATCAACTAATACAGTGAATAACATTATCCATTTTATGACACTATAGAGAAGTAAAAACATTGAGATAATGTGGATGTGGGTTGATGTATATGAGGTGATCTGTAGAGGTATTAAAAGAAACAAGGAGTTGAACCCATTTATTGTAGCATAACTTATGTGAACTAAAGTCGATTTTACGATGGGTGCATCTTTTAAAGCAGACTCTAGTCCACAAAATTTTACGTCACAATAATTCAATTAGATTTTAATTTGCAAGTGCCACATGACTCAGTGTGTGTGTGTGTGTGTGTGTGTACCTGGATATTGTGTGCATGTGTTTGATGTTTCAGACTAAGTATCAAACTTAGTCTGAAACATCAAACACATGCACACAATCATATGTACATTTACCCTGGACTAAATCCTACTAAAGCAAGTGGGTTCTGAGTAGGACTGCCAAGTTTTCAAAATGGCAATAAGGGATAGCTAAAACTGGCCAGGACATGTGGGACTGACCTATATAAGACTGGTTGCAAGTCCTGAGAGAAAAGAGCCCCTCATGAGACTTCTGGGGCTTGTGAGAGACTTCATCTCTCATGGGATTTCCACAACTCACTGGAAATGTCATTGACGATATGCCAGTAGTCATCACAGGTGATGGAATTTTGCCATCACCAGGCCAAGTACACTGCTCAGTGTGGAGCTGGAAAACCAGACATTGACTGCACTCAAGCAATCCATCCTCAGCATTTCTTGTGTAATTTGGGAGTAATATGTTTGACTGATAAGCAAAAATATGGGATTTTTTTGCACCACTTTTAATCTCATACAGGACATGCATTCTGGTCCACAAATAAGGGACATCCTCTGCAATATGGGACACCAGACAATTCTTCTGAGTGAAGATGCACTGAATTGGGCATCACATCATAGCTTTCTCTCCAGAACTGTCACATAGTCAGATTTACATTATATCACCATCCCGTGAGTAGCAAATGGAAAGGACTACTTGTTAAGATGGAACCACCTTCTCAGCTCACATTAAGCATTGCTGCCTGAGTGTGTGCATTCATACACTATGTGATGATGATGATCATAATGTTTACTATTATTAGTATTAATATTTCTAACCAGATTCTCCCTATGGATCAAGGTGGAGAACAACAGATTAAAATACAGCAACAATTAGATCAGTACAAATGTTGCAATAAATGTTGCAGTGAAATAAAATTAAAGATGCTTTTTCTTTTCCTAAAACATTGTCTAAATAAATGACTGCATACCTTATATTATGTTTTTAGGGGTTCAAAATGAACACCCTCAGTTGTGCTGTGTAAACAATCTATCATCACACTACATGGATCCTTCGTTTTAATATGTATATAGAGACTGGGAAGGACTGCTGAGCCTGCAGGATTCAACTCACACTAATAGTATAGTTTAAAGAATTTTTTGAACTTCCTGTAAAAGAAGAAGATTAAAAAAGTGAAAATGGTTTACGAGCACTTACGCCAAGAAATAGAGACTGTCCCTAGTAAAAAGGGACTATTGAAACATGCTTTCTTAATGCTTCAACCAGACCTAATAGTGAATGCCTATGTCAGAGCTTATTTCAGTCTTTTGTGCTCTGTTTCAAAAATGAATTTTGCAAGAAATAATGTCCCTGTTCTTCCTAAGTTATGTTCCAAAAAAATTAGGCACTGTTTTTTTCTTGTGGAGTAGAAGACCTTAAAGAAGCAGGGCTTCTGGTTAAGAGCCTAACATATCCCCTACTTTTTAAGTTTTCTCTCCATGTTTGTTGCCTACCTTGATAGGTTGAGATGGGCATGTGAGTCATTGGCATGGAGAAGATCAGTTCCTTGAACTATTCAGGCTGTGAATTATGAACTCTGAAGCTACTGCTCCTGACTCAGTCATTCCTGAATAAAGAAACTCAATGTGTTCTACCTCAGGTACAGGTAGGATTGTTAGATCAGGAACACCAATGACTCTGAGATTTGAAGACCAAAACCTGAGACAGCTCCTAATGTTGTCATGGGGGCAGGCATATCAACTCCTATTGCTCAGAACATATATTTCAGTAAAAAATAAAATAAAATATTCTAACTCATTAGAAAGCGCACTGCACAACTCACCTTTCTGCCACGTGGTGCCATTTGCATGGCAGGGCAAGAGCACAGGGGCTGGCTTCTCTTCCAGCCTACTTGGGCCAGGGGAAAGCCACTTCTGGATCTGGGCAGTGTTCCTAGTCCCCGGATACCCACAAAGTTGGCAGCCAATGGGATCAGGCAAGCCCTGATTTCATTCAGTGCCACAGTCTGGCCTGAGTGTGAGCGCTTAGACATCACTCAGGTTGGGTGCGGTTCCCTCCAGTCTGCCCCTTTTTCACTTTGGCAGCTCCCTGCCCACCCACCTGCTGTATGTTTGGGTTTGTCTACTGTTTTGTCATTGTTTTCATCATGATTTTTGGGGCGGTCACATGGGTCTTGGTTCCCGGTTGGTGGGTACAAAGGCCTCCTGGCATTGGTATGCGAGTCCCTCTCAGGATACAGGTGGTGCAAGGTGGTTGTGGGCGTGTCCTGCTCAGGAGGTCACACATTTTCCTGCTCCCTCTGGTGGTGGGGGTTCCTAGCTGGTAGGCAACCCCCTGTCATTCCTTGGGATTCTGGCTCCGGGCCAGAGGTTTGGTTCAACGGTCAACAGGTGGGTTGAGATGCTGGGATCCAGACCCTTATATGCACCAACCCACCCTGTATTTTGTAGCCAGTAAAGTTGTGGCCTTTTTTCTTACCAAATCTGTGTCTCTATCCACTTTTTCTGCTGCGTCTTTTGCCCAAGCCCACAAAGTTAAGCTATCCAAGTTTCACACTGAATAGTTTGTATTAAATACAAATATGCCACCCCCTCACATATACTCTGGACCATGAGGGCAATGGGTTGTATCCTGCAACACTGGATCAGTATGCTGGGGATATGGTCTTCTCTTTTGTCCTTATATGGGGCAGTATTATAGAAGACATAGCTAAACTGGAACCAAAGCCAGATAGACTGTCACATTTTCATATTCCAGTTTGTGTATGTAGTTATCTCATATGTGTGTCACCTGATGGCTCTCAAAAAGTCCTGAGAGTTAAAACAGTTACTTTAACCTCTGGAGGGGGGAAATTGGCACACTGGTGTAGTACTACACAAAAAGTTCATCTCCATAGAGGTTGCCTGGTTGTTTAATTTTTTTGGTGGTGCTCCTGAATTGCTACCAAAATATGACATCTTCTGAAAAATTGGCCTCAGTTAAGACCCACTGATTCCAGATAGATTTGAGTATATAGTTTCTGCTTTCCTGTAGAAATGCAATGGGATTTTTAAAAGATTATGCCTGCAATTGTTGATTCTACAGTTATAAAAACACTACCACTTTAAAAAAAAAATTATTTTTATCAAAGTTATACTCACCTAGTTCAGTTTTAGATTTCTACTAGGTGTTCACAATCAGAGCATGAAGGTGATAGACTTACACAGGGTGAATTTAAGTCAAATTAATTTAAATCATTATTTGAATGATGATGTAAATCCTGTCTCTGAAGAACTCAATTTAATAATTTGAATCACAGTTTAAATCACTAGTCATGAAAAGTCTATTTAATTATCATTTTTGGGAGAAGCACAGTTGTTTAGTATAACCATAGTTCATATTCAAAGATTTGGGTTTCAGCAGAAGGTGCACATTGAACAATCATTCAGAATTATTTTCAAATTAATTTTCAGTCTATCAAGAATGTACACCACTGGTAAAACAGGACTGGTCAGACTATCTCCCATCTCCATAAACAGCTGGTAACATATTCGTAGAATATAATCAGATGCAGTTGTATAATTAGTATTCAAGAAGATACATTGGACCTAGACACTTTTCTTTTTACTAATCGTTCTAAGAATTTAAAATTTAAAAAATCCACTTTAAAATTTTAAAATCTGATTTAATTTTTTTAAAAACTAAAAACTGATAAAAAAAATTCATATTTATATATCAACCCTGGATCTGCACATGTTTTACAGGTATATTGCCTCTGTGCAAGTGTGATTCATTTAACAGTTATAGTGAAACACTATTGATGGTTTTGTTCTTTCACTAATTTTGGTGTTGTGAATTTGGTTGTAAGCAAGTGATTCAAAGTACTCTACTCTTTGGGGAAAAAATCAGAAAACTATTTTTAATACTGAAAATACAGTTCAGCTACATGTATATATGTGTGTGTGTGTGTACACATATGTTAAAAATGCAACACTCCTTTTTCCTCTTTTTCCCGCACAGCACCTCTAAAAGCTATTATTTCTAGGAGATCACTGAAAGGCTATAGGAACAGTAAACTAGACCACAGAATCACATGGTTCATCTGATGCTAACAGTAGACAAAAGGCCTATTTATATGGTGAGAGATGGATCATTTAAGACAAAGGCGTGCAGTTATCCTGGTAGCAAAATAAATCATCAGACCACTAAATAGATCAAGCATCTTGTTCCTTCCACAATTGAGGTAATTCAGTAAGCCCAGTGAGATTCTGAGTTGGGGTTTGTAGAAACTTGAATTCAAGAGAGGACAAGCAAATATGTTTGTCTTGCCTGACAGACAGTAAAACATGCACTGAGGCCATCAAAATATGATAATCTTTAGATTTAGAATTGTGGTACCTTTTTCTAATCAAAGTTAGAACATCTGCCTTGCTGTCACAAAAAAGATGGTGACAGGATATGAGGTTTCTTACCTACTAGAGAAATCTAATGCCTGCAAATTCAGTGCATGATGTGTGCGTGGAAAGAGGACGAATATGCAACAGGGAGCCAAGGATAAGAAGAAAGTTTAGGTGCATGCTGCTGCAAATTGCACTTACCCTTGAGATCTTACCAGGGAGTTCTAGGGCCCCAGCATCAGGGATGAAGGATCATGTTTTCTTGCAACACTGATCCTTATGTATAGCACTTTACTTTTCCCCCTAGGAAGGTATGGTGATCATTTTGTTTTCATATTGTTGCATTCTAACAATATCTGAAGAGCTCTATTGTTTCCTTCCTTGTTGTAAAAGAACTCTCAAAACAATATAGAACTTGGGGAAAATCAAGGATATGGAAAAATTTAGCTTTAGGGAATATGAGGACCTTCTCTTTGTGTGATAATGGACAACGAAAGATAGTTCTCTGGAAGAGGTCCCACACATTCTAAATGAACCCAAATGACAGCAAACAGCTTCAGAATTGAAGAAAAAATGCCCCTCTATATTTGAGTACTTTTATATGGAGCTATTTAAACTTTCCCTGAAGTTCCTTTTGGATCTCTGATATTAGCACAGTTAGAAATTTATAGCAGTTACATACTGCTTCTGTGTTGACTGATATGCTCGCACTCTGACTGTAGGAGAAAAAGTTAATTTAACATTTTCTTTGTATACAAATCTAGTGCTACATCATGCACAACAGAGTCACTCAGTTCTGAAGTATGGAGATAAACTAGCTGCAAAGCATATTCAGAGTATAAAGCAAAATTACAGAAAAAGAATATATTTCATGGACTCTACTCTCTAATGATGACTGCGTCACAATGTTATATTAGGTCTTTTCAGATATTCTTCAACTTAGTAAAAGTGGTTGCTACAAGCTCACCCTCTTGTTCTTAGATGTTTCTTAGGATCATTGAGGAAAGACAGATTACCTCCTCCTATGAATTGGAAACTCCAGTCTTCCTCAACAGCTACCATAGTGCCCGAGGACTCAGTAAGAGGGAGTACAAATTACTTCTGCCATTCCTGTATCATTCGGTCAGCTTTGATGATGAACATACTTACAAGCACAATGTCTACCTGGGAGTCCCCTCTATGGCCCTTTCTGCACCTTACTGTTTTCCAGCGCTGGGGTGTGAGGATTGTGTGAGCAGCCTCCAGCAAGAGGCTCTCGTGTCTGGGGTCCTTAGGCTCTGCATGAGCTGCCTGCTTGCGCAAGAGCCCCACCTCTTCCTTCCGCAGTGCAGCCTGGGACTTTCCCAGGATGCGCTGGGGCAGGAAGCGTGACCGGCATGGCTCTGGAGGCTCCGCACGCCAGGTAAGTGCACATGGGGCCCAGGAGCAATGCGCGATCACGCACCATTTTTGGCTTCCAGCCGAAAATGAAAAGGTGCGCGATTGGTGCTTGCCAGCCCCTGGAACGTTGCACGATTGTGAATGCATTGTGCAGATCGCTCCTCACAATTGCGCGATGCTCCAGGCCCTCTTTTGCATGGAAAATGCTGTGCGAAAAAGGCCTAAGTCTTCACCATAGCTTACTCCCAAATAAGTTTGTATAGAACAAGTTACATACAGCCTTACTTACTCCTAGGATGCTCAATTATAGTAGCTATTTTAATCTTTTTTTTTTTTTTGTAATTGATCATTTAGCAGATGTCTGGTTGATAATTACTGAGGACATTCAACTAAATAGGAGACTTGGTCATCCAATTTTGATTATTTCAGGGATAGGTCAGCCCCCCGGGCTGATAGGGGAGTGGCAGCTTGAGTCAACAAATTCCCCATTCACAATTCTATGGGTGGGGCATTTCACAAGGAAAATTCCCAGAAAGATCTGTGCAGTATTTGTGAGGTAGACATTTAGAAGCTTTTTCCAGTTCCCAGAACTCTAATGTCTAAGGACTGAGCAGAATGCAAAACAAATGTGAATGATTTTAATTTATGCTCTGTTTCTCAGATAACAATTTTCCAAAGTTGCACCAAAACATTCCTCCTAAATAAAGACTCTAGTTCATCAGAGGTGGTAAGACATGATTCCTCAGGCTCATCATGAAATTGTTTCCTTTTTAGTCTTTGTTCATTCATACAATGATTGCTCTATCACTGGCAATAGTAAGTTTATGATTTACGTTCATTTCATGTTGAGGAAGTTTAGCATATAGTTTATGCCAGTTTTTCCAAAATTGGTGACCTTTCCTTGTTTGGCAGCCAATTACATTGTTTTTATCCACTTTCAGGAAAGAGCTGAAATGAAAGACAATATAGTGCTTGGTTGATCACTTTCCATACAAGCCAATATCTTGGGATTTCTCTCTCTCTCCCTCTCTCTCTCTTTTATTGAAAGTTTTACACTTGAGAAGAAACTAGAACAGCAGATAGTGTTCTGCATAGATTTCTTGTTGAAGTATTTATCAGTTCAAATTTGCTACAATCATTGTTATTTGTATGTAAATTGAAGACTGCAGAATTTGAGTTCCTGGAGTTAATTAGTGATGGCTGGCAAGAGGTGCAGAGCAAGTAGAGTACACCATCCTGGTCATTTCCAGTCAAATCTGCCTCCACTTACTTATCACACAGTCCCAGATGGCCTACAAACCACTCCCAGAAGGAATTGCTCTCCTAGTACACTATTTGTACACTGCTAGATAGGGAGAGAGCAGACTTCAATCTTTAAAAATCTACCCGCATTTTTTTTACAAGAATTCAGGGGTCTACCACATATAATATAGTGTCTTGTGCGTGGGTGAATGAGTGGATGTCTTAAAGGACATACACAGAGTGTTAAGGAACAGTGAGCAGAGATTAGCCCAGGAATTTTTTTTTCTTAATGTCAGAGCTGAGCTTTTCTTCTGCCGCATTCATATGCTTTCCTGGTTTGCCCCAAAGCACTCTCCATTTCAGCAGTCTAATTTAGGGTAAAATCCCACTTTTTTGTTGTTTCTATTGTTTGGCAATTCAGAGGCAGAATTCCTTGCCAGTCTACAGCAAATCACCCAGAGAGCCACCATTGAATTCCAATCTACCTTCTACCTATTCCTGTATTAGGCGGCCTTAGAGGAGAAGCAAATGTAGAAAGAAAACATGGTAGCCAAAAATATGAACTGTTGAAATACAAAGCCAGATTTGGGTTATTCAGGGACTTAAATATCTTGGTTCAGTTTCACTTATACGTATGCACTAATGAAGCTGTCACACTAAGCTTGATCATTTGGCCACCTTGCCCAATTTAGCTGCCTGCCCCAATTGGCAAGTTAAGATTTTTGACTTCATGTCAGATGTCCTTTAACTAAGGCCCCTATCAGACGACATCACCATCCTGGCACGGCAACATGTTGCTCCCAATCTGGGACACATGCTATCGTACAACGTCATTGCTGACCAGGTGCTGTTGTGTCCTCATCTGTTCAAAATGTGCCTTATAGGAAAAAAAATCTGGTATTGGCCCCCTTTCATGCCACAATCCTGTTTGCTGTGAGCGTGCAGTAGAATCTGAAGCACTTGATAGCATTTCCTTCTGCAGTACAGCACAGGAAGAGGCAGGGAAAGGGACTTGCCGTTGACGCTGTACTGTGGAAAGAAGAAGAGTGTCTCTAACACAACCAATCTGCTGGCAACCAACCAGGTACGTTGGGGAGCATTCAGGTCCTGATCCCATACCAACAATGGCACTGCTGGAATCCTGCCAGAATGACACCATATCGTGGCATGGTGCAGAAAGGGCCTAAGTGTCAGTGACTGAGCCTGAGATCTTCTGTATGCAAACCACAGAGTGTACCTCTAAGCTCTGGATCTCTCCTCCTCCTGAAAAATATTTTCAGACCCATTACCCCTTCTGTGTTAAAAAGGAGGATCTACCATCTTGACCCCAACCTGAGGAAAATAACTGCAGCCAAATCATTGCAAAATAGGAGAATATTAGGAGAAACATTTTAACAGTAACAGCAGTTTGACAGTAGAATCTGTTACTTAGAGGGCTGATACCCCCTCCCTTGTTGGAGGCCTTCTAGCAAAGGCTGATTATCCACCTCGTTCTGGATCTCCTGAGTTTTGAGTGAGGGCTTGGACAATATGGCCTATAGAGTTCTAGTCCAGTGCTTCTCTGATTTGGGGCTAAAATATTTTGTTGGCTTCTTGTCAGGAACAGAAGGAATACAGAGGTGCTGATACATTTGCTTACATGTGTTCTGATTAAATGATGGTGCTTCAAAACAAAGAAGAACAGGTTGCTTAAGTGTAACTGTGGTTCTTCAAGTGGTCATCTGTGCCCTCTCACACTAGGAGCTTTCACGCATGCATGGTACCGTTCAGAAAATTCTAGAGCTTAGTAGCTTGGCGGGAACCCCTTCCCCCTGCCTGCACTGAGCATGCTCAGCCTGCCGAGCAAAAGTCTCCCTTCAGTTCTAGAGTCCACTGATAAGGGACCTGAGAGAGAGGGGACGGCTGGGCAGGTGTGTGTGAGGGCACAGATGACCACTCGAAGAACCACAGTTACAGGTAAGCAACCATTCTTCTTCTTCGTGGTCTCTGTGCCTCACACACTAGGACAGTGGTTCTCAACCTGTGGGTCCCCAGATGTTTGTGGACTTCAGCTCCCAGAAGCCCCAGCCACTATGGTCAATGCTCAGGGCTTCTGGGAGCTGAAGTCCAAAAACATCTGGGGACCCACAGGTTGAGAACCACTGCACTAGGAGATTTTGTAGCTTACCATATGGACGGTGGGTCAGGTCCTAAAGTATGGAGGCCAGTACCGCTCGTCCAAAACGGGCATCTCTGCGGGAGTGACAGTCCAACCTGTAGTGGCGTACAAAGTTTGATGGCTGGGACCAAGTGACCATATGGCACAGTTCTTGCAGGTCCACTCCTCGCAGGAGAGCAGCTGAGGATGCCACAGCTCTGGTGGAATGAGCCCGAAGCAAGGCCGGCGGAGGTTGCTTGGCAAGTTCGTAAGCCAGCAGGATGGTCTGAGCCACCCATTTAGAGAACCTCTGGGTGGACACCTTGTGACCTCTACAATGGCAGCCGTAGCACACGAACAGATGTGGAGTCTGGCAAAAGGACGCAGTCTGGTTTGTGTAGAATGCCAGGGCCCGACAATCATCAAGGGAGTGAAGGGACCTCTCCAGAGGTATAGTTGGGTCTGGGTAGAAAGTAGGTAAAGTGATGTCTTGACTAAGGTGGAATTGTGAGACTGCCTTGGGTAGGAAAGAAATGTCAGGGCGAAGGACTACCTTATCTCTGTGGAAGATGAAGAAAGGCTCATCAGACCGCAGCGCTGTCAGCTCACTTGCCCGCTTGGCGGAGGTGACAGCTACCAGGAAAGCAGTCTTGATGGTCAAGAGCCCTGTCATTCGTAGTAGCCATAGGCGCAAAGGGCGGTCGTATCAGCTGCGATAGTACTAGGGACAGCGACCAGGGCGGTAGCGGCGGCGATACCGGAGGGTAGAGATGTTGCAAGCCCTTCATGAACTGCTTCATGGTAGCGTCTCGGAAGAGAGCTGCCGATGGGGAGCCTTGAGGCTGGTAGGCCACGATCGTGGCAAGGTAGACCTTGAGAGATGGAAAGGCAAGGCCCTGTTGTTGAAGATGGAGGAGGAAATGAAGTACAGTAGGCAGGCTGACCGGTGATGCCGGCTCACCCCGCGCCTCGGCAAAGGTGATAAACTTCTGCCACTTATAGTGGTAGTTACAGCGTGTTGACTCCTTCCTGGTCGCAGGCAGGACGTCCTGAATGGTCAGATCGTCTAGGGCATTATCCGCCAGGCATGGAGGGTCCGGATGGAGAACAAGACCGCCAGAGTGCGACAGGAGATCTGACGCTGTCAGGAACCTGAGGAGTCGACCGCGAGCGGCCTCGAGCAGGGGCGCGAACCAGTGCTGCCTTGGCCAGTACGGGGCTATGAGGACGATGTCAGCTCGGTCCACGAGGATCTTGGAGACCACTCGGCCCAGGAGAGGAAATGGTGGGAACGCATAGATGAACCCGTCGTTCCACTCGAACTTGAAGGCGTTGCCGAGAGATCCGAGACCCCGGTTGGCTCTCAAGCAGAACCGGCGATACTTCCTATTCTGGGCGGTGGCGAAGAAGTCAATTGTCGGCTCGCCCCACTGGTCTCATATCATTTGGAACGCCACGCTCAAAAGGGACCACTTGTGGTGGTAGGAGGTGTCCCTGCTGAGAGTGTCTGCCGTAGTGTTTTCCTGACCTGCCAGGTGCACTGCAACTAGATGGACTTGAAGCGACACGCACCAGTCCCAGAGCTGGAGAGCTGTGGAGAGGAGAGTGGTTGAATGGGTCCCTCCTTGCCTGTTGACATAGCAGACAGCCATTGTGTTGTCTGACAAGATCAACACTGTGCAGCCGGCAACCAAGTTGTGGAACACCCTCAGAGGTTTCCAGATGGCGAGCAGCTCGAGGGCATTGATATGGAGGTTGGTCTCGTGGTCGATCCAGCGTCCCCAGATTCTGAGATCGCCACAGTGTGCTCCCCACCCGAACAGGGAGGTGTCTGTCATTACCGTGAGCTGAGGAGTCGGGTCTCGGAATGGCATCCCTGACCATAGGTGGCGGTAGGACAGCCACCATAGCAGGGAGCGACACACCTGTCGAGGACTCTGAAGGGGGTGCCTCTGGTCATCCAAGAGCGGGTCGAAGACTCTGACGAACCAATGCTGAAGCGGATGTGCATGGAGCTGAGACAGGTAGGTGACTGACGTGGTTGAGGCCATGTACCCGAGGACTTGTTGAATCCTCCTTGCTGGTACTGTCGGGGCATCAAGAACAGCGGACGCAGCCCGACAGAGGGTACGTGCACGTTCCAGAGGCAGATAAGCCCTGGCAGAGACCAAGTCCAGGGTCACTCCGATGAAGTCGAGGACCCTCACCGGCTTGAGGTGGGACTTCTTCGGATTGACCCAGAGGCCAAGACGAGTCAAGAGAGACAGAGTCCAGTGAATGTCCCTGTAGAGTTTTCGTCTACAGGACACGACCAACAGCCAGTTGTCGAGGTACAGGTAGATGGAGACGCCCTTCGTCCACAGGTACGATACCACCAGGGCCATGCACTTGGTAAAGACCCTAGTAGTGGTGGACAGTCTAACGGCAGCACCCTGTATTGGTAACAGGTGCTGTCAATCGTGAACCGAAGGTACCGTCTGTGCTGTGGGCAAATGGCGATGTGAAAGTAAGCATCCTGGAGATCAATGGAGGTGAACCAGTCCCCTCGTCGAAGGAAAGGTGGGATCAAAGACAAGGTGATCATCTTGAACCTCTTGGGGCGGATGTATTCGTTTACCCCTCTGAGGTCCAAGATAGGCCTCAGGGTACCGTCCGATTTCGGTACCATGAAGTACCCGGAGAAGAAGCTGGTGGTAGTGGCTGAGGATGTGAGTTCTTCGATCGCTCCCTTTTGCAGGAGGGACTGGTTCTCTTTCAGAAAAGCCAAGCTGGCCAGGGTGGAATAGCAGACGCCTCGTGGTGGAATACTTGCAAACTCGATGGCGTAACCAAGACGGACGATGGAGAGAACCCAAGAGTCCATGGTGATGTGGCGCCATTCAGCAAGATGTCTGGTCAGGCTGGGATGATCTTCTAGGGCTGCTGGCAGGTGGAAGAGTGGCTGTGGAGGTGTCCTGCACAACGAATCAAAACTGGGACTTCATCCCAGATGAAGACTTCTTTGAAGAAGAAGGTTGACGTCTCCGAAGAGGTCTCCATGCGGAAGATGCCAACTGAGGCGAGCGTGGTTGGAATGTGGAGGACAACGACCTGCACCATGAGGAGCGCAAACCAAAGCTGTGGCAAGACTGTGGAGGCTCGTGGATACCCATCTTTTTGGCAGTCAGGCGGGCCTTGACGATGTGATCCATCGCCTCATCAGTCGTCATGCTGAAGAGCCCCTGGCCGTTGAAAGGGAGATCTTCAATTCTCTTCTTGGTGTCTTCCTGCAGACCTGATGAGCGCAACCATGCGTAGTGGCACAACGCTATGGAGTCTACCATCACCCGCACGGCCACCTCGACTGAGTGCCTCGAGGAGATGATCTGTTGTTTGGCAAGTGCTACCGCTTCATTGAAAAATTGGCTAGCACTCGTCTGGTTCTCCTCCGGGAAGTTGGACAGAAGAGGGTGGAATCTATCCAACAGGCTCCTCAGGTAAGCCGTGAGGCAGGCCTGGGTGTTGGACACCCTGGCTATCAAGGTTGAGGCTGAGTAGAACCTTCTGCCAAAGGTGTCCAGCCTCTGGCCTTCTCGGTCCGGCGGGGTGGTGTGCGCTCTCCTCCCTCCCTTGGTTTGGGCAGATTCAACCACTACAGAGTTCGGTACCGAGTGTGTAAACAGGAACTCAGCCTCCTCTTTCTGGGTCAGGTACAAGTGTTCCAGCCGGTGTGGGATCGGCTGGGCAGATGCTGGCTGGGCCCATGGATGTTTCAGGGCCTCCATCAGGGCGGCCAGGAACAGTAGCGGTGCCGTCGATGATGCATGGGTATCCGCATAGTGGAAAACCGGATCCTGCTCGGCCGGAGCTGGCTCCACGACCTTCAATCCCAACGTAGTCAACATTCGGAGGAGGATGTCCGAGAATTGTTTCACATCCTCTGGGGCCGACTCTGGTGTGGGATCTCCAAAGACCAGGGGAGGAGATTTGTGCGATGCCAGTGTTGACTCGTTGGAGTTGGAATCGGACTCATAGGTTTGGGAGGACTCAGATGGAGATTTCTCCGGAGATCTCTCTCGACAGCTGATGAGATGGTACCGTCAAAGTCACCATAGAGACAGTAGCGGTGGTTGGCCTTGTCGACGGAATAGCCGGGGTAGCCATTGGCTGAGGCTGAGGGGCCTTTGTGATTGGCATTACTGCAGGCCGCGGGCGCTGGATCGCCTGGGTGACATTAGTGGCAGCGGTTGAGAGTTGCACCGGAACAGACTCCGAAGATGGACGGGAGACTGTGGAGGTAACCCTTGGTGGAGGAGAAACTGCCTAGTAGTGAGGTGAGCGCTCATGAGACCGATGATGATGCAGCGACCTGGAGTACAAGCGCGAAGGTGACTGCCGATATCGTGGATGGTGAACTCCACGCAATGGGAAGCGGGAGCGACGATACGGTGATCACTGTCTCACATCAAGGTGGTACCGGTCCCTATACGCCAGGGAATAGGAACGGGAGAATCCCGGGTACTCCCTCCAGGTGTGCTCTCAACTGTACCTCGTGATATGAGACGCGGAGGAATACGATGAATCAAATGAGGGTCGAGACCAAGCCTGTTCGGGATAGGTCTCCCGGCGGCGCGGGGACCATTGTCTGACCCTTCGTTCTGGAGAGTGGAATGCACTTCTACTCAAGGACCCTCGGTGGTGAGGCAAGGCCTGGGGTGAGACTGGAACATGCTCCAGGCAGTCCACCACTTCGGGGCAGCCGGGCGGAGACACCACGACAGTTAGCAGAGGCGGGACCGAAGGCACTGTCAAGCCAGCGGCCCCTTCTCCATCAGAGACCTCCAGGATCTCTTGTGGTTCTGATTCCTCCTCTGGTTCCTCGGGAAGTTGAGTCAGAGGAGGCGTGGGAGGAGAAGGCCTCTTAGGTGGAGAACTGCACTTCTCTTTCCTCTTCCTCTTCTTCTCCTTCACAGACTCCGGAGGGGCAGGCTGCTTGCACTGGGTGGCGGTAAGCAGCTCAGATGATTTAGCTGCCTGTGATCCTGCAGGAGCCTCCCTCGAAGTCGACACCGAAGAAATCCTGGGGATTCTCGGTAAAGATGATGTTGGAGCCCGAGGCGACGGTACCGAGCCCGATACCGTTGACGTAGTCGAAGCGGCAGCCGCCGATACCGATGACAGCATGGTCATAGGTTGGCCCGACGTCGATGGTTTGGACATCGTTGGCGTAACCGACGGTTGGTCTTGTTCCTTGAGAGACTGCTCCCAGCAATAAGATTTCAGGCGGGCCAAACGGTTCCAAAGAGTCTGGGAGGTGAAGTTCCGGCAAACTGGGCAGGCCTTGGTGTTGTGGGCCTCACCCAAGCAAAAAAGATACTCACTATGTCCGTCGGTTAACGCGACCTTGCGACCACACGAGTTGCAAGGTTTAAAAAGAGAAGACATAGAAGTCCAGAAGACACAAAAAGGGTGGAGAAAAATGGTGGAGAAGGCAAGGCGAAGACGAAGCTGACGAAGAAGAAGGGGGGGGACAAGGGAAGGGTTAGAAGTCCCGAAAAAGGGGCCAAAATTCACCAAATCCAATCCGATATCCAAGAAGCAAAGTCTGAAATCCGAAAACCAAGTCAAAGCCAGAAAAAAAAAACGTGAAGAAAGCCAAGAATGCTACTAAACTCCGAACCTCTGTACGTGACGGCAGACGAGAAAGAACTGAAGGGAGACTGTTGCTCAGCGGGCTGAGCATGCTCAGTGCAGGCAGGGGGGAGGGGTTCCCACCAAGCTACTAAGCTCTAGAATTTTCCGAACGGTACCGTGCATGTGCGAAAGCTCCTAGTATGTGAGGCACAGAGACCATGAAGAAGAAGCAAACATCTTTCAAATGCAGCATGTACATGCAGCAGGATGATGGTGGGAAGGCATGGGCCTTACAGAGAGAGATTTAGAAAACTCCTGACAATTTTTCTGCTTTCAGTAAAACTCTTTTGCTTCCCATGAAATTCCTCCATTATACACTTACAGGATTTCCCATATTTTAAGAGCATAGACTCTGTAGCCATAGGTGTTACCCAACTCTCCTGTTAAGGAGACAATTTTCATGGGATTCTCAACAAGAGGTCCAGTGCTGGTGTGGAACAGGAGATGATACTCACAGCATGTGCCCTCAATGGACCACTATACTCATGTTTTCTCAGGTGTCAGATTTTGTAATATTGCAAATCTTTTGGAAAAGTTTTTGTCTATCCCTTGAAATACCTCAGATCTTTTTTCTGATCAGGAACGTGCCTTTGAATGATTTGCCTTGGATTGATTTGGTTATGGCTGAAGTTATTAATCTTTTAAAGCTTGGAAAGACAGAGATGGAATAGAAGATTACAGTCATACCTCCACATTCGCTAGGGTTAGGGGCACAGGACCCCTGTGAAAGTGGAAAAACCATGGATAACTCTAGGCCCTCCCCAAACCATATTTAAAATACACAAAAAAAGTATAATCACCATATTCAACCTACTGTGGATTCTTTTGAGGCTTCAGGGTTCCTTCACAAGGCAGAAGGGGGTGGCTGGTGGGGCTTACTGCCCCCTCCACTGCTGTTAACAGGGACTTACAAGCCTTACAAGTCTCCCAGGGGTTTTAGGCCCTGTTAAAAATGTCACAGGAAGGTAGCAGAGGTGAGAGCAAATAATCCATGAATAATCAAATCCACTAAAGTGAAACCCACAAATTGTATATGTTTCAATGACTCTACAGAATGACTCTGTAGAACTCTGTAGAACAGGTAGACTCTGTAGAACAGGTAAAGCATCACTCTTGGAGGAATCGTTCTTTAATTTTTTGTAGAAGGGAACATATGGTCACTGATGGCTTTATATGTAACTTTTGCAAGTTACTTTATCAATAAATCTTTCACTGCCTCTTTTATATACTCAGTTATGTATGTTCACATATTTCCTTCTACTACAGAGGGATCTCTCCCAGCCTTGCTACATAGTCTTTAGCTAAAGTCACTGGGGATTTTCATTTAGAAAAATATGCATACCAAACATTTGCTATACTGATTTATGACATTTAACTTTGATTTCTTTGAGTAGCATACATAGTTCTTCCCACATTTATCCTTCACAAGAATCCCGTGAGGTAGACTAGTCTGAGAACTAATGGCTAAGATCACCCAGTGACTCCCTGGCTAAATAGGAGTTTGAACCAGTGTCTCCCCGGTCTCTCCACAGTAGCTTTGGTTCTGCCCTGTGCTCTACTGGGGAGCCAGAAAATTTCTGTAGAATTTTTACCTCAGTCACAACCTTTCTAGGCACTCTTAAACTATCCATTATTATACCAGCCAGCGCTCCATTTGCAAATATGAGGTAAATATTGTCTTGACTTGCAGGGTAGCTGTAATGGTAGCTAATATAATATACATTTGTTTGAGAGACTGTGTGTATAAGAGAGACAGACTGAGAGAGGCGTGAGGAGGGTTCGTGCATATGCAGGCAGCAATTTGTTTTCTGTATGCATCGCTGAAAAGAAAAATCCAACAGAACTCATAGGTTTAGATATTTGGAGTGTGGTGTCTTGTTTTGTAACCCTTTATAGTTTGATTTATATGGGCTTCAATAAAACTGTTCATTTGGTTCTCAGTTTAAGAGACAGGACATCTGTTTCGTCCTATGAAACTGCTAGCAAATTGTTCCTTTCTGTAGAAAGCAATTAAAGCCAGGGCCCTTTTCCTATGTCTGCTGTATGAGAGTTTCTATTTTTTTTTTAAAGAAAGTGTTAATTATTGCAAAAGTGAGACATGACATACATATTTCAGAAATGAAGTTAATCAATTCATTTGTATATCTGACAAGTTTTAGAAGATGCAAGCCTGACATATGGAGCCCAAACTTGTAATTCAGGCACTTACTTGTTCATCACGTGAAGTGGTGACTTGTGTGTGCAAATGAGTCACTTCAAAAATCAGTCATTTCATGTAAGGTGTCCCATTCCCCCAAAGACCACAATTCAGCTGCTACTCTTTAAGGGTAGGGATGGAAAGCAATGCACATGCATAGAAGCCAAACCACAATTATTAACCTCTGAAGTCTTTTTAACAAGTTATAGCACTATGCCCCAATTAAAAGAAATATACTTTGTTTGGCTTTCTCTCCTCATATGTTCTGTTTTCTATGCCTCTTTCCATGCTTGTTGCCCTTCTCTGAATTTGCTTTAACTTATCTATGTTGTTGTTGTGTGCTTTCAAGTTGTTTCCAACTTACGGTAACCCTAAGGCAAAGCTATCCGAGGGTTTTCTGGGGCTGGGGGTGTAATGTGCCCAACGTCACCCAGTGGGTTTCCATGGCCAAATGAGGAATCAAACCCTGGTCTCCAGGGTCATAGTCTAGCACTCAAACCACTGCACCACTCTGGCTCCCAATTTGTCTATATTCTTCTTAAAATGAAGCATCTAGGACTGTACAAAGTAATCCAGATGAGACCTGACTGGCACAGAATGTAGACTAAAGCAATAGTAGCACAACCAATTTTAAAGGAATTGGATAGGCTGCCAATGTTTCTCGTCTGAATTCAAAGTAATGGTGATGACATTTAAAAACATAAGCAGCCTGGTCCCTCAATAGTTCAAGGAGTACCTCCATATATATGCCTAAACATTGAGATCTGTTGGAGAAATCCTCCTACTTGGTCCCACCAATGGGAGTCATATTTTATGTGGAGAAGGAAAAGGACCATCTATCTCCTCTGTGGTGCCATCACTGTGGAATGCCCTCATCCTGGAGGCCCAGCTGGTGCCAACATTGACTTTATTTTATAGCACCAAGCTAAAGCATGGGTCTTTACCATCACAGTTTTATGGAGTATAAGTTTCTTGCTTTCAATCTGCATACGTATTTGAACCCTATTGGTTATCCCTAAATAAAGTAGACACAATGACTCAGTTGTTGAATATGTGAGTCAACATATTGGAAAGTTCTATTTCATTCAGTGGGCCTATCTACTTGGAACTAGCAACAGAATTCAGGCCACTGTTTTATATCGTTTAGGACTGTTTCAAATCATTTTAAATTAGCCTGAATTGTTTTACATTGTTGGTAGTTGTTTTAAATTTCTTTTTTAATCTCTATACCATCTGGAGATCTGGTGATATAGAGCAGGATAAAAATATTTTAAAAAGCAAAATATTAATTTAATAAATGCAATATTTATTTAATAAATTAAAAAATGACAGTGGTATAATATGACTTTGTACACAAACACACATAGGCATGTGTGCATATGGGTATGCCAGTGTTGATGGGAACCACCATATCCCATCTCTGTGCTCCAGTTACCACAAAGAACCCAGCAGGCGTACTTGCTACCATTTTACTTGCAAGTGACATCACATTCAGGCAGTATGAGAACAGCTGGTTACCTGGAAGCAGGTGAAGCCCAAGAGAAGGTCCACTTTGGGAGAGGGGAAGAAGCCCTGGAAAAGCCACAGTAGTCACTTAGAAGGGGGAATAGAAAATAGCAGAGAGAGGATTGGAGGGAAGAGCCCTAGGAGAACAAGCAGCAGAAGTGGCAACTGAAAAGCTAGCAAGGACGCTGTGGGTTCCGTCAACCTCTCTGACACATGGAAGGGGCAAGCAGCCCTTTCCAAGGATTTGTAAAGGCAACTGGAGGAAGGACGGAAGGAAGGAAGGAAGGAAGGAAGGAAGGAAGGGAGTGAGTGAGTGAGTTTGGGAATTTTCTCTGCCAGTAAACAGAAGAGCTTGGCAAGTTGCTTGGCCAGCAGAGCAAACAATTTATACATTTAAGAGCAATATCAATTTTTGGAGTAATACATGATCACATTTTTTCTCAGTTCTATAATTATGTGCAATATTGCATATGTGGTAGACACATTATTTAAAAAATGTATACATATTTAATGTCATTTATTTATTAATGGATAATTTAGGTTTTTTGATAGTATTTCAGATAGTTTAATTGGATTTTAACTTTTTTTGCATTTTTTAAATATTGTATTTTTGTTAATTTTGTAAGCTGCCATGAGTCCTCCCCAGAGAGGAAATGTGGGCTATAAATAAAATAAATCACCTACAAATATACATGATGATAAATTTTTAAAGGAAATTTATTGTATGATTATTCAAAAGTATTTTGTTTTTAAAAAATGAATTTTAAGCATTTTGATCATGTTTAGACCGTACATCTTTAGATTTTTTTTTTTTTTTTTTTTTTTACAGCAGGGTAGTTCTGTCATAACTGTAGGTTCCTATTTGATGAGTCAAATGTGCTCCTGTCAGCAAGGCCCCCAAACGTGTTAATAAAACTCTAGTGACCTTTCCTTTTGGCTTTATCCAATATCATCCACATTTTTGCTATCTGCAGGTTCTACTATAGAAATGCAACTGAGAGGATGGCTGGTGGGACTGAATTCCATGTTCAAATCTCTGCTGTAATTTTAAAAACCTCTATGGAGGCTTTTGATCAAGTCGATACCAATTGCCATAACCTACCTTATATAATTATTGTAAATTTCCTCCTTCCCTTTATTTATACAGTTGGTGAGATCTTTTTCTCCCTTTTTATATATACAGTTGGTGAGATCTTCAACATGTGTTGGTTCATACTGTTTTTAAAAAGTTAATATTTACTGTACTTGCACGTATAATACAACAGAGGTCAAGAGAAGGTTTTATATATATAATTTGTATCTTGCATTTTTTTCTTCTTTTTTGGCTTTGCTTAAATGGTATTTCATGCACAATTTTATCCAAACATGTTAAGAAGAATGCTGCCTGTAGCTCAATAAATGTGGGTTGTTTTTTTTCTCATGCTTTCTGCAAGCAGTACATTTGGATTTACAACAAGAGGCAATAATCTGATTCAGCAAAAGAAAGGCAAGGCAGAGGCAGAAATTCTTTCCCAAGCAGTCAGAGTAGTCTTGGATGCAAGATAAATGCCTCCCAAACACTTAGGAACTTGCATACTTTGCTTAATGATCTGCTGTCTATACCTGACCTGTGGCTGCATTGTGCCGCAGTTGATTCATGGAGTGTTGGAGTGAGTGTGGAGAGTCCATTTATCAAGAGAGCCCTCTGACTTGGGCAAACTAAAAATTTTGAGGTTGGTATCATGTGATAGATATCTGGATCAGTGGTTTTCAAACATTGTCCTTGGGTGCAATAAAGTTCCTTGGACTTTTAAAGGGTTCCTTTCCTTCCTGACAGCATAACAGACAAGCTTTTCTGAAGGCAGTTTGACTTTTGTTATTGATCTTTCCTGGTAGTATGCGACTGCATGAGAGTGCATCTAGGAGATACACTTTCACATTGTTTGTGCTGTTGAGACATGTGAGGTTTGATTATTGTCCCATCTAAACTGAGTTCTAGCTTTCACAGAAATAACAAATCAGTTTAGGCTGCAAGTAGGTGCTCCCATGAGACTGAATGCTTCCATAAGAAAAGTTTCCCTACATGTGAAACTATTGTGTCATGCCATGCTGGGGCCATTCTGTATGCCATGCTGGTTTTGTTTCTGGTTTGTTTTTGTTTTTTTGGCATGAAGAAGGATTCCATCTTGTGAGCTTCTATCAACAGTCTGCAATGGTACAGAGCCTATGTAAAATTTTACTCCCACAGAGAAAATAAGGTCCAAAAATCTATCCTGAAAGGCATCCAGGGCCACTGTCAGCCTGGGGAAAGTGCCATAGTGTCCATACAAGACCCACCATCAACAGTCCCATTGCTTGTACTTCTCTGGGGATCTGGGGCCTTTTTAAAAGGTCACATGCTGAAAGGAGGAGATACCATCCTGTTTATTTGTCCACAGTGCCTCTGAGGGTAGAGTTACTTTGGAACAACACTATGGAGAGGCTGGCTCTCCTTTGAATACTAGTAGTAGATACCACTGTTTCCACTAATTTGAGCCTACTTATCTTTTAATTTTTTTTTCTTCCTTTGTGACATGGGCAGGCTGACCAACAAATAGTTTTGTTTGTCTGTGGCACAATGTTCATTACAAAACATGATAATAATACAGTGTATCTGTATACTACTGCCATACATACTTAGGCAAAGGAATGACAAAGTCAGAAATGAAGAAACAAAACTAGAAGTCCTGCATAAAATGTCAGACTGACAATAATAGAAGCTACAACAACTGATCCCTTCGTAATCCACTACTGACAGGAGACTCCACCACACTCTGTGGCAGCACATTCCACAGGGCTGTCCGACAGTGGAATGTACTGCCACAGAGTGTGGTGGAGTCTCCTTCTTTGGAGGTTTTTAAGCGGAGGCTGGATGGCCACTTGTCGGGAGTGCTTTGAGGGTTTTCCTGCACGGCAGGGGGTTAGACTGGATGGCCCTTGTGGTCTCTTCTAACTCTACATTTCTATGATTCTATGATTCTATGACATTTGTAGGAATTTGCAGTGGATCTCTTGAGCTGCTATTGTGAAGGTGGCAACCTTGAGTGTAATGGATTTAAAATGATCTCCCAAGAGGTTACAAGATGAGGCAATATCCAGCTGGCCCTCACTCTCTAGAGGACTCCCAAGAAATGCATCCTAGGGTCACTATATAATGGGCAGTATAGTAAACAGTGAACAGTTTTGATGGAAAATATGAGACAGAAGGTGTGGCTGCACTCATGTAGTTGGGTTGCCTGGAGGAAACTAAATAATGGGCAGGCAGAGTGGCAAGTGCTTAGCTTTATCTGTGAAGTGGCTGGCAGTGATGAGGGCAGCCAACTGTTTATGGTTTTCTCTTGGTTCCCAGTCCTAGTGCTAGAAAATAAAAAGCCATTAGAACCAGAGCACTCTTGCTGATGAATCCTCTGTCTCTTTCTTTCACCAGTTGCCTGATGAGACCCCACTGTTGCAGTTCCATTAAAAAAAATTGTTTCCAGTACAGTTGGGGTCCAGGGCTTGAGTCTTCAATTCCTCTTGTTGTTTGTCCCTGCTGCCCAGAAATCCTATCAGTCTGATGCTCATTATTAGGTGGTCTGGTGGCCATTGACGTTGAGGAGCCCTCAAAAGGTGGCTTGTCCAAGTCCTGCCAAGCTTGGAGCTGGCTCTGTACATGTCACATGACTCTCCGCAGTGCTCACAGTTTCCATGGCAGCCACACAGGGACTCATGGGTGGTTTTTTGGTTTTTTTCAAGTAAAAAAGATCTGTGGACAGTTCCCTGAGGGAAGGAATGATGAAACCACCAAGGCATTATGTGAAGAGATGAAATTATGCCTGTATTCACAGTAGTTTCTTAAAGTGAGTTTGAATAGCCCTTTCTGCCCATTTCTTTATTAACAGCTTGCCAGTATTTGCTGTGATCTGAAGTTCATTTAGCCAGCCAGTGATTATCATCTACCATCAATATTGATAGGACCAAAAAAAAGTTTAATTTTGGCTGGATTGTAAGCATTGCTTTTAGCAAGGCTACACCACATTGCCTGAACATTTCTGTAACACTCCCTTTCCAGCTTGGAGACTTGCTTCCAAAGTATCATAGTCTTGGCATTCATTGTAAGTGGTATATATTAGTAGAAATACTGTTGTTATATAAATTAAAACAGATGGTTTCCAAATGTTCTGATCTTCCCCTTTCTTATATGATACACTGTGAACAGAAAAAACAAAACTGTAATGAAACATCTGCCACTGCCTGGCCCCATTTGTTACCCATAAGACTAACTAGTATATTTCATCAGATTGCAAGCAGTGTAGTAGAGCTTGTGAAATGTTTACTTACAAATTCTTCAAACACAGGGGCTCCCTCCCTCCCCCCTCCCTCTCACCCTCCCCCCACAACTTTGCATGGAGATATTTTATGTGTAAAGATGCCCATCTTGCAGTTCTCTTTTAACCATGCCTAAATGGACACTGTTTCTTACTTCTTCACTTAGGGATGTGCAACTTTTAGGGCAGTCCCTACTGCTATCTCCTTGTGGCAGTCAGCTTTCTGATAGAATCATAGAATCATAGAAATGTAGAGTTGGAAGAGACCACACGGGCCATCCAGTCCAACCCCCTGATGTTACCGTCCTACCAGTCTTTGTGAAGCACTTGGAAAGACTGAGTAATTCATATGCTCCACAGGCGTCTTTGACATTGCTATAGAGGAGTTTCACAGTGACCTTTCACATTGTCTGTTATAGGTAAGCTTTTTGGCTATTGCTGTGGCAAACTGGATAATGTTGTGCATCTTGCAACATTAAATGTCTTCCAGATGTGATGTCATAATGAGCATCCTAACTGTGAAATGACATATGTTGTGTCTTTATTAAAAATCCTTTTTATTATTGATTTACGTTATTTAACAAAGGGTGGAGAAAAATGGACAGAGGTAAGAAAAATAACTTTTCTGGAAATTCTGGAAGTGAAATTAAATGAAACATGCATTCATATTTGTTGTAGCAATAAATTAGCTTCTTGTAATGTGTCACTAAGTAGTAGGGTTCACAGTTAAAGATGTAATGCTGAGTTGTAACCCCCAAAGATCTTGATATTTTGCCTCCTGGCTCACAGAGGCAGTGTGGATTTTCCTGTCTGTCTAGCTACAAACGTTCTGGCTCATTACTTAAAATAGCTTTTGGTCCACTGCCTGTGTGTTGCTGATTCAGTAGTCAGTTTAATACTCTGGCAAGAGTGTAGTGGGGGTAGAGAGGGGAAAAGATATGAAAAACTAACAGTAATACCCTGGAATTGGGTGTAGATGAGGTCACTGATGGATCTGATGAATACTAATATTATGTGATTGCTTATGATCACATCTTCCCGAGGGAGAATCTGTGATTCAGACCTGCCATACGAAGAGGGATGGAGTTTGTTGAATTCTAACCTTAAGGTGGGTTAAATCATAACTGGCACTAGGCCAAGTTGTTTTTAGGGCTCAGAATCCCAAATACAAGAATTTATAAGAGGGTTTTAAAGATGAAGAGGTTCTATATTTATGCCAGCTGTACATTCCTGAAACAAAAGTATCACACATTCACTATGTGTTTATTTAATAAACTCTGATATCCAATTAGCTTCATGAGAGTATGACGGCAGACATTCTTGATGGATATGTTATCTTGACCAGAACTGCCAACAGAATTTCACATAAAGCAATATTCCAGTGAATTCGGAGGCATCTCTTTAATACCTACAGAGATACTTTGATGTCTCAGAATAGGAAGAAACACAAGAGTCACAATAATGAACCATATCAGGTGAATGTTTTGAAATTGTTTATGTAACATGTGTCCCATTTTTTTCTGGGTCCTTGCCCATGAACAGGGATATTTGCCTCAGAAACTGAGGTTGATCTACCACAACTGTTTATCTCCACTTACAAATATCAACCCTGTCCTTACCCAGAGTGAAGTGTATATTATCTTTACCCTTTCTTCTTATGCCAATCAAATTTCTACTTTCAGTGCTGTGCCTTTGAAATTCATCTGCAAACACCACACAGACAAAGTCATTAAAACAAGCAGGAAATATTTGTTTTTAACCTGTGTTTCCCCAGGACGCCACTGAAATTCAGTGGCAAATGTGGGAATCCCTTTAAAGCAAGCATTTTCCCACTGAATTTCACTTATGCTGAATTAAAATGACACAATTTCCTGCTGAATTTTGGCAATATTTCCTGTTAAATTTTGGCAACAGTGTGAAGAAAACCTGGGAAGAATACAAAAACAGTCCACATAAAATTCTACAAATGCTTATCATTATAATCAAGAACAGCAACATACATGCAGGAAGAATTTGAAATGGGAACATTTTCTAACCAGTTCTTTCCCATATGCGTTGTGATGTGGTACACTAGTGCCAAGGGGCTGTACCACATGCTCTCTCTCAAACATTTGAATTGACTAATTACATTATATACTGCATAGCTAAGTATCTTATTGCATACGCCCTGGAAAACGGGTTGTTAATATTCTCCCAGTTTCGCTCCAGAAAGTATACACTCAAAAGATCAGGGTGGTTAATCTATACCTATGAGTTCTATCTCTTTTTCTTCATCTCATCACATTTTACCATAGGATTTTGGGCAGAATCAGTCAGTAGCTCTTTTTACTGCAGCTTTCTCTTTTTCAATTTGTGTTTGAAGTATTGCTTTTTTTTTTTGATGTGCAGTTCAGTATTCCCAGGCAAATTAACTTCTGCCTTTTTCTATTAATTCATATTTATTTATCACAGCTATAGGCAAAGTATAGTGCGAGAAGCATTTCACAGTTCTATCAAAATAATTCTTTAGTAGAGTTTGTAGAAAAATTGCCAGTATGGGATATATTGTGGTAGCTTTTACTACTCTGTATTTGGTGCATCAGATGAAATTGATGTTACATCTGGAGTTGCCCTATCAACAAAAAGAAGGTATCTTAGGGACAGTCAAGTAAAAGTCAAAGGGTCAAGTCTGGCTGGCATGGTTTGTTTTTGTTTTTGTCTTGTTTTTGTTTTTTGGCTCCATGCATGATACCCTTGTCCTGGTTATAAGTATCAGCCAGGTTCTCCCAAGCCACAAAACTCTTTTGACTGTTTCTCAACTTTGAACATCTTGGTCAGATGTCTCCTCTGATGCATGCAAGGGTCTTAGTCTTATGTATGAGGCAACACATGGGAATGAGGCAGTTCAAGTGCATAATAAAGAAAAGGCTCTGCAGAAGCCTCAGCTGGTGTTCACACTGGGCAGGAAGGCCTTGGCCTGTGGCAGAACCAGTGCCGTTTGCCTTGAGTTCATGCTCCATTCAAAATATGTCCCCTGTAAAAAATAGAGTGCTAACCATACATATGTTTCTGCTATTTGGTCCCAGTGGAACACAGTGTCAAAAGAAGAGAGCATTTTATGAGAGACAATGATAGAGAGCATCTTAAGAAGAGAGCATCTCAAGAAGAAACTACAGCTTATTACTCAGGGATGAGAAAACTTATATCTCCTGAAACTGGTTCCCCTGCAAAAAAATAAAGGAGATCCTTGCTCCTTTGTAGCTGGATCTTCTTTCCCTTTTAATCCCAGTTTTCCAAGTCCCATTACCCAATAAAGTATTTTCCTCCAAAAGAGATGAGACTTTTAACACTCAACATTTCAGCATCTTAAAAAGTAAGAATAGAATATATCTTTTCATTTGCAGCCAACAATATGTGGGTGGTTAGTATTTTTTCTGTAAGTTTTTTTATGAAAGAAAATTGAAAAAAGAAAAAGAGGGTTACTGTTAAAAAGTCAAAACTGTTTCTAGTTTTGTGATATTTTGTTTAGCTTGTAGACAATTCAGGTGATCAGTGGGTTCATCTGCCATTGATAAAGGGATCATTTGAATTTGATTTTATCATCTGAAAATTTTCACCCCCTCTTTGTTGTGTAAAGCATTTATTTGTACTTGTAGGCAATACTTTGTCATTTACAAATCCAAAGATATATATCCAGAGAAGGATCAGATTTAATTGGAAGTGGAGGAGACAAGCTGTGAGGTGTTCAAACAGTGTCCTGCATCATGCAGTTTTAGTAATCAATAAAAAAAAGTCTTGGCAAATTGTGAAATTGGGCTTGGGGGGATTATGTGAGGTGAAACATTCTGACTTACTGGAAACAAGCCTACGGGTGTAAACTCATGCAGCAAGAATATACCAGAATATGCAGGATCTTGGTCCAAAAAACAGGTATTTTTCACATCATATTAAATGCTATGCTGATGTTTTGCAGTCTTCTTTAAGCAGAGGCACATCCTTCCCCATTCACACACCCTTCCCCAACATTTAGACCAGAGACACAGTTTTTGAGAAAGGGCCATATATTTTCCTGAGTTTTACAGCACCTACTTTATATACTTGTGCATAAACTGACCTCATGTATAAGTTGAGGGCATGTTTTAGAGCAGTGGTTCTCAACCTGTGGGTCCCCAGATGTTTGTGGACTTCAGCTCCCAGAAGCCCCAGCCACTGTGGTCAATGCTCAGGGCTTCTGGGAGCTGAAGTCCACAAACATCTGGGGACCCACAGGTTGAGAACCACTGTTTTAGAGTCAAAATACATTTTGCTATTTACCCATGGATAAGTCAAGAGTCATTCCACTGAGAGGAAATCACTAGCGCCACCTCACGGACCAACCATCCCTGGCTGCCACGACTACACCACCACAATTTTCCCACCCAGGTATTCAGAAAGGCCTTTTGCCACTATAGTCAGAGGAAGAGATGGTTCTTTTTTTTTTGATAAAAATTCAGGTACAGTATTAACTGTTCTCAGAAAAGGAACCATCCTCTTCTCTGAGCAGAGTGGCGAAAGACAAGAGTTTAGTCCATCTCAAGAGAACCTAAAAGAAGACCAGTCCTCTCTACTCTCTTAATGCTCCTTTGAAGAGAAACACCAAAGAACTGTCTCTATTGCTGCCATTTTCCCATCCAGTCATTCAGAAAGGCCAGAAGCATAGTTGGAGAGAGCAGAGGGGGTCAGTGCTTCTTTTAGATTCTCCCAACATGAACTAAGCTCTTGCTTTTCACTACTCTACTCAGAGGAGAGAATGGTTTTTGAAAAGAGATAAGATACATTACTTACATTGACCTATAGATAAGCTGACCCAGATTTTTGGGGTTAATTTTTTGACTAACATTTCTAGACTTATACATGATTATATATAGTACTGTGTTCTGGTATAGAGTTTGGAAATCGGTGATCATAGCATTTAACAGCAAATGTTTGAAATTATAAATGTAGATTATTGTTCAAAACCTATTTAGCACTTGTGGTAGAGTTCATATTTATGGAGAGGCCCCTCCCTTTTGTAAAATGTAGTAACATTTAGTAAAATGTAGCAGAACTCCTCCCTTCTATAAAATTTAGTAGAAAAGTTGTTTTTTTTTTACTATTTAAAAAATTTAAATAGCCCCATGACAGAAATGTGGATAGCAGTGTTTGTTTCCTTAAATAGCTGTTGGCATGAGCAAGCCTCATCACAACAAGTATGATAATCAGTTGTATGTGTTTGTTTTATATCAAGGAATATTTGTGCAAAAATAGACAGAGGGCATAGTGTACTAGTTTATCTTCACTATGTGAAATGCAGGCAAAATACCAGATGGCACATGAATATGGTCCAGGTGAATGGAAGCCAAGAGGGAAAAAATGGGCAGTTCATGTGGATAGCTTGAAGGGCACAGTCTAAGAAAATGAATGTAATTTGCTGCATCTTAGATAACATCTCATGTGTATCACTACGAACTTAGCCTTTATGTTCACAGAAGACTCTCAGTGTGACTGAACATGTGTGGTGGGGTGGGGTAGGCAGCAGAAATGGAAAAGGTTACTTTTCTGGCCCACAAGTCTACCTGGGAAATTCTGAAAGTTGTCTACTTTTTTCCCAAAATCAGGACCATCATGTTAGCAAGCTGTGCCCTGACTGACATGCATTTGTTAGATGTCACACATACCCTCATGCTATTTAACATCTAGATGAAACTGCTGAGTGGGCTCATTGGGTGTTTTGGAGTGGGGATGGGAGACATAAGATGTGAGTGCACTCATGTTCTGTTGATGAGCTGCTTATAGGCAACTTTTTGCATACTGTGTGAACAGAATGCTGAACTAGATAGGCTTTTGGTCTGATCCTTGGTCAGAAGCGATGTATGTAGCTTCTTTTATACTCTTGTGCTCCAGGCAAAAAGGACTGGATGAGGGCCAATACATTGAGGCTCAGTTGAGACAAGACTACGTTGAGGCTCAGTTGAGACGATACTATGCTATTATTGGTGAGTGGTGTTCCCCAGCTAGAATTGTTGTGCTGTTAGTATTGTGTTGTTAGGTGAGTGGTGTTCAATCTGTTTTATGTGAAGTTTATTGTCCTTGAAGAAACTGATTTGTAGCTTTGGAGGTTTTCTGGACCTTTTATTGTCACTTGAGGCACGGGCAGCCTCAGTGGTGCAGAAAGGCATTAGCTGATAGCCCAACTATGGCCCTTTTCGCATGGCATCTGCCATGCAAAAGAGGGCCTGGAACCTCGCACAATTGCGAAGAGCGATCTGCATGACGCCCTCGCAATCGCACAAGGCTCCAGGGGCTGGCAGGCAACAATCGCGCACCTTTGCATTTTCGGCTTTAAGCCAAAAATGCTGCCGATCGCACATTGCTCTTGGGCCCTGCGTGCACTTACCTTGGTTACACTTCCTGTCTCAGTGCAGCCTGGGAAGGTCCCAGGCTGCACTGTGAAAGGAAGATACGGGGCTCTCGCATGAGCAGGAAGCTCGTGTGGAGCTGAAGAAATCTGGTGTGAGGGCCTCTCACAAGAGGCTGCTTGCATGAGCGCCGCACCCCAGTGCCAAAAAGAGGTAGGATGCGGAAAGAGCCTATGTCTCTGTCTGGCCAGGGATAACTAACTTCAATGGCTTGGGCTCTGGTGACCTATAAGTTACATTACTATGTTGTATTCTGTATGGTGCTACCTTTCAAGAGTTTCCAAAATGCAGTTGGTGCAGAATGCAGCAACCAGACAATCAGGGTCCAGAATATCTTGAAATATCAGACCATGCTAACAACAATTCTGGTCCAGCTGCACTGACTGCTCAATTTAACATACTCGTTTTAACTTAAAAAGCCTATACAGCTTGGGGCCCCAGTTCTTGACAGAATGCCTGTCCTGTCATAAACTTTCCTACATCCTGCTGAGATCATCATCTGAAGCCTTCCTCTGATTGCCTCCTCTCCTCTCTGAGAGGTTTGGTGGATGAAAAGATGGAGAGATTCTTTCAGTTCTCCTCTTCCCCATGATGATGATGATGATAGCAGCAGCAGTAACATTCTGCTAAAAGTAGTATTTGGTATGCGGAAATAAACTTACTGATAAGCTCTGTTTTCTTCTTCTTCTTCTTAAGTGAAAATACTGTTTTAATTGTGAAAATATTTTTTACAATGTATATTTGATGTTTGATGAAATCACATCAGCCAAAAGAAGTGGTGAACAGTATTTCTAGTGATTGTAATTGGACTTTCTATAGAAAGCAGATATCTTTGCCCACCTTTGTCAGAGAAGCAAAATCAGGATATATCGCAAGAGTATTCTTATGCAAAATAAGAGAAATTATTCTCATTGTTTCTCAATTTGCAAAATCTATGCAGGCCACAGAATTCAACGATTTTCGCACAGATCGTGGATTACCAGTATACAGCGTTTAATATTTGTTTAATTCAGAGGGGTGGGCAATAGTGTTTGATTGCATTGCAATGTAGTTCAGTTCAGTTCAGTTCAGTTGGTAAGGTAAGCTTTTCCATCAAGTTTCTTTCTCAGGAAAATTCCATAGTGAGTCACATAGCAATGCCGTAAGTGTTTGCTGAGTCCTTGCTTCTTAACAGAAAGCTAAATAAAGAGTTATTACAGCCTATTTTGTAAAGGCACCTGCATTTATGTGAACAAAAAGAACTGAACCATTATACAAATGGACCCAGGTGCACATAGTTGAAGTGTTGTTCGCTCAGAGAATCAGTTAAGCACACACCTCTATGCTTTCGCAAGTGTAATAATATAATAAATACCATGTATATTAAGAAGCAATGCCTTTAAAATATGTTTTGCATTCTTCAGTGTATTCTAGTTTTATTAAATTACTGATTCCAAGAACTACAAATTAAAATGAAACAAGCCCAACACGGTGTCATGATGCAGAATTTAACAAACTCAATTTGACATTATGTGAGTGCAGTGAGGTCACTTTATTCATGTACTTATAAATTTATATGTTTTTATCTCTCTTTTACAAAAATATGGGAGGTATGGCAAAAAGAGAGGTCTGTACATAACTGGATTTTGCCCAGACTTGCTCACCTTTTCTCAGTGCAGTATAAGTAGTAGTGCTGCCACTGAGCCCTTGATTGGAGATCCAATCTTCCTTTTCTTCCCTGGGTTCCACAAGATCCCCCTCTCCCTTATGTTGTCTGAGACAAAGGGAAAAAATAGTGTTTTAAAAGTTCCTAGTAAACCTTGCCATGGAGACATATGACCAGAGCTTCCCACTTTCCCTTGAGGAACAAAGCAGGTTTGTCATAAGTGCAACAAGAGTATGACAATAATAAAAAAAAATAGGAACATACTATACTACGAATTAGTACGAGACAGATCGAGCAACTCGACTAGCTTAAAACCCTGGCTCTCTGCATACCTTCCCTCTGGTTGCACAAGGAAGAATCAAATCCATAGCCGTGGTCATAAAGAAAAGAAAGATTATTCTGCAACTCCAGGTTGCCTTCTCCAGTCCTCTAATCCCTTTCAAAAGAACTGAAAACCTAACACATTTTACTAGACAGTCCCTGGTTTCTTTATAGACTTTTTCTGGGGTTGTCCATTCTCAGTCTGGGCAGTCAGCCAACAAACAGCTGATAAGGTCCAGCAGTAAGCAACAGTTCTACAATGTGATTCCTTATTTTAATCAAATAGGAAAACAGACTTGAAATAAATACAAAGCATAACAACTTTCCTAGCAATATTCATAAATCAAGCACAGGCAATACAGTCCTAGGTCAGAGACACAGCAGGAGAAATGGTCAGTTAATCACTGACAAGCTCTGAAGGGAAAGGGCTGAGCTTTTATAGGTTCACAGGTTAACGCAGCTAGTGTCAAATTAACTGCTGTCTGCTATAAATTCATTGAGGTCTGCATATGCTTTCCTTTTGGTGTCTATGCTTGGCAGAGATCAGCATAGGTGAGTTATCTTCTATGTCAAAGGGTGCAGGGCTGTCTGCTAGAGCTGGCACTGCCCCCTGTTCTGTCTCTGGGACAGGTGGTACTGTCTCCTGTTCAGCAGGTTCTGCTGGTTCAGTCTCGCTAGTCTACGTCCTAAAAATAGGGCATGACAGGGATTCTTTTCCTTGTTCTAACATGGAGTAGTTACTGTAGTCAAGCCAAGTGTCATCCATCCTATATCTGTGCATTTCATTTTTTCTTCTCAAGTGTAGCGTCTTACATTTCTCCCTGTTGAAATTCATTTTGTAAGTTTTGGCCCAGCTCTCTAATCTGTTAAGGACATTTTGATTTCTGATGCTGTCCCCTGAGGTATTAGCTTCCCCTCCTAATTTGGCATCATCTGAAAACTTGATAAGAATGCCCTCTATTCCCTAATCCAAGTCATTAATAAGGATGTTGAATAGCACTGGGACCAGGACAGAACTCTGTGGCACCTCACTAGTCAGTACTCTCCTGGATGAAGATGAACCATTGGTTATTTTCCTTTCAAAATCCAAAGCATGAACAAAGCTTTGAATGAGATCTACCTTTGGTTAACTTTTAATGGACACCCATTTTACCTCTGGAAGTACCCAGACTGGTCTGAAGAGGTACAACTCTGCTTGGGCTTCATATTTTAGCTGAATCTAATACACACCTCTATTCACGACATCAATATTTGTCTTAGCCAAATGCTGAATTGACCAACTAATGCTTGTACATACCTACTCAAAAGTTAGTTATTCGACATTGTTGCAGTGTGCCTTCAAGTCGTTTCCAGCTTATGGTGACCCTAAGACAACCCTGTTATGGAGTTTTCTTAGTAAGATTTGTTCAGAGGGGGTTTACCTTTCTCTTTCTCTGAGGCTGAGATGTGTGACTTGCTCAAGGTCACCCAATGGATTTCTGTGGCCAATCAGGGAATCAAATCTTGGTCTCCAGAGTCATAGTTCAATGTTCAAACCACTATACCATACTGGCTCTTCATTTAACTTCACTCTGGGGGAAAAAAGGCAGTATTAGATTTAGCAGTCCCTATCTTCTTTGCCCCCTCAGATGCAAAATGCAGCCTTAAAGCCAATCTGTTTTGTGTTCACTTATACTCAGAATCTCCATGGATCTGTGATCCATTCACAGTTTCTTTCTAATCTGAGAACACAATTTTGGAATTGTTGCAATATTTGCTTCTTCAAATGTCCTTGAGAAGTGCCACAGATGATTGAAATAAATTTTGCTTAAAACTACAACCATTCTTCCTCTTCTTCTTCTTCATTTAATGGCTGCTCTCATATGTTTCCGTTCTTTGTCTGTCCCAGGTTTTAATTTGGTGTTTCTGTTTCCCCAGAATTGCTCCTTTCCCTGCACCCATTCATAGCACATGTTTGGTTGCTACTCCATCCTGCATATTGATAAGTGGATTGGCCCAGTTTGAGTATTAACATCCTAATTCTATCCAGAGGAAGAGTAACTCTGCACTTACTACACTGCCTTTCATTGAGCAAAAGTAAACATCTGACCAGACGCAGAGTCTCTGCACAGAACTACATGCTAGTTCCATTGTACATATATTTCCCCACTCCAAATCATCCCCCCTCGCTTGTTTTCCTCCTGACAAGAAAACACATAGGTACCTAAGTATCTTTATTATAGCACCAATAGGGGTAGCTTGAGACACATTTTCAACAGGGTAATATTTAAGGAATTCTCCACTGCAGTGGTCTTCCCACTCAGACTGTGGCATCTCATGTTGGAATAACATGAATACATCCCATGTTACTGGGTAAAATAACCATACCAAGGCTTTCTGAGTTTTTGCTTTGAGCAAGTTTACCATGTATTTTGAGGGCTGGTGAATTATGGGAATTCTTATGAACTAATATCCAGTCCTGTGAAAATACTAGTGCTTTTGTTTACCAATATTAAAATTTTGGACAAATTCTGCAATATATTTTGGATTCAGTTTATTTCCAGGCTGCCTAATTTTTGAAAACAAGAGTTAACATTCACACAAAATTGTAGTCAATGATTCTCTGTATGCATGGGCAGAAGGCAATTTCAGATCTTCTAAATAGTCCTAATACCTCCTAAAAATTATAGGGGAATTATCTGCACTGCAGATTCTTTTGCTTCAAAGATGGCAATTCTACTGGCTGCTGTAATGGTTCTAAAAAGGCCTTCAAATCCCAGGCTCCAAATATCATAGAGAGAGGAGGAGAGCGAGAAAGAATGTTTATGTCAGTTTCCCTGAAACTATGGATTATTTCCCCAGAAATCCTTCCTTCCTCCTCTTTGTTAGAAGGAAAGATACATGAAATGCTACATTAAGGTTTTCAGCTCTATTGCCTGTTTTTTTTTTAAAGGGCATATTTAAGTATTTGTTACTATTTTATACAGTATTATTTTAATATATATTTGATTAAAAGTTGGCTGAAGCTTTAAAACAAATGCATACAAATACATAAACTAGTAAATCCGAGATAATAATAAATGTTATAGCCTGATTTAAATTTGATTTCCAAAGCAGATCTTTTTTAAAAGAATAAGACCTAGTTTGATTATGTTGTTCTGTGCCTTCAGGTAATTTCCAACTTTTGGTGACCCTAAAGTGAATCTATCATAGAGTTTTCTTGGCAATATTTATTCAGAAGGAGTTTGCGTTTGCCTTCCTTTGCAGCTGAGAGAATGTGATTTTCCCAAGATTACCCAGTGGGTCTCCACTGCTGAATGGGGTTTGAACCCTGGTCTCCAGAGTCACAGTCCAAAGCCATTTCCGCACCACACTGTCACAGTGCTATGATTCCACTTTCAACGAAAGCAGGATAAATATAAATAAAAGTGACTGATTGGTTGATTGATTAAAACTGTTAAAACTACTATGTTGGTAGCTATGAACTGTCTTGGAAACAGTAAGGAAATCCCTTTCTTTCAGTTCACATTTGTCATGATGCTGCTTTGACCTCCTGAGGGAAAGGAGACCAAAACTATTTTTAGATATTGCCTCAACAGCCTTGCTTTATCTCATAATAACAGGTAGCCTTTGCAAGAAGCTTTCTTGATTGACAACAAATATTTAGTTTCACCCACAGCCTTTTATGGATTTTAAACTTACTGTTTTTAATTATTGGTTTAGTTCTACCCAAACTGATAGCACAATCCTGTGCTTGTCTACAAAGACTTAAAAGCCCCATTTAATTCCCTGAGGCCCTTTTTGCACGGCATTTGCCATGCGAAAGGGCGCCTGGAGCATCGCACGATTGTGAAGAGCGATCTGCACGATGCACTCACAATCACGTGACGCTCGAGGGTAGGGCAGGCGCCGCTTGAGCACTTTTTCATTTCGGCTTTCAGCCAAAAATGGTGCATGATCGCGCATTGCTCCAGGGCTCCGCACGAACTTGCTGTGCGTGCGAAGCCTCCAGAACCACGCCGGTTGCGCTTCCTGCCCAGCGCAGCCTGGGAAACTCCCAGGTTGTGCTGCGGAAGGAAGAGGCAGGGCCCAGCTCGGGCAGTGGGGACGCTGCCTGAAGCAGTGGGGACACAAAGCCTCTCGCTGGAGGCTGCTCACGCGATCCCCGCACCCCAGCACCAAAAAAAGGTAAGCTGTGGAAAGGGCCTGAGACTTAGTCCCTGGCTTTATTGTTCCATTTTTCCTGTATGGTGATTTAGGAAACATAAAGTTAAAATATAGTTCTTGTTAGATATGAATTTCATCTTGTGAAGGGGGACAGTCAACTTTTTGTGGTTGCTATCGTTTTCCTAATGAATTCACTCGAAATTATACAGAAGAGCCATCCCATGGCATTCATGTTCTGCTTGTGGGCTTCTTAAAAGCATTTGGCTGACTACTGCTCAAAACAGAGTGCTGGACAAAATGGACTTTGGGTTTGACCCAAGAGAGCACACAATATGTTCCTATTTACAATGGTTTTAGAAAATAAAGGAATGAAGGAAATCTATTAAAGTTAATAAATTTTAATTTGTGGAAATATGATGTTCACATTTTCATCTAATAGATTTTTGCTTTTCTGTAAAAAGAAAAGAGAAGAGGAAAAGTGTTTATGGAGATTATTAGGGATTTTTAATCAATTTATTAATGGACCTATTGATTAAGAGGCCGCTGAAATATTCCGTATTTCATTATTGTTGCCTTCAACATATACATTTGCTGACAAGGCACTTTTCTATATTGACTGTATCATGTCATTTACTTATGCTTATGAACAAATTATCCAAAGCAAATTCTACCCACAAGCCCTGACTAAACACATCATACTGCTGTTCCAATACTGTGGAAAGTCCTCTTGCTGTTGCTTCTTGGTGTCATTTTATATCTTTTCTGTTGCTGATACTACCCTAAGCCTTATTTGCTCATGTGGCCGTTTAAATTAACTGGCTATGAGAAATCACTCATTTTATTTGCAACTATCTGTAATGTTCTCAGAAACAGCACTGTGATATTATCAACAAAATTATGTTCAGCCAACAGGATTAAACAGAAGTGCCCAAGAGAATTAGAGACTGCTAGTAGTGAAATGAATCTGTTCACGCTGAATATCAAAAAATAGTCAAAACTGGGATATTTCAAAATGGCCATGCAACAAAAAAGAGGTATGGCCTTGTTACATTCAACCACAAGCCTCTAGGGCAGAGGCATGAAAGCAAACCTGTGTTCTTGTTCCCTTTATAAATAGACCTCCCCTGTGCAAGGACATGCTATTTAGCTTTCATACCCCAACCCACTGATAAATTAAGGATTTGTCTGATCCTCTTGTAAAAAAGTCACTGGAAAAGACAATAATGCATGGTAAAGTGGAAGGCAGTAGGAAAAGATAGACCAGATTACAGCTGGGTTGATTTATCAAGGAAGCCATAGTCTGAGCTTGCAAGACCTGAGCAGAGCAGTTGATGACCAGACCAGGCCTCTTTGAGGTCTCTCATTTATAAAGTTGCCATAAATTGAAGTTGAAGTGACAGCAAATAATAAGAACAAAACTGATGCTAATGAATCTTGTGCTAATGAATCCAAAGAGTAATAAGAGTACATACAAAGAAGATTTGATGCATTCAGACTGATTAAAAAGATCAGAAAGTCCTAGATTTTGTTCCTGTTCTTTCTGATTTTATTTTGGTTTTGTTTATCCCAGAATACATACACACACACACACAAATAAATTATGTGTGTCTGTGTATACAGTTCTTCCTCCGCATTTGCAGGTTTCACTTTTGCAAATTTGATTATTTGGGAAGTACCTGCTTGCCCCCCCATTCTCCCCATCCCATCCCATCCCACCCCATTCCCACCCCACTCGCTTCTCCTATTCTCCCTGCCCCTGGTGCAGATGTGCCCTGCACGGGTGGCAGGAAGGTGCAGGGAAGACCATCGCCCATTCTCTGTGCTCCTCCTGCCACCCTCACTGCTGGTGCAGGTGGGGTGTGCCCCATGTGGGCAGCAGGAAGGTCCAGGGAGGGCGATCGCCAGTTCCCTGCCTCCCTGCCCCCACCTGGGTGGGTGCACCAGCTAGGCAGAAGCCTGTAGGGAGGGTACTCTATTCGCGATTATTTGACATTTGCCAGGGATCTGTGTCCCTATCTCTCGCAAATGTGGAGGGCCTACTGTATATATATGTATATATTTTGGTCAAGTCGCAGTATGATCAGGGACATTTTATCCCAGTTCCGCAGGTCAGTATAAATTGGAAAGAACAGGAGCAAAATCAGAACTTTTCAATCAGTCTGGATCAGAAGAGAATTCTGGGTATAAGAAGTGCCAGTGGGCTACTTCTGGATTTGGCATAAGAAACTTCTGATCTGTGAGTGTCTGGGGGAACTATAGAGACTGAGGACCAATAGTCACATGCAGCTTTAAACAGGATTATGTTCTAAGCAATTCACAACATAAATGATCATATAACTACCAGTTCAAAAACATACTGAGAACAATTAGAGTTACCAAAACAAAAACAAAAAAATACCACCCTACATAGTGCTGTTAAGTAAATACATGATAAGCACATCAGTCATTAAATGCAACTCAAACAAAGATTCAAAATGCATATATATGGATCCAGTCCACCACTTTAATATCAAATATGAGAGAAAATAAAGCCCAAGAGAAGTAAGGTACAGTATAAGGCCAAAGAATCTCCATTTGACTCTAAGGCAGTATGGGTTCTCCACAATCAACGAGACCTCTGATCAGTGGTGGCTTTCTTTCCAGCTCCCTCCTCAGCCTTTTTTCTCAGTTCCTTCCCCATTAGAAAGCAAGGGTTACATGGCTCATGCTACTCCACCCATTGCTGGAACTCTGTGTTCCCTCCCTTTTCCCTGATGACCATGTAAATACATGTGCATGTGCAGAGAACTCATATACACAAAGAGGAGTCATGATTGAGCTGACTCAACTCTATTCCTACCTGCTTCTGTATCTGCATCTTTGTACATTGTCATAAATGTCTAGTAGACATTGGTTTGGAGGAAGAAATTGTTGTGTGCTTTGAGTGGGTGGGAATTAGCTGTGCCAGAACTTGGAAAAGCTACCTTTTTTTAACGACAACACCAGAATCCCAAAGCCAATCAGTGACCCTGCTGGCTCAAGGATTCTGAAAGCTGTAGTGCAGAAAAGTAACTTTTTGAGACTCTGATGGGGTTGGTCCTGTATATCCTTGTTGACCCTTCTACATACTAACTGTACACATGGAGGTTGTCCCATTTTACCTCCTTTATTAATTTTAGGATATCTTTAAATTTGAACAAAAATACACGTTCCCAAAGTACAAAGATTTTCTTTCCAACTACTCACATTCTATCAAATCATACTGTAAATCAAACTTAGAGATTTATTTATTTATTTATAATTTAAATTTTTTTGCATGCCCATACAGTCTTTTGGCATTTGATGCAAAGAAATGCAGACAAAGAAAGATGGTTATTCTGCTGTAACATTCTCTGGTTTTGTCTCTCAGTCAAGTGCTTTTTTAAAGCCATTTCCCCCAGTCCCCCCAGCTGTGTATTTTGCAAGGGTGGGACAGTGGGCTATTGTTAGACTATTAGACACAACTCAGCCTGAATGCCCTTCAGTAGCTTGTGAAGCAAGTCAGCTCGATTTGCATTTGTTCCAGTCACAAAGGTTTATAGGTCAGTCGAGGCTGGCTGGAAAAAAAAATCACCATGCCTCTCCACCATTCTTCTGTGGGTTGCCAGAAACTGAAATGGGCTGGTCTGTATATTTCTTCCCAGCCATGAATATATGATGGCACAGTCTGAAGGTGCTTTGTTCCTTGGGAGCTTGGTACCAGCTGGGACTAAGATGGAGGACATGGCTTGATGCCAGTGTGCCCATCACTTCTCTCCCTCCGTGCCTCTTCTCTTCCACTCTCCTCTTCCCTTTTGCCCATACTAATCAGCAGCTGCTTGAATGTCAGTACATCCAAAGACAGTGAGAGGGCACTGCTCACCTGTATACTGCTGTGTTTTTTCCATTTCTTTTCTTCAGAGAAAGGGATCCAGCCGCATAAAACAGTTCTTGTTGTTTTCATTGGCAAAGGCTTAATATTTATGGTGGTGTTGTCACTGTGGATTTCAGTTCATGAACATTTACATCTCAGATTGATTGCTAGTTGGTTATGGGTAAGGGCATAGCAGTGCTTCAATCTTAAGTGTTTTATTCAATGCACACATTAGGTTGAGGAGCCTTTTGTTTTTGACCTAGTCTTTGGGGAGAAAAATACTTGATGATACATTTTTTATGAAATGGAACAACAGAAATATGCACTTGATGGCCTTTGGCTGTAAAAAGGGATACCTAGAAATTAAATAAATGAACAAATAAACAAACAAACAAAGAAGACTTTTAAAAATTACTGAGCCTTCCTTTCAGAACAAATGCAGGATTTTTAAAGAAAAGAAAACTGAAATCAGAAAGGGCCACTAAATTAAGGGGTACCATAGCAAGATGCTGGCCCATCAAATGCTGGCAAATCTCCTTCTGATAGTGGTAAGCTTAACCTGAAATGTAATTTTTATTGCTTTTTATATCAAAGAGCACTTTTACGCTGGGGCTGAGAATATTAGTTTCAGTTGCAAAATTAAGCTCACCTCATAGCTGTGTCTAAGATCAGTAGTCCAGAGATTTTCTTTGCAGATAAATCAACATGTGCCAAGCCTAGTGTCAAGTCTAGTGTTTAATGCCCCCATTTAAATGCAAACAGTGATTTTCCCTTTCTGAATATACTTGAAAGAGGCTTTCTGTAGAATAAGGATTGTTTTCCAGTTAAGAGGCTTCACTTGGTGGAAAGGTTGCATCTGTAAGCTAGTGATGCCCTGACTAAATCTCATATTGATGCCTCCATTTGAAATGGCCAAGGAAACCTATTTGAATATGTGAATTGCTGCCAGGTTGGCACTGCCTTTCATTGGCTGATTAGAATTCAGTCCGTGTCTTTTAACTCTTCAGCTGCACAGGCTGCAGAACAACGTTGCCCCAAACAAATGGCTCAGGTACAATTGGTATATTGTCTTTCACTGCTTCAGTTAGACCCAGCTTCAAGGGCCACTTAACAACATGTAGTTTATTTGCTTATTTGTTTATTTATGTGATCAGGCATCAGATCTTTTCATTGAAACAAATATTAGTTTTCCATTTCTTACTACTTTTAAATATCTGTGCTTCTTGTTACAATATATATGCATTATACTGTAGTTAAGGCTGCAAGGTCTAGTAGATTAATCAGATATCAAAGCAATTCTATATATGTTTGTATATATATGGGCCTTCAAGTTGCCTACTGACTTACTGCAATCTCGTGAATTTCATAGGGTTTTTTTAGCCAAGGAATACTCAGAGATGGTTTTGCCATTTCCTTCCTTCTCAGAAATAAACCTCACCGAGTTCAGTGAGGCTTCATGCCCACTTGCCGGTGCATAATCCCAAATTATGAGACATTTGTGAGTAGATGTATATAGGAGTGTGCTGTTGGCTAATTATTTGATAAGAGGCAGATTTTAACTGATGAATTGGAAGGCTAGGTGAAATCTTTATTTTCTGATACTTGGAAGGGGAGGGTGGACATTCTGATACTGCTCTGTAACTTATTCAGTGAAACAGCAGATGATTAATCAGTTAAAAATTATTTTATGGGTGCTGTTTTTGTTTACAAACATTGCCAAAAATTTGCTTTAATATTTTATTTCCTCCACGTGTCCAAAGATCTTTTGTTTCATGAAGGCTTTTGTCAATCGAGTGCTGTGAAAGGGGGGGCTTTTTAAAGAGAAGTATATCTCCTTTTCTTTCTTTTTTATTTTCCCTCTGATGGGCTTTTAAATTACATTAAAATTGTTTTAATTCAGTGATGGTCTTAACCAAATTGTCTTTTTGTGTTGTTATTTTAGACCTACCTGTTCTTTAAATCATATACTGAGATGTCTTTGATCCCATTTTTTGGGAAAAAGTAGGATACAAAACAAAACAAAATAAACAATAAATTTTAATGTGGAACAAAAGCATCCTCTGATAGTGAAGTGCCTCACCCAGCTGACCAAGTGAGGCACCTGCCTCATGGCAGCAGATGGAGGTAATATGAAATGGCAGCAAATCTTTAACTATTTATTTAATATCTTCTTGTATTTTTATTGCCAGGTAGTAGAAGAGCTGTTTGTGGGATTTTCTGCCTTGCATGCCAGAATAACTTGGCTGGCTGGGAGTACTTTTTGCCTTGACTTGTGTGCCATTCACTGCTCTGCCTTAAGCAGCAAAATATCTGCGACGGCCGTCTACATTGTACAGTCCCCCCCCGCCCTGCCACCAAGCTGTAGCTCAGTTGCCTTCTCACTCCCGTGAGAAACTCTCAGCCTACCTGTTTTTTCCTATCCAGCTAGTGAGTGATTTTTATTACTTAGCCTCTCACACATTAACATTCAGAGCAGTGAGACCCTACCTGGTCAGGTGAATTCTATGTCAGGAAATATCCGGCTGTGGCCCGAGAGTAAGCTCCACTGAACAGAGAGAGCTGTATCTGAATAAACTCATGATGGCTGCCTTTGTCAAATCCCTGACTTCAGTCAATTGACACTTTACAAAGAATCAGAGTGATATAAACCACTCACAGTAATCAAGTCAGCTCAAACTCACAATGGTATTAGTGTCAAATTAAAGTGTGAGAGTGTGTGAGAGAAGCTGTGTATGCTTTTTGTGCTTTAAAATATTTTCGTAATCACAAAAGTAGCTTGCCATGCTGGAGGCTTCCTAGATGTGGCATCAGATCAAAAGAAATCTTAAACGGTGATCCAAACATAGGCACAGATTTTTTTTTCTCCTTACATTTTGTCCCTTAAAGTCTGTTTAGTTTTGATGGCCTTTTGTAGCAAAGGAGGACATTAATTGTTCAGTATAAACAGATCATATATAATCACTACAAATAAATGATATTTTCTTCTCAAGTCATTTTGACTTTACTGTACAGAAACATTTTTTTTGGCAAATGTAAATTTAAAGCGCTGAATTATTCCCATGTGTTGCAGCTGGTGTACAAAGTCAATTATTTCTTATTAGTATTCAATTTTTAAAAAAATCCTTTTTTTTCCCCCAGCCACACATTCATATCTAGGCGCACACACACACAAATATACAGTCTCCTCCTGCTAAAAGCCAAAGTCAAGATGCTTCTTCCCTGATCCTTTGCTTTATTTACAATCTAGCCTGGTGAAGAGTTCTGTACATTTCAGAAGCTTGCACACAGTTTGGCTAGTCCAAGTAAAGGTATTATTACAATACTTTGGATTTCTCCTTGAAGCGGCTTGTGAAGTATTCAGGGTACCTGCAGACAAAGCTTTAGTAGTCACTCTGTCTTGTTCGTGGAATTTTATGGGTTCCATATGTCATTGTAAATTTGTAAACTCTCCTTCTTTTAACAACAACAAAAAAAAATACAGAAGAAAACATGGGATATCCTTTCTATTGGTAACTCTAGGAGCTGTCTATCTGGAATGACCCTCAAACATGAAAATCACTTAGTCTGGGTTTCTTTTGCTTCTTAAAAATGAACAGTTACAACCACTTTAGTAAACAGTTCCCAGAGAAGTGCTTGCAGCAATGTGTAAAGTGAGAAAGGCTGCTAAGAGTATGGTGCTTGCTGTGAGGATGTTTCTTAAGTGTTCCTTCCCCACCTTCATTTTTAAAGTTTTCATATATGAAATATTGGAAGGATTGAGAATCCCATGGTCTGCCCCTGACTTCTCCTGTTAAAAGAATCTGGGAAGGAATACCTTTCCTTGAGATGGAGGTGTTGGAGAGGTGTTGCCAATTCAGACAAGGTGCCAAGGTGCTGGACTGGATGATTTGACTCATTATAAGGCCACTTTGTATGTTCAGAATTGTGACTGGGTTTTTTTTTTCCAAAAATTATGCCTAGTAATTCAACTATTCAGTAAGGAAGTACACTTATACAACAATGTCTATAGAACAACGTGGGGCACAAGCATATAATATTTGTCACACAGTGAATAATGTTATGGTGATTATCGGCCTATTTGTTATGCTTTTACCTCCCTCCGTTGAAAGCAACCATTTTAATAGAAACCAAGGAGTGTGTGTGTGTGTGTGTGTGTGTTTATGTTTTATTTTCATGACCACTTGGGGCATTTAAAAACAGTACAGAAACCCAGACATCCAATTCATTGCAGGCAGACAGGTTCTGTCAGTTGCCAACCTCTTTGGAAGAATGCTGAATGGAAGGTGAAGATGCAGACAGAGGCCATTTGGATGCCAAGGCTGCAACTGGGTGCTCTGGAATTAGCATATCCGTCTGGCCACCAGTATCAAGCTGTAGTTTTTATGTTGTTGGTAATCAATGGGCAGAAGAGGAGAACAACAAAGGACACTTCTTGCAATTGGTTGGCTGCAGAAAACAAGCTGTGAGAAGGGGTGGGGGGAGTCCTAGAAGTGTTTCTATGTGGCCCAGGAAAAAACAAGGCTATTGAGTTTGTATGGGCTCTGCTGGTATCTCTGGTGACACCAGTATAAAGAATTTTCGTTCTTTTGCTTTTTCACTTGAAGAAACAATTAACTCAAGTTTTATTGCAGCAGCAAATGACCACTGCAGGCACAGGGTGGGTTGTTGTTTCTTTCATTGTTCTAAAACAGCAGTTGAAACTACAAAACAAGTGATGTTCATACATATCATTCCCAGGGCAACTCCAAACATCAGGGACATGATCCAACCAATAAGACTACTATTATGTCTCAATGATTTAAAGGAAGGCAGTTATATCACTTAACTATCTGCTGTTGAAGTCCAATGTGGTTTAAATCTACTTAATTTTGGGTAGATTATGTTTTAGACTTACAAACCCTCCCCGCTAACATGTTTCTGCTGAGTTTTACCTGTAGCTACTGCAGAAGCTGTATGTTATTGGAGTGTTTTTCACACATCAACAAGAAATAATTTTTAAGCTTTTCTTGGTGTATTTGCCATTAGACAAAGAACACTTTAGCAGCTTTAAACCTGACAACCACTATTTACCATGCAATTTGGGTGGCAATGTACACAGGGACTAACATGTCTCCATTAGCTGCAAAGTGCAAAAGGAATGTCTCTCAGCCATGCAAACCAGTGGCATATCATCGTCGTCGTCGTCGTCGTCGTCATCTTTATTGATATTGTACTTTTCCCCCAGTACTGGGACTGAAGGTGGTTTACAAAAATTAAAACAGATTCAGATGAAAACACATCTAGATGGAAACTTACAAAAAGGATTAGACACATCCTTTAAAAGGGGTAAGAAATAAAAAAAAAACAGTAGTTAGCATACTGCTAAAATAACATTCTCCTTATAAACAGTAAATTCCCCCAAATCTATAAATAAAAAATAAAAAAAGTTCTTCACCTGGACTCGCTAGGTACAGGGAATCACAGGTGGAAGAATGCAGTCTTTTAGACTTGTGTCATTACATTATCAAACAAAATGTGTGGCTTTTTCAAGGATTTCTTTTAAGGAAGTTTCAGATGATCCTGACAGTCTTCAACTTGAAATATGGGCCTTACTAACTGCATTGATTTCTTCTGATTGATCAAGATTTTGCCTGTCTTTGCTTCCATGCATTTGATGTGGGCAAAAGAACACAAACTCTTACAAGTCTCAGTAGATCTGTGCCTCTTAACTTGTTTGATTGATTGATGGATTGATTTACTTATTGATTTCTGTATTCCCCTCAGTCTCTGATAGCTGGACCCCTCTGAGGAAAACAAAACTTAAAACCACAAAATAAAAAAAAAACTCCACAAAAATATGTATAAATATTAAACAGCTTAAAACAACCATAAAAGTATAATAGAAACTGAAGTACAAGCATACGCCAACAGTGCAAAGATATGAAAATGTATTAACATTGTTTTTAAAACAGAAAGAGGTAAAAAAGCCTGAGAGAATAAAATGATCTTTATTCCACATGCCTTCCCCGGAGAAATCAAATTTTACATTTGAATAGGGTAGAGTGTAAACTTGATATAACTGTATGTGCATTCATATCTAGATCTTGTGTGGTAAAAAAAAAAAATAGGGATGTCGGAACGTCAATAACATTACAAGGAACATGGTAGCCTTTGCAAGTATGAAAATTTAGTTTGCAATTAATACAGTTAATATATAAGTGTTAAAGATGTCTGGTAATGTAAAAACATTACTCCTGAAAACTTACTGTCTGATATGTGTGTGCGTGTGTGTATGTGCACGCACATGCATGCATGTATGTCCCGAACAGTTAAAGAAGCATGTTATCTGTGTATGAGATATGGGTCCAGACAGAAGATAAAAAGTCAGACATAGAAGAGTAGATGCTACAAAGATTCATAATTAGATTAAGAGGCCTAAAATCTCAGGTATGCAAATTTGGTGATGATACAGACTGGCAAACCTGTTGCTGCAAGCACTTGTTTCCATGGAAACAAATGATTTCCAGCATATGGTGATGATGCAGTCGTATTTTTCAGCAAACAAAGTAATACTTTTTTGAGATTGCAGAACTAATGGATATGTAAAAGAATCAGTGATGTAAACTGAAAAAAAGAGTACTGGTACAATTTGCCTTTAGGTCTGCTCCCTTTTTATTCACGTCCCATCTTTGGCGATGCCACTAATAGAAATATATATATATATATATATATATATATAATTTAATAATGAGAAGTACTTCTAAGGATGTACACATTATTTAGTTAAGTAATTATCATGCACATTCAACATACGCAGCCCCCAAGTCAGCTCACAAAACATATAAAAGCAATATTATTTATTAATTATTTTTTTAAAAAATGTTATACTAGAAAGCTGGAGCAAATAAAATAACGTGAAAATAAAAATTAACTTTCTTAGCAGGGCATTCTGTCTCTATCATTTGAGCCTAAATTCAGTTGGTAATTTCAATTAGAGCAGACTCACAGTCTTAATAAAATCTACACAAATGTTTATGCACCACGTTCTTATTGATTCAGTGGGTCTACTGTTCAGGTTGGCAGTTGGGATTAGTTGGGGTCAGGTGAGAAGTTTGCAATCTTCTTAAATGTTGTTGAAGTACAATTCCCAGCAGCCCCATCTGGCACAGACAGTGGTGAGGAATGCTGGGAGCTTTAATTCAACAACATCTGGAGGTCTGCACAATTCCCACTCCATGTTTAGGGCACAAAATTGTGTAATCAGCATCCCACACAGGTCTGAATCCCACTAATTTTCTTGTTGTAAATTAAATGTTCCCCCATCCCAGACAGTTTTCTAAAAACAAAGAACAGAATTCACTAAAAATGTAAAAATCATACAGTTTAGGATGATACATCTGGACCGTTTCCACACTAGACTGTTACAGTGTGATTATTCTACTCTCAACGTCCTATGGAATCCTGGGATTTGCCGTTTAGGGAGGAGCCTCAAAGGTCTAGTGTGGAAATGGTCCTGGATTACTACTGCCTTTATGACAATACAAAATAACAATGGAATATATGTTGGCTCATTTAGGAAAACCATTTTCTGCTGTTTTTCCCCCCGTCTCCAGTTAATTTTGATCACTAAAAAAATGGGCAAGAATGTCAGATCCATCAAGAGAAGAATAAAATTTGCCCTGGCAGCCTCCTCATCATGTACATGTGTGCAGCTTCCAAACTTTGGTATCCAAAAGAAGAGCTGATGACTAGCATTTGTAAGATGTTCTGTCTCTTTCAAGACAGATAGCAGATATGTTGATTTCTGAAGAAGAAAATCTAACTGATGTATTTTTGAGAGAAATATGAGTTTATCCCAGAGCATTAACATTTTTGGGAAATACATGAAGACTGGATCTATAAGAAAACAGCCTCCTTCAGCAGAGTTTAGTGTAAGGAATGTGTCTGTCTTTTTTACCTCCTTGGCCATGAAGTAAAACAACAAGCAGGCAGCATCAAGTTACAAACTAAGGAATTTTAATAGATTGTATATTTGTTGGTTTTAAAACAGATAGTCAGATTAACATTAAAATCACAGTTACAGTCAAGAAATATATGTTCAAAGAAAAAGAAAAGGAACTAAAACTAAAACACAGTACTAGCTTACTAAACTAAAAATACTGAACACTCACTAAAACATTAACTTATTAAAACACAAAAGGGTTCTGACCACCATCACCCCGCCAGCTGTACTGTAATGAAAGAAAGAAAAAGAAAAAAATAATGCTATTTGACCATTACAAATCCAAATAATTAATCTTGCTAGAATTCCTAGTGACCACCACAGGTTATGGTGTCATTAGATTTCTTATTGCTTAGAAAGCCGTTAAATGGTTTCTAATCTTTCAAAAACTCTTCAACTGACTTATCCTTTAAAACTGAAATTTTAATTTGAGCTAACTCAACATCTTTAATAATCCATTCTTCTGTCACTGGCATTTCAGTTCATTTCCAAGTCTAAGCAAGCAATAATCTTGCGCCTATTATCATATAAGAAAAGAGTAACCCATATTTGCTATCCAAATCCTTATCGATAATACCCCACAAAAATAGTTATGGTGACATTACAAAATCCATTTTGTAGCATTTTTTGAACTAGCATATAAATGTTAGATCAATAACTTTTCACCTTCTTACAAACCTAGCACATATGAGAAAATGGGCCTTCCTTACTTTGACATTCCCAACACTGATTTCAAACATTCTTAGACGTCTTTAACAGTTTATGTGGGGTTAGATACGTTCTATACATCATCTTATACATGTGATTTTAAATTATCACACAAAGTAAATTTTGTATCTTTAGACCACATTTTTCCCATATATCCATTGGAACATTGTGCCCAAACTTTTGGGCTCACCTTATCATATACTTTTAATAGGTTCATCCTCTGTCTCTAGTGATGCTTAATCTGTGTTTTAACTTTTGTATATTATAGTTTTTAATTATGCTTGTTTATCTTTGTAAGCCACTTTGAGTCCCTTTGGAGAGAAAAGCGGGATAGAAATAAAGAGAAGAAGAAGAAGAAGAAGAAGAAGAAGAAGAAGAAGAAGAAGAAGATAATAGTTTCAAAAGTTGTTTGGACTCTTTTTTAATTACATGGTTATAATCTTTACACAACTCTAAATGAAATCCATTTTCTCCAGCCCCTAAAACTAGATCTCTCCTATCTTGATTAAATCTATCCTTGAGTTTCATATAAGCAAGCCAGTTAAGATCTTTGTCTTCCTTAAGAAGCATCAAAGTTGATTTAAATTCCCAGCTGTCTTGTCCAAAATACAATGGGTTATCTTAAAACAACCATTTCTAACCTGTTCCTTCCTGAAAAATGCTTCCTGGGATGAGGCGGCTAATATTATCTTAGGAAAACATCTCAGCTTATATTTTTACCACACTCATTGTACAATGATTTGTTTTCTATTATAATGATTTTAAAATTCAGCACATGCCTTTACTTTATCATTCCACAGATAAGCATGTCACCCAATCTTAAGTCATGACCTTCAAGTTCCAAGAGTCTTCAATCTCTAAGCAGTATCCATTCCTTCAACCATGCAAAACAACCAGCTTCATAATACAATTTACTATCAGGAATTCCCAGACCACCCCTTTCTTTAGCATCATACAATGTTTTAGACTTTATTCTGGGTTTCCTTGCCAAACAAATTTCTTTTTGACATTGCAAAGGTACAGTATGACCCCCGTATTCGCAGGAGATTGGTTTGCCCCCCCCGCAGATACAGAAATCTGCAGATAATACCCAACACCTCGGGACCAATCACAGCGGGCCCTGGGCCTGCGGCTGGAGGCGGGAAAACAGTTGGTAGCGTGATCCTGCACTGCACACTGTTTTCAAGTGCGGATAACTGAATCTATGGATTATGAATCCGCAGATATGGGGGTCGTACTGTATTCTATTTCTTATGATTGGGATCATTTGGAAGTAAAACATAATGTTGGCAAAACATTTGCTTTTATTACTGCAGTTCTCCCTCAAATAGATAAATTTAACTTCCCCCATTTTTCTAAATGTCTTTTAATTTCTTTCCAAACATTTTCATAGTGGTTTTGAAACTACAGACCAGTAACTCCCAGATATTTAATCCCTTTTCCACTTTAAAATTAGAAAGAACAGTTAACTCACTTTCCTCTTCTGAAGACGTGTTTTTGGTCAACAGTTTTATTTTATCACAGTTCACTTTAAACCCAAAGCATGCCCCAAACATTTTAATTCTTTTTCAAAAGAGTTTTCGTTGAGTCTAGTGGAATCCATTATTGCAAGATCATCTGCATAAACCCTCAGTTTATACTGTTCTTTTTTCAAACCTTCACTAATTCTATCATCTTATATAATATCTCTCAATAAAATCTCCATTGCTAAAATAAACAGCATGGGTGAGAGGGGACAGCCTTATCTTCTTTCCTTTTGTATCTCAATCAGTGTTGTTGCATTGCCAACTAACAAACCAAATGTATTGTCTTTATTGCTTGAATAAAATTTTCACCAAAGTCCATTCTCTCCAATACTTGAAAGTCTACAGGTGGAAATTCTTATTTTCTGACTATTATTTATGATTTTCAGTAGATATACTTGCACTTACTTTCTTAGAGTAGTTTTCACAAATTCAGAGTACTCTAATTGTGTATCTAATAAATTTTGACTACAAAGGCAACAGCCTACATACTGACAGTGACAATTTGTCAACACTAAGTTTGATTAATTTTTAAAGGAAGATGGCACTGAGCATCAAGCTACACAACCCTACACTCCAAGGCAGAATGAGGTAGCAAGGAGAATGGATACAACTCTTAAAGAAATGACAGTCACCATGCTTTTGGAAGCTAACATGCCTAAATGCCATTGGTCTGAAGCAGTCATTTTGACTGCTACATTTTTAAATAACCAACTGCCAATCAAATCTAGAGATGAAGCTCCTTTTCAGTTATGGAATAGAATTAAAGCTAAACCAAATCATCTCAAGGTTTTGGGAAGCAAAATATATACCTATGTTCCCAAGCATAAAAGAGATAAACCTGATTGCAAGAGTGAAGAGGGTATTTTTTGCCAGTTATGCCAGAAGTATTTTCTGGATATACAATAAAATTAACAAATGCTACTTATGTTGATGAAAAGCCCAAACCTAATTGAAGCCTAGATGTCTATTCAGATTTATTTACAGTAGAGGATACCCACCAATAACAAGAGCGTATGGATTTATTTCATCCTGCAGATGTCTTGCACCTTACCAACACTCTGAGCAATTCCAGCGCATCTCTGCCAGAAGGAGCCACAAATTAAGTGGACCTGTCTACAGATATAGCAAACCTGTCTAAAGACAAGGAACTCGACAGCACACAAAAGATGGAGCCAGGTATTCAAGTCCAGGTGAGAAGGTCTGAATGACATAATAGAGGTGTGCCACCTGACAGATTCTCCTATCTAGCCCCAGAAGAAAGGATTCCACAACCCTCTGATTGGCAGAAGATCAAAGAATTGCCAGAATCACATATTGTGAAGTGGGTGCAAGCTGCTAGTGAGGATATGCTATCTTAATATAAAAATGACTTTGTCAGAATTGCCAAAAGAAAAAAGGGCAACTGGCTATAGATGGGTCTTAATCACAAAGTAAGAAGCAGAAGGGGAGATTCAGAGATGTAAAGCAAGACTTGTAGCAACAGGCTACAGTAAAAATATGGTAAAGACTACAATTAAACTTTTGCTCCTGTAGTCACACACATAACTATTAGAACTCTCCTAGCTATAACAGCATCCAAGAAAATGTGTATTCAGTCTCTGGATGCTAAAATAGATTTCCAGTATGGTGAACTGGATGAGGAACTTCCATGGAACATCCTTCAGGATGAATTCGAATTTCTGGGAGAGAACATCTTATATTTTAGTTGAAAAAGAGCATTTATGGTATGAAACAGGCTGTCAGAGCATGGAGTGAGAAAGTAACTCAATTTCTCATTAAAGAGGGGTTCATTTCAGGCACTGTTGACAAGTGTGTATACAAAAGGTTCAGAAATGATAAGTGGACTTATATTATGAGTAATGTTGATGATCTGATCCTGAGTAGTCAAGACAAAGCAGATAGTAAGGAAATAACCCAAAATCTCAAGAAGGAGATAGATATTAAAAATTTGGAGATATCTGACACTATCTTGCAGTACAAATAGAGAGAGCAGTGATAGAAATTTCTTTCTTAATCAAAAAGCAGAAGATAATGGATCTTCTGGACCTGTCTTAGCCTAAAAGATACTAAAGTTATGCCAATGCCAATGCCTATGAAAGTGGGTTTCTTAAGAGACGCTGAGAAATCTGAACCTTTGAGAAATGGAGAGAAATACAGGGCTGCAGTTGGAAAACTTATATATAGTAATTTCACCAGGCGTCATATAGCAAATGCTATTGGAATTTTATACAGAACAGTTAACTCTCCTACTGTAAAGGATCTCATTGCCATGAAAAGAATCACCAGATATTTAAAACAAATCACAAACTGATGCTGCCAGCTTGTGACCAACCATGATTGATCACCTACACAGATGCAGATTGGACTGCAGACTTGGAGGACAGGAAATCAACCAGTGGAAACTTGGTCTTTTATGACAGAGAAGCCACAAGTTGGGAAGTAAGAAACAATCTACTATTTCAGATTCTTCCAATGGTGCTGAGTGTATATCAGCAAAAGCAGCATATGATGAAATACAGCAGCTGCATGACTTCTGAACTTTGGACTAGCAGAATCCAAGCCAGCCACTTTGAGACAAGATAATAAAAACTGCATCAAGATTTCTGAGAGTAAAAAGCCACTCAGGAAGAATATTGATATTACCTTTCACAAAGTGCAAGAAATCTGTCAAAGCGGACTTGTTCAATTACAGTACTGCAACACTATAATTATGATTGCTGATATCTTCACCAGGGCTCTCCAAGAGAGTGCTTCCAGAGATGAGAAGGGATATGAACTGCCAATTTGGGTGCAAGAGAATGAGAAGGAATTGTTGGAAAATCAAGTATTCAGGTATTCCTATTAGAGCAACTGAGGATTTTAAATACAGTTGGCCCTCCACATTCACTAGAGTTACGGGCATAGGACCCCCACAAAAGTAGAAAAAATTACAAAGGTCAAAATGTGTGAATGTGTCTGTGGAAAGAAGGCCAAAGCATGATGGGGGGAAACAGATACCCTGAGTCCAAACCAGGTCAGGAAAAGGAGAGAGGAAAGGGGGTGTCAGCATGGTAGCCCTTTACTTCTGTCTCTCTCATATCTTCCCTTGGGTGTGGGGGAGCATCAGGAGAAGGTTTGTGGTGCTGAGAAATTGGGCTGTGAGCCATCCTTAGCTGGCCAGATAGTGACTGGTGGAGGAGGAGGAGGACCAGAGGCATATTTTTAAAGGGCTGTGTGATCTGATCAGAACCACTAACAGAGAAGATTCTCCTGCAAAAGAAGTGCCTGAGGCAGGTTGGGGCAGAAGTTGGAAGAAACGTGCAAATAATCAAATCAGTGAAAGTCAAACCTGCAAATGTGAGGGCTGAGTGTGGGATAGGGTCCCCTGCATTCGCATACTCATTCAAACAAATGAAAGAATTGAAATAAATAACAGTCTTATTTAAGCAGGCTTTTAATATGTAACCAGATGGGCTTATACATTTAATTTATCGAGATTTTTTTTCAAAAATTGTAGGTTTTTATAATTGTACATGTCTTTTAATGTTTTTAATTGTTTTAAATGCTTTTTAATGTTTTTAACTTTTTGGATGGTGCCTTGGGTTTCACTCTGGGAGAAAGGCAGCATATAAATATATTAAATAAATAATAATAAATAAAATAATATTAATTGCATTTAGAATGCATATACCTGAAATACCTACATCATGACTAATTAATTGAAAGATTAGGTAAAAGGAAGAACTCCAATGAGCTTTTAACTCACCATCTTGTTGAGCTGAGAACAAAGAAAGGAGAAAAGAGGTAGAGAAGAGGGGAGTTTTAATATGATCACAGACCCTATAAGTTTCTTGGGTCACATGGCCTAGTTGCTTATATACATAAACTATGGCCATAGATTGCATTGACAGATTGATAGATAAGCAAATGGAGAAATTTAAGCTAAAAAGAACTCAGAATGAGTATGGGCATGCTGTCTAAAATACCCAAGTGCTCTCACAACAATTGTGGGTGGGGTAAGAGAGATGCTTGATTTTCCAAAAATTTCATACAGTGAGGAGACATTAATTTAGATAAAGGATAGTCAACTTTGATGAGGGTGAATTTTCTGCCCCTATCCCCCTTGTATACCCATTCTCCAGGGACTGTCAAAAACTCACACAAAAGAACCAAACAGTAAGTTCACTTCTGGTTTTGAAATGTGGGTTTGTTTTTTAATGTTAAACTGTGCATAGGGTGTGGTACAATTGGGATACAGAGCTAGTGAGGGTTGCCTAAGCCAAGAGTCAGGCAGTTGAGCCTGGAACTTGTTGAGTCAGAGTGGGCTGAAAGAAGAGTAGCTGGGGTCATTTCTGCACTAGATTGTTACAGTGCTATTATTCCACTTTCAACAGCCTATGGAATCCTGGAGTTTGCAGTTTAGGAAAGGGCCTCAAAGACGCCTCCTTAAACTGCAAACCCCAGGATTCCATAGGATGTTGAAAGTGGAATAATAGCACTGTAACAGTCTAGTGCAGAATTGGCCTGGGTGTCTCTGCTATCTGATCTGCAGTTTAGAGTACCACAGCTGCAAGAGTGCAGGACAGGCTGTCTGAAACAGCCCCTTCACTCCACTGGTAGGGAGGGCTGTGATAGTGCCTTTCTTGCTGCTCAATCTTTTCTATGAAAGCAGAGAGAAGGAAATAATATCATTTGGAAGTATGTGAGTGCTCATAGAAAGTATTACAAAGAAAAGAAAGTGAAGGGATTGCTCCTCTGTGCCATTCATGAAATAGAAGAGTTGTCAGTAGATTCTGCAGAATAGAGGTTGTCTTTTTGTCTTTGCCCCCACACCAAGAGTTGCTTCCCCTAAAGACCCTGAGAAGGACATTAGAAGCCTAAAACCAAGGATGAAACTCAGCTACATGGCAAATTCTTGCATCTGTTTTAGGAAATAGAGTAACTCTGGCAAAGAAGACTACTCCAGATTTCACTGGGCCCTTGGTAAGTAGGAATTAGTAGGCCTACTTAGGTGCCCATGTATATTTAAGTCCACCTCAGGTATAAGTTGAGGGCAGGTTTGGGAGCCAAAATTATGGATTTTGATATGACCCGTGGATAAGTCAAGGGTCATTCTATAGAGAGGGGAAAGTACAGCCCTATCTCTGACTGGCTAACAGTACGTGTGAAAGGGATCTAGGAGTCTTAATAGACTACAAGCTGAACATGAGTCAGCAGTGTGATGCGGCAGCCAAGAAAGCCAACGCAATTCTTGGTTGTATCAATAGGAGTATGGTGTCTAGATTGAGGGAGGTATTGGTACCACTTTATTCTGCTTTGGTTAGACCTCATCTGGAATACTGTGTCCAGTTCTGGGCACCCCAATTCAAGAAGGATATGGATAAGCTGGAGCAGGTCCAGAGGAGGGCAACCAAAATGGTGAGGGGCCTGGAAGCCATGCCCTATGAGGATAGACTTAGAGAGCTGGGTATGTTTAGTCTGCAGAAGAGAAGGTTGAGGGGGGACATGATAGCCATGTTTAACTATTTGAAGGGATGTCATGTCGAGGAGGGAGTGGGCTTGTTTTCTCCTGCTCTTGAGACCAGGACAAGGAGGATACAAGCTGCAGGAGGGGAGATTCCACCTGAACCTCAGGAAGAATTTCCTAACGGTCAGGGCTGTCTGGCAGTGGAATGTGCTGCCATGGAGTGTGGTGGAGTCTCCTTCTTTGGAGGTTTTTAAGTGGAGGCTGGATGGCCACTTGTCGGGAGTGCTTTGAGGGTGCTCCTGGATGGCAGGGGGTTGGACTGGATGGCCCTTGTGGTCTCTTCCAACTCAACATTTCTATGATTCTATGATTCTATGATTCTAGGAGGCCAGCTGCCTTGGTCACCCCTGCCATATTCTAGCACAGGCATTCAAAAAGGCCAGCAGCAGCAGTATTGCGAGTAGAGGGGATTGGTGCTTCTTTTAGGTTTTCTGGGACAGACTAAATTCTCATCTTTTGCCACTGTACTGAGAGGAGGGGATGGTTCCTTTTCTGATAAGAGTTAAGGTGAAGTACTTACACTGACATGTGAATAAGTCAAGCCAGGTTTTTGGGGGAGTTGTTTTTGTTTTACTAAAATTTCTACTTATACATGAGTATGTACAGTATATTTAGCCAAACAGTTCAATTTAAATGTACAGAGTGCTTTTCCTTTCTACTGCATGACCACTGCCATCCGATCATAATATTTGAAGTTACATGGCTGATTTTTTGAGACAGCACATCTCATTCTGCTTGATTCTGTATATTTAAATGCATGCCTGCAGGTCATGCTCGATTCTTACTGTGTGAAAATGAGGACCTGGAAACCACTGGTGTGCTTGGGAGATCCCAATTCACATGTGAGCATTGAGAGGAAAGATGATGGTAGGCGTCTCCACTGCAAATTCTGACCCAGCAAATTCTCAATTCTGCCCATCTGCTAGTGCCAGCTGCGCTTCCAGAATTGACAACTACCTCTTTTCATTATTCCCAGAAGCTACAGGTGACATACAGAGATTTTTCTACCATTTTATCCCGACAACATATAGGTTAGAGAGTTATATATTTATTTATTTGACTTATATCAAGCCTTTCTTCTAGTACAGGACCTGAGGCTGGAGGTTTATTGGTCAAAGGTCACTCATGGAGCTTGATGATTATGTGGAGATTTGAAATGTGGTTTCTGACATCAACCACTACTCAAGGGACAGAGAACTTCAAATCTTGAGACTGAATCCAGCCACACTCAGGCCTTCCAGATGGCCATATCTCATTACCCATGATAAAACTATTTGGTGATTTCTCAGCTTTCATGCATAAACACTGGTGTGCTTTGAGTGTGTGTTCCAGCATGGCAGGGGGTTGGACTTGATGGCCATTGTGGTCTCTTCCAATTCTGTGATTCTATGCAGGTTGTTCCCTGTTCTGAAAAACTAAAGTGGTTCTCCTGTAGCTTAGTTACTGTAAGTTTTAAGACAAAACAGGTTGGCATTTTTTGTCCCACCCTTTTGCCTTTGGCCCTGCCCACCCCTGAAATTTCTGAAATTGAGTTTAGCTCTCCCCACCTTTGTACTATACCATGTGGCACTCATAAACTTATACTTGCATAGAATGAGAACTGAGTCCCTGTGCTTAGATGCCTATAGCTCTTGATTCCTAGTGTCTTCCAGGTGGGAAGACATAGACATTAAAAGTAATAGCCAGTTATGCTGCTAGGCTTACAGACAGATGAGTGACTAGTAAATTCTTTAATAGGTAAACCATTCTGGTGATAGCTCAGGATGCGTATGGCTGAATGAATAAGCAGAGGAGGACAATTAATTGAGCAATATATTGAAAGTTTCTTGTGCAAGAGTTCTGCAGGATTACAATGTGCTTGCATGTTTCCCATTGATTTTTATAGGGTTTGCACAGGACCACTCCAAGATACATTATGACTTTGGCTCAGATCTGTCCACCATCCTTGATGGGCCATCAGTTTTCTACCTAAGTCCTTGCCTCACAATAGGGCTATATTAGAGCTGGTCAGTCAGATAAATTATTTAAATTATAAATAAATCATAAATTATTTAACAGTCTAGATTGCCTCTCCAATGCTGCATATGACTGTTACTCTTTTTCCACACTAACATAATGAAACACCTGAAACCTCAACATTTTAAACATGGTTTGGAGAGACAAAGGATGTTCGGACTCCACTTCATTTGATGAAATGGCCAGGAACCTTAGGCTACAATTCTAATCATACTAATTGGGCAGTGAACCATAGTGATCCACAGTGAGTCTTAGTTCTGAGTAAATATGAGTAGGATCAGGCTGCACAGTAAGCATTAGAAAAGAATGGCTAAAAAATTCTGGGTGTGTAAAAGCATATGACTCATACTAGGTGATGCAGAGCACTTGCACCCACTTTAAAGGAGAAACGTACAGCATAATATAGAGTATAACGTATAGTAAAAAGTAGAGTATAATGTATATTTGTATATATAATGTATATACTGAAAGTAGAGTATAATGTATATTTTAATTTTGATTAAACCCACCATTTCACCTTCATATACACCCAAAGAGTAAATGAGATTTTAAAATGTAAGGGTAACTCTAGATAAATATGACTGAGAAATTGCAGGTTGGCAGCAGCCCACAGTGTCTTTTTGGGATCTTCCAAATCTGTTCAAAGCTCCAAGAACTCCTCCAATTTAAAAAAAAAAGTCAGTTGAAAAATCACCCCCAAACCACACAAAAACTCCCCCTGGAGCAGTGGTCTGAGCCCAAATTCTTAGCACACAAAATCCTCTTTTAGAAAATCCAAATCAACTAAACAAACTAGAAGGAACTGTTCCAGGCAGGTGAAAAGTGGCACCTGCCCCTGGAGCAGTTGCCTACCCATGTCTCAGACCAAGGATGGGGATCACACAGACCTCCAGATGTTGTTTGACTATGTATCCCAGCAGTCCATAACTAGCATAGCCACTGGTGAAGAATGCTAGGAGTAGCTGTTTCACCTTGAGGCCTCCCTTAGGACAAGAAATGGGGAACTTCATTCAGCTTAAGTGCCAAATTTGGTGTCAGACAAGTCCTCAAGTGTAAGGCCAAGGGTGGAACAATCACATCATATTTTATCTTAGAAATGCTGTTGCCAATAACTGAGTTTTAGAGCAATGTTTTCAGATAGGGGAACACTCCATTAAAAAGCCACCAAAGAATGGAATCGTTTGGAAGGAGGAGTGGCCATCTGAGTATAGGTTTTTGTCCCAGGGCTTGAAAATCCCCACATTGCTGTCTTTCATTTTATCTTGGCACTAAAATATTTCAGTAGATAACAGCATAAAAATAATTTTAAAATAGGCCTTGTAATGTTTCTATAAAAATGTAATGTTTCTAGTTTATACAGGCTCATTTACATAACTGCAGCATCAGAAAGACTTGGATGGGTGAATAATTTCAGAAATATAAAATACAGGCTCTTTCCACTTATCTGACAGGTTAGGGACTGGAGCACTATCAGAAAACAGAATTGGTTAAATAGTGGAGCCCATGCACTGTAAAAAGCATGAAGGACTTACAGATGCTCACTTGTTACCGACTGCATGTGCGCTGCTTACAAAGTCTCTCAGTCAATTTGGCACCTTTTTTCCCCTCTCAGCTTGCTTTGAAAGCAGCTCACAAGTGTGAGAGGAGAACCCCTATTGAATTACAGTCAGCCCTCCACATAATGTGGGTTTCACTTTTGCAGATTTGATTATTCACAGATTATTTGCTGTCACCTCTGGTGCCTCCCTATGCCATTTTTAATAGAGACTTCAAGCCTTGCGAGACTGAGAAACTGTGAACAAGGCTGGTAAATCCCTAATAAAAATGGTGTGGGGCAGCAGTGGAGGTGGCAGGAAGCCCCACCAGCCAGCCACTTCTGCATTGTGAAGGAACCTTGATTAATCCATGGTGGACTGAATATACTGATCATACTTTTTTGCATGTTAAATACAGTTTGGAAGGGCCTAGAGTTATTTGCGTTTTTTCCACTTTCATGGCCGTCCTGTGTCCCTAACCCTAAAGAATGGGGAGGGATGACTGTAATGAAACTTGTCCTTAATTTGGAAGTGTCAAAAGAATAAGTCATCAGATCAGGATGTCAAAAGGTGGGGCTTTTATAAAATTTCAGTTTTCATTTATCGTTTCACTACTTCATTCAGTGCTTTTCAAATTATGGCCCTCAGGTTGTTGGGCTGTAACTCCCATTAGCCATAGCGGCTGATCTTGATATGGATTGATATTCAACAGCCAATGCATGTTCCCTGCTCATAAAATATAAAATAATCAGAGTATAAGTGCAATACATACAATGTGATTCTGATTTTGATTACTTTTCAGGTATTTAAAACACACATTTACACACACAAAACTCAAGCCCCTACCCAGACGGGTTTACCATATCAATGTAGAATTACAGGTAAAAGAAAGTCAACAGAAGGGAGGATGAGTGGTGACAAGGGCTGAACCTGAGCAAAGGCAGTTCTATTTTGTGAGGGAGTGTTTGTGAGATAGGCACTGAATGCAGCAATAAACATGAATAATAATTGACTGTCCAGTGATAAAATACCATCTACATTAATATGATTCCTGCCAAGAAACAACTTATAATATCAGAATACCAGATCACATTCAAATACTATTTTTTCTGCTCCCAACCACATTTTCCAATTTCTTATAAAATCCTTGCTTCTCCATTCAAGGCACTGAATTATATGCCCACAAAGCCTTTCACACAATTCTCCAGCTGTTGTCAACAGTTAAATGAAACTGTGTTACATGAGCAGTATTTCCTTAAATGCCAGGATGAGGGCAAACAACCGGCCATCCCCTCGCTGCCCTTTTTTGAGTATTGTAGGTAGAAATATCGCAGTGCTGGAAATACGAATTCTGGCGTAAGTCACTCTTATATTTGTATCAATTCTTATATTCTTAGTGTGCATGAACACACGTGCTCTCCTGTACACATGCTTTTATCAAAGAGAACTTGTTTCTCTTCCAATCTTTTCCCCAGCAGGTAAGAGTTAAACGGCTTTCTGCAAATTTGGATTAGTCGGAGAGCCCTTCTCTTCCATTTTCTCTCTCTCATTCTCCTCTCCCCTCCCCCTTTTTGGGGGGTGGGGGCTGCTGCAGTGCTGATGGGAGGAGGAAGGGAGTTTCCTACTTCTTAATTAATCATGCACTGCTCCACAATTTAAATATGGAAATAGAAAGCCGTCCGCAATTATTAATGAGCCTCCAGGCTGTCCTGGGGCATTTCAAGGCAAAACTACGTTAGTCCTGTGGAAAAGCTGCATCCGGGCCAGACAGCGAGTATCTTCCCTTTTTTCGAGTTGTGAGAAAATGTGGTCGTGAACGCTTACATGTCCACACAAACACACAGACAACCCCTCCTTTGTGCCTGGCTGAAGGAGCTAACTAAATAAATGCAGGTTTTTGTTTGCTCCCCTAGCAGGGCTCCTGATTATTCTGACTAGACCACCCCCCCGCCCCGCGCGCGCTCGTTTCGCCGCCTCACGTCTGTGCTTTCGACTGCTGAAAGAAAAGGCGGGAGGCACAGAAAGAATAATGTTTTTGTCATCCTCGTCTTGAGTGCTGGCCAAAGCCAGCTTGCCTGATCTTGACGACGCCAACGGCAGTGCCGTTGAGCACAAACGTGTGCGTGGATTGGGACTGTGCTCAGTTGCGAAGATGAAAGGAAAGGCCGCCTCCTCCGTCCCTCGCCCCCGAGTATCCTCGGCTTGTCTTGAGAGGGAGGAGGAGACGGAGGAGGCAACCGGGACTGCTTTGCCCTTGACTGACACCAGTCTTTGCTACAGTCGACTTGGCAGCCTGCCAGCTTCTCGCCCGACGATAAGGCCGGGGCAGGAGGGTAGAGAGAGGCGCGGAGACCATGCTGACAACATGGCTGTTGTTTAGTCTGTGCTCCCGAGACCTTCATGGGAAGGAACACTTCGCCGGTGTCAGAAAGGGCTTGGTCAGCCAGCATCTGCTGCAGGGGCATAATTAAGATTTTTCTCATAGACTGGGAAGCGGCGGTGGGGTGTGTGTGTTAGAATACTGTAGAAGTTTTTTTTCCCTCCCCCTATTCTGACATCAAGCATGCGTTTGTATGCATGGACTCCTTCCTCCTCAGATGCAATCGAAAGTGAACACAGCGCCAAGTTGTGCTGGGAAATTATTCTCAAGAACCTTCCAAAGGGGCGAGGAGAAAATTGGGGAAAAGGGGGAGGGGTTGAGGTGTCTGTGGCGTTAAGGATAACAAAGAGAAATGTGTGGTAGGGAGCGCGCAGTCGGAATAATTTAGCTCTTTTAAGGCTCAGCCCCAGAAAATTAAAAAAGGTGGAAAAACAGAGGCGCTCAGAAAGCTCAGCTTCCTCTCGCTCCCCCGTTCTCGCCCCCCCCGCCTCGGCAGCTGCAGCGTTTGAAAGCGGACGGTTCCATTCTGCCCGTACCAGCCTGTTAATTTCGCAATGGAGAAGGAACCCCCTTATGGGAGTTTTGGATGTTACAGCGTTTTCGGACAGGCTTTGCTGAATAATTTTCCGTCCTTTTCCCCACCCCCTCCGCCCACAGTCTGTAGCCTTACTATGCAAAAGCAGAATACGTTTCGCAAAGGCATCGTTGGCGAGCTTTGCCGTGTTGAAGTGGAACTTTGAAGTCGTTTCAAGGTGAAAGAAGCTCGAAGGAAGACAATGCTGCGAATTACAGGAAAGGAAAAGGGGGGCTGGGAATTAGGAAACGAAAAAGATGGTTGGCTGGGGTGGGGAAGCGAGAAACGCCGAGCAAAGTGTGTTTACTTTTGAATGCATGGACCGGTGCCAGGTTAGAGATTGGTGGTTTTTTTAGGTTGGCAGAGGCTGGAGGAAGGGCCAGGCTGAGGCGGGATCAAACGCTGTCAATGAAAGGGAGGGAGGGGAGCGGGTGCGCGCGCGCGCGCGCTTGTATTTTTGTCCGGTTCCCGCAGGGAGGGCGCACAGTGTAGACTGTTGGACGTGATACAGCATTCGAATCAACTATATTGTCGACCTTTGTCCTTTGTCTAACAAATTAAACTATGTACAATTTGAACAATTGCATATACTCGAACCAATCTTCTTCTTGCGTTTGTGAAACAATTGTCTGGAAGTGTTCCTTCTTAAGCAGTTGGTCTCTCTTTACTCTTTCTCTGTATTCTTGATCGCTTCTATTCCTCCCATCCCCTATAATCTTTATACAGAGTAAAGGGATGGTGTAAATCTGTGAGAATTCAAGGATTTCAGTGATAAAGGATATGGTTTCAGAAAGGTTTGAATTAGAGGTCTTTACTCTCAATGGGGAGTAAATGGAGATGGTTCTTTAAATTGTTCACAACAGGGAAGGACAGCTTTTTAGTGAGGCTGCCTATGATGTCATATTGGTGTCAGGAAATTCTGGAGTACAGGGTTTTTTTTCCAACTTGCAAATGAAAAACTTTTATTCCAGATAATTATTTCTTGTGCCTCTGTAATTATAAGCAGACAGTACTCAGCAGCATCCTCCCAAATAGCTCACTTATGACGTACAGCATCATGCTTTGCATGTTTGCTTAGGCACATGTCCACTTTGCTCCCCTTAGTAAGTGTTTTAGGATTACAGTTTCAATTTGTCTTCCATTATAATTTAATTTAAAATTATGTAAAAATGACCATGGCCTAAGAAGGTACAAAATGAATGTTATTTAGTCATACTAATGTTGTTTAGTCATACTATGAATGTCATTTTATAAATTGGAAGAAAATGCTGTTAAGTTACTTTCCAGATACAAGCTGTTTGGCAATAACTGTTAATTTTCAATATTGGTTTTGTTACGTAAAGAACTTCTATAAATTTGCAATGCATGCAGACCAGAACCAATCCATAAACCACTACTTTCAGTATTAACTGCTATACAAAGTACCTTCCTGCTTTCTCTACATTTGGTTTAGGGTTGTCAGGAAAATGTTGGACAGGGCATCTGTGCCTTCAATGGTTATGTAGAAGAGGAAATTTCAGCAAGTGAAGCTTACATGACAACCAACACCTGCAGAAATGCCCTCTCTGTACTGCTAAAGGTATAGAAGCCCTCTCTATTATTTCACTTGAAAATTCCACTTTGGTTTGAGTACTATATAGAACTGTGCAGTAAGATTCTTTCTCAAGGGATGAGGATCAGATCCGTTATTTACTGTTTTATTTGCTAGGATAATATAATACTTATAGGAATTTTGTATCAATTTGTGTGGCCGACAATACAAATAACTTTCCTCACCGTGCCTGCTGCTTACTTCTTCATTTGAGCAATTATTGATTTCTTCAGACCACGTTTGTTCTCTCCTACTTAGGTTGTTGTTGCTGACACTAGTGTATTATCTTAATATTGACCAGTTTAAAAGGAGGAAAGAAAGTGTCCTTATACAAAGATCACTGATTTAGAAAAGATGCTGTTTCCTTTAGAAATTATATAATTTTTCTGATAAAGGGATAGAGTTCTAGATTCCTGGCATTACAGGTAGGCAGTACAACTAGGGAGTATTGAAAGAAGTTGATCCAGAATTGATCACAAAGCAATCTATTAATTTTGACCCCAGATTACCTTTCATTAGTACTTTCCCAGGTAATGTCAATTAACTGTTTGCGTATCTCTGTTGAAAAGGTCTCTAACCTGACAAAAACACTGGCTTCTGCAGAGCCTTCAACCCTTGCCCTATGGGATTTTACAATCTTGGAGAATAATCATTGGGGGGGTACTCTAAAGCAGAAAACCATAGTCTTCAGTGATCTAGCCCATCCTAGGGTTGCCAAATGAAATGAGAGAAAGGGCACTTGTAGCTTTAATGATTGTACAAAAAAGGGAATTTCAGCTGGTGAAGCTTGAATTACAAGCAATACCTGCCAAAATTGCCTCTTCAGCACAACTATTAAAAGTATAGAAGCCCTGTCTCTTATTTTACCTTGTCCAATCAGATCCCCTCTGTGTCAGATTCTCATCTCTCTTTTCAGATATAGCACAGTCTCTTCCCTTAAAAAGAAAATGTTGTCTGCAGCTAGATGAAGAGAAGTGTATGGAGTGTATTGCTAGAGGAGACCCAGTGTGGTGCAGTGATCTGGGCATTGGACTATGAACCTGGAGATCAGGGTTTAATTCCCTGCTCATCCATGGAAACCCACTGGATGACCTTGGGTGCATCATGCACTCTGAGCCACAGAAAATCTTGTGATAGGGTTGCCTTAGGGTTGCCGTATGAAACGAAGGCACACAACAACAACTATAACAATATTGTTACAGGGCATGGATGTTGAGAGATCATTATTGGTAAGAAAGGCTTGCTAGAGACTTTACTCCAGCAACAGCAGAGATGCACACCTTAGGATGATGACTTTGGAAGTATAAATAATGCAGCCAAAAATAAGTTTAGAATTCTCAACAGGAAAAACATTTATTAAAGAAATACATTTCTTGGATAGTGTGACAGATCCCCTCCCAAGGCTGGCTCCACAGTTCCCACTCTTGGGCTCCTGTAACTCATCTTGCCCCTTTCCGCCTCACGATCCCTCATTGGATTGAATACTTGGGCTTCAAGGTGATCCCTATTCAGACCAATAAATATATCGTTCAGTGAGTTCACTATGGTAAGCGTAATCAGACTACCTCATAACAGGAACAGCCAGACCTAGTTCTAAAAAGAATAAGGAAGTAGAAGTGCATTAAGATACATTTAGATCATATGTTAACTCCTGACCTATTTAATCATTTACAGCTCCCCAAAACTCAATTGGTTCTTCCTCCAGGCTGACTGTCCTGTCTGTATTATAGTGTTTCCCTATCTGCTGTCTTTCTCCATCTGCCGTCTGTCAGAGCCAAGCCTCAGTTCTGTATCTTTTCTCCTCTTTCAGAATATTCCTTGAGTTGTATTTGGATGGCTTCAATCAGGTTTGCCAAGCTCTTCTTTTTTGCAAGTAGAAATAGCCTGATCCTTCCTAAACTAATAAAAAAGAGTAGAGGATGGCAGAGGAACATGTCAGGGCATGTCCTTCCTCATGGAGGAGAGTGAAAACACAAGGCAGACCTTTCAGCCTGTATTGGTTCCTTTACTTTACAACAGAGGGAAGTCACTTAAGTAACCCTGACTGAACCAGACAGTGTTATCTGCCCATAATGCTTTGGGGATAGGTGGCAGACAGAAGAAGCAAAACAAGCAGGAAAGGAAGACAAAGATGGTAATCCTTCTGTGTCTAAGTCATTTTATCCTCATTGGACAAGAGAGCAGCAAGAACAAGTACAGAAGCTCGTGTCTCTTTAAACGTACATGAAGGGTTTGCTTCAATCCCTTGCAAGGTGGTGGTGTCTGTGCAGAGGTATCAGCTTAAAGTGAAACTATGCCCCATTTCATTCGTCCTTTGTTATGGAGAAAAAGAGGCATTTGGTATTCCTATACAGCTCACCCTTGGCCTAAATAAATAAATAGTAAATCAAATAAAATCTTATAGCTGTATCTGTTGTGGGTCAAACCACAACCTTAGTTGTTGTATCCTTGTCTTTTCCAATTTTATGTTAAAACAGAAAATTGTAGATAAAATGGTTAAAAATAAACTATGTTTCTTGAGCTAGTTACAAAAACAATTGCTTCTTATTGTGGATGGTATTTATTGCAGGTTATATCTTTTTGTATGAAGAAAGTGAAATCTGGAGAAGCAAAGGCATACTCTGAATGTAGGAACAACTAGGTAAATCTCACAATTATATATATGTATATGTTTCCCAACCAGACTTTATGAATTTATTCTTGATCAACAGGCATCACTATCAGCTAAAATTAATTAATTGCCAATTCATTTCCCCTTCCTCCAACAAGGCTTAATAATTAAATCTGCTTCTTCGTAGCATTCATTGTTCCTGTGTTGCAATGCATAAGAAGTATTCCCTCGTTCTTTGTTGCTGGAGGTGGTCTCAAGAGGAGGAGATGGGCTGGAGAGCTCTGGGGCTGTTCAGAGCTGGGGGCATCCAGAACTAAATTTAGGACTTGTAGTTTTTGCTTGTAAAAAGCCATCTGTAGCATTGACATTTGCAAACCATGACCAGAATCCCATAGCAGCAACTTACTTTAGTATATTGAAGTATACTTAATCAAATAACCCCTCCTGGTCTGACTCCCCCAAAACTTGAAAGAAATTTCATTCAGCCATGTTTCAGTCATTGGCAGTCAACTGAGTCGAGTCCAAGCCAAATCACTGAAGTGACTTAAGTCCGACTTGAGTCTGAGTCAGTTGACTCAAGTCTATATCACTGTTCTCTGTAGGCCTTGTGGCATGTTTCATAAACTAAGAAATTAAGCAATAAATTAACAGAATTCAATGGACTAGATTATTCCATTGTTAATATTAAACACAGTGGACCAATCTTTCCAATTCTAATGATTAACACTAATAATTTTTTTTCAAAGCTAGCAATACAATTACTGAGCAGTATATATGGGTTCTGCAGAAATACTTTAAACCTGTAATGGCATAACAAACCCATAAATCCCATACCTTTTTGTTTGGATGTAGGTACCAGGTTGCAACAAGACCATATAAACTTTCTGAGGCTATTTCCACACCATACTGTGATCCCACAACATCCCGGTGGCATCCTGGCAGTGCTACTGCTGGTGTGGGAGTGGGACCTGAATGCTCCCTGCTGCACCCAGCCAGCTGCTGGTGGATGAGAAGTGTTCAGGACATATTCTGCAGTGCAGCAGGATTCTTCCTGTGCTGCACTGAGGAAGGAAGCACTTGATAGTGTTTCTGCCCTTCCCGCATGGCTGCCGAACTTGGGTGAACACAAATTACAGTCAGCGAGTTTCCCTTTTGCAGATTTGATTATTCACGGATTATTTGCTGTCACCTCTGCTGCCTCCCTGTGCCATTTTTAATAGGGACTGCAAGCCTCATGAGTCTGAGAAACTGCAAAAAAGGCTTTAAGTCCCTATTCAGAATGGTGTGGGGCAGCAGCAGAGGTGAAGGAACCCTGGTACCCCAAAAGAATCCGTGGTGGGCTGAATAGGGTGATCATAATTTTTTCTGTGTTAAATATGGTTTGGGAGGGCCTAGAGTTATTCACAGTTTTTCCACTTTCACGGGGGTCCACTGCCCCTAACCCTAGTGAAAGTGGAGGGATGACCTTCAATATTTTGAACGCATGTAACTAGTTTTTCATACACTTTTGTTAGTTTTCTTTCAGTTGCTACTGTTTGCTTTTAGGAGGAATATTGATATTCTGGTGACATAGCTGGGAAACATGCCACTACCATAATACACTCAAGTGAACATATATGCCAAAAAGAGTTTTCTTTAAAAAATCATATAATCAAGGTAGCAGCAATGGCAATTCTGTTCACTAGTGATGAAAGGCAGACGGCTATATTCCATGAGTTCTTTTCTTTTTTCCCATTTGTGCGGTCACTAGCCCCAAGGCTAGTGAGGAGAAGTGTTTTTGCTACCCACATAATGTGAATGCTGGGAAACAGTGTTGATTCCAAGCATCAGGTGAACAAGAACTGTGGGAGTGTATTCAAGCTGTTCTGGGAGTATAGGGGGAAATGATTTCACCAGAACCCTTTGTCCAGTTTAGTCAGTGTACTAAACTTCACAAACTCTGTAGATAACATGAGAAAATCAGTTAATCATATCATGAAATTTACTATTGTAAAGTAAGCTTAGGGTACCACTCCTCTGTCTCTCTTTCCCCCTGGATTTAAAGGTAAATTTAGTGCTTTCTCTCCTTGGAACCAATCTAATAGGGTAACTACATGTTGCACAATCCACAAGCAGAGATATCTTTATTGGCCCAACTCCAAAGCATAAAATACATTATGCAAGCTTCCAAAGTGTCATTGACTGTTTTGTCAGGTAAAGATGTTAAAAATCATACAGGAGAAAAGTGGTGATGGTATTAAGAGTCACGGGTTTACATTCTGTCTGAGATGTTGTCAGTTAAAATGGTACTGAGGGATTGCAATGCAGGCAGAGGCCACTCCCCTTGTTAGTCATCAGAGGACTAGGCCAAAACAATAAAAGACAGGTAATAAAATTTCAACTCCATCAGCAACTTTATTACTTGTCTTTCATTGCTCTTTGGCTCTAGTCCTCACATAGTCAATAAGGGGAGTGGCCTCTGCCTGCAATTAAATCCTTCAATACCATCTTAACTGACAACATCTCAGACACACAGTGTGTCTGTGATTCTAACAACATCACAATTTTTCTCCTGTATGATTTTTAACATCTTTGCCTGGTGAAGAGGCCAGTAGAGCTTCAAAAGCTTGCATAATGTATTTTATGCTATGGAGCTGGCCCAACAAAGATACTGCTGTTTGTGTTTTTTTGATTTTGTTGTACTTTGCTACACTGCCAGCATAGCTAGCCCGTAATATATTTTTCACATATGACACAGATGTTAACCCCTCCATCTCTGTATGTAGGGGAAGGGATAAAAGAATAGAAAAGCAATTTTAGGGGAGATGGGTTTTAAATGAAGCAACTCTGTGTGTGCATGTACATGACCATACATGATACTTTGTCCATCCACCATTTCTGTACACCAGACTATGCCTCCCCCAAGTAATCTTTTCTCCTATGGGGCTTCAAATGTGAAGCAAATGTGAATTTAGAATCTCATGGGCTAAGAAACAGGCTCACAGTATATTCTAGAGAGGTAGAAGATTGGGACAAGTAAGTCCTCCACTATATTATCTTGTCCTGAAACTGTTTTTGTAAATATAAAACTGAGGGAACTGTGTTACACAAGTCTCTGTGTAATATGTACTTCAATTCTAAGTAGCTTTCTTATACTGTGAATCTTGTTAAAATTACACTATCAGCCTTCAGTTTCATTTCAGTAGCTCAGAATGGAGCACATTTTGTGACATGATCTAGAAATGTGTGTGGTTGATCAATAAACTCTCTGTATGTAGTAATGCATTTATATATATAGTTATATAGAAATATGGGCCTGCTTCTCTGAAGGGCATGTTACAAGAATGAAAATAATAAATGATGTGCTATCACAGCAGTTCTCCCAATAGCAGTTGACAGATTATAGTATGAAGGTGAAGGAAGGATAACAACCATTGCAGTAGGAATATTGGATAATTATCTGTTTTCTGGACTCACTTTGGGCTTTTGCTTACACAAAACCAGGGTCTGTTATTTTTTAATACACTCTCTACCATTAGGCATCTCTGGAGAAAGAGAATTGTATACATCTCAAACTATTTAATATGCTACATATCTCTGTATGTACAGTGGCGCCTTGACTTTCACAAGGATTTGGGATGCAGAACCCTTGCAAAAGTCAAAAATTGCAAATAACTTCCCCCTATCCAAGTCAGCATTTCCCCTCCCATTCCCTTCTGGGGCTCCTCCATCCCAATCCCTTGCTTTTTGCCTGGGCGGGTGTGCTTTCCTTCTCAGCACCCAGGCAAAAGGGCAGCCTCACAGGCAGAGAAGGTATGCACATGCCTTTCCCTCTCCATTTACTTGCCTCTTGAGTAGGCACAGAGAAAGAAGGCAGCATGCCTGGGCAAAAGGCAAGAGAAGGAGGGGAGAGGCACATGTGCAACTCAGCCTTTCTCCTTCCCATTTGGTTTCCCAGGCACAGAGAAAGAAGGCAGGGCACTTGGGCAAAAGGCAAGAGAATGGGGGAAGCTGCGCGTGTGAGCCTCTCTCCCTCCCATTTGTTTGCCTTTTGCCAGGGAACAGAGAAGGAAGGCAGCGCACGTGGGCATAAGGCAAGGGACAGGGAGAATGAGAAGAGGCAAATGAGCACCTTGCAAATAATCAATTTGTGATGGTCAAACCTGTGAATGTGGAAGGAGGACTGTAATTAAAAATAAGTACAAAGATATTTGGAAGAACATCATCTGATATGCTCAGTCCAAAGCTTATTATTGCATTAGCAAAGTGACGTTCTGGAGTTAGTATTTGGAAGGAATCCTGCCAGAAGTTTCTGTTGTGCAAGACAGAGAATATGCATGTTACTTCTTATGCTACTGCCTGCACAACGATTTTTTGCTTAACTCTGTTAAGATTTTTGTTCTGCCACCACCACGTTGGATCTAGACTAGTAGTGGGAAGCTTTGATGGGCAAAGGGGGCCATTTTCACCTTTTTTGGATCATGTCAAGTTGTACCCATCCATTTTTAAAATCCTTAACACCCAACCAATGCCAATATCTCCTGTGGCTGGAGAAAAAAATAGTCATAAAAATGTCCAGTCACACTAGCCTGAAAAACTCTGGTGGGTACAACTGGCCACTGAAATATTATTTTGTGGAGGCCTGAGTTTGTTTCAGGTCCAAAATAGCTTTAAAAACCATGTGTATTTCAGGCCTAAAAGAGTTTGACATGTGAAAATAGCTTTTAAATCAGATGGGCAACTTCCAGGAATTTGGGGGGCTTATTTGACCTTAATGGGATCTCGGAAGGCTGTAATCCCCATACTGTGTCCTACTATACCCCATCAATAATTTTAAACTTTTTTCCTCTAGGAAAACAAATTTCCCCAGATGTTCTCCATGGGCATCACAAGGGGTATGGAAACAGTTTTACCACATTTTTTTTGTTTCCCTGGGCTATTTTGGACCAGGGTAGGCCTCCCGCCCACATAGGCAGTAAGACATGGCAGAATGCCCCCTCCTAGGTGCCAGGGGGCCTCTAAATGGCCTCTTTGCCTATTCCTGCTTTAAATAGTCAATTGACATTCTAGCGATTTGAGCAAGGGATGGTGGCCATTTTTGCACACTTTTTTTAAAGTGTGGAGTTTGTCAGGGGGTCTAAGGGGCTGCCTGTGTGCCACACTTTGCTCACCCTTGATCAAGGTTAGACCTTTGTTTCCTTGCAGATACACCATCTTCCCCCATCATCTCCCCCACCGTACACAGATCTCTGTGTGCAATCAGAGCTCCCATATTGCATGAAAGACAGGGTTTAGAACAACAGCTATTTGAAGGGGAAATGGAAATGTTTCGTGGAGGTAGACTATACTAATTCATACTTGGTATTCTTTCACTGGCCAGTTTTTCACATACACCTCTTTATTTCCATTCCAAGCAGGCTGTTTTTACCATGTTAACTCTCCTCCAAAATAAATTTTATAATGATAGTTAGATATATGGTTGGATCCATATTTAATCATACTTAGTGTACACTGACTAGAGTTGATGACTAACTGTAATCTTGTTCCTTCTGATGGGCCTGTTCTGTGACTAAATACGGATCCAAGCTAGAAAAGGGCTGCACTGAATGTGAATTTTGATCAGAACATGGAAAGTTATTTTGGAGGGAAACATGAATTGTTATCCAGAATGGTTGATCAGAAACTTACCTTTTCCTTGTGTGTTTTTAGCTTGCTTACTGCTGTTCTGGCTACAAACCCCCACCCCCTGCCTAAAGTTAGGATTTATTTCTTGATAGTAACACAATTCCAATTCACCAAAGATAATGTAGTAAGTGCGTTAAAGAAAGGATATCCTTCTATGTGTTCCAAATATAGGAGAAGCAGTGAGAACACCTTCTCCATGTTGGTGTTCTACTTCTGGAATGCCCTCTCAAGGAGGTTGCTAAGCCCCCTTGACAATACAGTCCTTCCAGCTCCAGGTTAAAATATCCCTGTTTGCCCATAAATTTTCATGGTATTGCATTTCTAGCTGAATAGAGCTAAATCTAACAACAGTCCTACCTAGAAGAGATCCAGTGAAATGAATATGATTTGTTAGTCAAAACTAACTCTAGTGCTATGGATTTCATTGGGTCTACAGTAGGAGGACTAACAGATTTATCTCATATTCCTCTCAGTTTGATAGCATAAGAATACTGTTATTAAATGTTCATGCTCTAATATCATACTGAAATTCTGATTATTATTTTTATGTATACAGCTCAAGAATCTATTTTTGAATGAAGGCACAGCTTATAACTAATAGTAAACATGTCCATGTCATAGCCAGTCAGAGTTGGCAGGAAGATGACATCACTGAGGACAAGCAAAGCTAATTCAGAGTGAGAACACTACTTCTTCCATATCACATTAGCTGCCTGAATAGATTATTATTGGAACATAGTCAGTTCTTAGGCCACATAGCCAGAGAACACAGCTACAGCACTTATTGCAGTTGGACAGTGGTCAAATGCTTCCCGCTCAGATCTAATTTAGATAAATTCACTGTAACTGTTATGAAGCCATTCATATGAGAGTTTTCTCAGACAACACTCTGGATCTGACTCTTGTGTAAGGAAAAACTGATTACAAAACCAAGAAGTATTGGATATAGCAATGTAGATTTCATTGGCTTTGTGGGAAAAATCCCTGCGGTAGTCAACATACAGTGTAAAATATGAAGCTAGAAAGAACCATTATTCTCTATTACCTCTTGTGTTTCTTTTGGGAGACGTGCCAACTTGTTCGGAGGCTGAGCAAATTCTCTAATTTTGGCAGATTTGGGTTTTGTGGAACAGGACTATTTCCAGATTTAAGGAAGTATGGGGTAGATGCATACTGAATGTATCTGTTGATGACGAAGAACTGCTCCTGCCATTCATTTCATATGGAACTTGTGGAAGAAACATTCTGGTAAACTGAACCCAGAAATCTCTTCTTGGCTTTACAGGTGTTCTTCTTGTTAGGTCTTTGTCTGGCACGGAATGGTTGATTTCTGTTTAGAGAGAACTATTGGGCAGCTATTGGCTTTCAGACCCAGATTAATTTATGTGTCTTCTTAGGGACTACAAGTGTTTGTGTTTGCGAGAGAAACAGAAAGAAAGAGAAGTAAACCACCTTGGATTATTTTTGAAACCAAAAGGGGTATGAAAAGATATCATTCTTATTTACCAGCAATTCTACAAGATAGAAATATTGACATTTAACATTACCATATTCATAATTTATTAGCTTTTTGAATTTAAAAAAAGAAAATGGAAAACTACATTCAAATATACTTAAGCACCTGAAACAATCAAAATTAAATCTAAGTCTAAAAATATATTTTTTTTCTCTTTCCTTTGAAAACATTAAGTGAAAATATTTTTGGTGACCAAGAAAAAAAAAAGATTGAATGATTTTAGTGCCTCAGGAGAGTTGTCACTTGTCTGAGCTATATCCCTGGGGATATGACCCTTTTAATCCTCTTTAGTTAATGTATTGGTGATCTTTACTTAGGCAAAGTAAACAGTGTTGATCTGAACAAAGAGGAGGTCATGCTTCCTGCATTACACTCTGACCCACAGATCATGGCCTTTGTTCACTTCTCAATAGGAATTACTCTCAGAGGGCCACCACAAAATGGAGAACTAATTTAGGCACGTGCTAGCACTGAAAGGAAGAGTACCAGGACTACTTCATCTAAAATTCTTCAGTATCCACCTTCACACAAAATTGAAGTATGGGTTGCTAAAATTTCCTGCAAACATCTTGCATAACTATTTTTGCAATAATTGCTCAGATTTGCAAGCACTTTGACTGTGTATTGTCCAATATAAGCATTGTTATAATGCTGATTTCTCTTGGGGGCCCTGAGATGTTAAAAATTATGAAAAAGTGAAAGCAACATTAAAAAAATGCTGTGAGTGATGCACTAAAACTAAGAAAGTAAAACAACTATTTTATTTAAAAATATGTAAAATACATAAGGTATAGTCTGGCTTCCTGACAAATAGAATTTTTAGATGGTATTTTTGAATATTGAAATATATAATATTTCTGTTATATTTTTGAACTTAATAAAGCTGTAAAGACATCCAGCTCAGGCCCTTACTTTATTTGAAAGAGAAAAACTTATCTAAATAGATTTTGAAAAATTATGAAAAATGAAATTTAATGGCCAGGATACACAGCCATCTTCATGTTTTACCTAAATATATGTAAAAGATAATTATATGAAAAATTTATTGGTGGAAAGTTAACATTTTCTATCCACCTGTTTTGCCTCTTTTAATTCTTTACAAAGACATTATTTTTGTTTTTACATTAGCTTTATGTTTGTTTTTAGTTATATCTACTTAGCTCTTCTGCATGTATGCATCCAGATATTTGTTCACAAAGAAATGCATATTTACTTTGTAAATAGCAAAAAAAAATATTTTTGAATGAAAGCCCTCAATATAACTTGTTTTCTTCAGTAAACAACATATATGAAATCTTTATGGATTGTACTGAATGTAAGAAATCCTTGCATTATACTTCTATCATAATAATCAGTTTTTGGCTATGTATTATTATTATTTCTATTATTATTATTATTAGATACACAGAGAACAGCATGAAACAGAACACCAACACATACACAGAACCCCCAGTTTAAATACAGAAAGGAAACCACAAACAAAATAATGATAAACGAAACTGGGTCAGTCATTAAGGAGTCCTGTTGAGAAAATACTTGTCACAGTCGCATAAATGGGTTCCTACGCAGATTTGTATGCAGTGTGTGATAAAACAGCTGGTAGAGATCTACACAAAACCTCATATTTTGTTTTGTTATCATAATACCCTGTTCCCTTACACTTGTTCCCAATAATGACTGATCCGTAGCATGACCGGTGCACTAAGTGATGTAGATTCTTCTTTCCATTTTACATTGTTGCCGACTCACGTTATGACCCCAGTCACCCTATACTACTTTATGACCTATCTAGCTGAACAAGAAAAATATCTTCATATTAAAAGCTATCAGAAGTCTGAAGTTAAAAGCTCTGACATTCTTTTATTCTATAAGGATAAAATAGGTTGTATGTAGTGTATTATGAAAGTACTTTGGAAAGTACATTTACTGAGCTATTAGTTTAGTTTTATTCACTTTCCTAAAGTAAATTAGTCAGTTTAAAAGGTATTGGCAGTTTATATACTAAAAGGCTTATGGCCTATGCCACTAAGCCATGTTTATAGTCAGATTTTTTTTCTGTCGTGGGAAAATTAAAATACATACTTTAGGTATATTATTAGGTAACATTTTTATCCTTTTTCATTTCAAATTATTCCAGCTTCTACGTAAAAGGAAAATCTGAAATTTTACCAGTGCACAGAAGAAAGAAACTTTTCAGGCAAAATTTATAAAAGAAAAAACGTGAGGGGAAAAAACCTTCTGCTCCTACATATTATTCAAATCACGAAACTACTGAAGTAGCATAGAGTATTTTATGATTCTAATAGATTATATTTTGTGAGACAGTGGACAATAAAATATACCTAACAAGCATTTTCTCTGATAAAATGATATAAACTTGGGTATCGTTAACAGTTATATTCCAAAGACAAAGGCCATTTCTCTATTTCCATTTTTTAAAAATTAGCGGTGATAGTGAAAAAAAGTTAAAAGGCTTTCATGGTTCATCTCTAAAAAGACAATTTTTTTTGTTAAGAAGTAAACAATATCTCTTACCTTTTGGTGTGATGTTAGATGGCTTTGTGCAATATCTTTAAATATGAGACTGGTCAAATCAAAATTACTGTTTCTATTTAGAAATGGCAAAAATGTTCAGTAGTTACAAACTTATGCTTATTTAATTTAGAATATTTTTTATCATCTCAGTGCTCACCTAACACTGCTATAAAGTGAATGCATTTTATCTCTCACAAGATTCCTTTATTTCAGCATTGCCGCACTACTTAGAACTACATGGGGTAACTTGAGAGTCTGCAACAGTCTGTCCTGGACTTGGTTGATATGATGCTTAATTTTAGAAAGAGGAGAGTTCTTCAAATATTTTGATGTACCAAAAGTTGAACTGTTGTACTTTTTGTGGCATTGTGTGCTTATGCTTAAAGTTGCTATTCATAGCTGTAAACTGTAGGATGATTTTCTCACAAAGTTTTGAAATTTTGAACTTGCTTAACTGGCTGCACAAAAAATTCTTTTCTGCATCAATAAGAAGAAATTAACAAGTATAGTACAAATAAATTTTCACGATGGCTGAGTCTGTAATAATAAATTGCACACATGTAGCCATGTCAGTTTGTGGCAGGAAGAACAATGAAGACTCACATGGCACCCAACAGACAAATATTAATCATATGCATGAAATGGCTGTGTAAATAGGTAGGTATATATACCATGAATACAGAGAAAAGGAACTTTTTTAAAACAACAAGAGTATTCACTTTGGGTTTACTCTGGGGATATATGCATCCCATTTAAGCATGTACTTATACACCTCAAAAGTTTATGAGTTTATCTTTAATATACAATAGGTATATCTGAAATTACCACATTATCTTGAGATTTTGAAGTATTTCATATATAAGTGAATCTGATTTCATTTATTTTTCACAATTGTTTTACAGAACTTTCAGTTGCAATAACTATAATGTAATTTCATCTTTATTTAATTGCTCACTACTTTCACAGAGTACTGTGCTGTCTGAATTTGTCAGGTTCTGCTAAAAATGCCGATATGCCAGTTCATTGTAGTTACTCAGACTCACTTCACTTAATGCTGGAATTCTTAAAAGGAATTCCTACGTTATTGAAAAAGAGGTCTTTTATATGTGCAGCCTCTGAGGACAAATGGGATATGTCCATCTCAAAATAGTTTTGTTTCTTTGTTTTCAATTACTATACACAATGTGTACATGAAGTATTGCATTCAGTGGTATGTCCATCTGCCTGTCCAATATATACTATTGCCAATTTTATTGTTTCTCTTGCAGTGAAAGGACTGGAAGACCATCACCCAGGCATATTTGAGGCTAATGTAAGATGTGGGTGCAGTTAGGTGACATTGAATTTAAGCCCATTTTTTTCTTTGTTGTGGATATCTGTAAAGATACAGTCACTGAGTGAGTACATGTTCTAGGGCAACATGTTCCATTCAGGCTAAACAAAAGGGTAACGGATTTGGTTCTAATGAGGCTACTCCTTTTTCTTCTTTGAAGTGTCCATCCAGGAAGATCACGTTTCACAAGCAGGCCACTTTGGTTTCTATGATACACGTTTAGTTGATTTGTAGCTGCCTTATGTACCAGTTTTGGGAGACAGGTGAGATATAAATCAATAACCCTGTATCTGTTTATGGGAATGTGCATTGAATTTACAGACCAGGCAAATATCCATGATTCCTCTGCTCTCTTCTCCACCCCTGAATAGAAACTGAATTGTCATCCATGCTTTACAGTTGGATCTTTGGGTCCACGGCACCATTGTGAAATTAATTCCATAAATTATGAAACTGTATGTATTAAATTTCTATACTGCTCTCCCCCAGTATCTGTTTAGGCAGAAATAAGATAACAGTATGTACAATGAGCCCCTGGTATCTGCTAGGGTTTGGTTTCAGGATCTCCCATGGATGCCAAAATTTGTGGATGCTTAAGTCTCATTATGCACAATGGTGTTGTAAAATGGCATCTCTTATATAAAATGGCAAAATCAAAGTTTACCCTACTTTATAGGATTGGATTTTATTTTATTTTATTTGGAATATTTTCAAGCTGTGGTTGGTTGAATCCGTGGATACAAAATCTGGGGATATGGAGGGGCGACTAGATTTACGCTGAAATAATAATAGTCAGTGGAAAATAAATATGCATAGGACTGCAGTTTAAGAAGATTTAACAGTGCAATCCTATGCATATCTCCTTAGAAGTAAGTTTCATGGACTTGGATTGTGTGTATTAGAACTGCAGTGCAAACTTTTTAATTAAATACAGGACATGTCAAGAAAGATCTAATTTCATCTCATATCATAAAACTTTAATATAGAGAAGGTTATAAAGTGCTTCAGGAAAATACTCAGTGTTAGATTTTTTTCCCCTTCTCTCAGTATTCTGGGGAAAAAATCCTAAAAGAAGAAGTAACCATGGAGAGTCTGCGTATGCACATCCTATGAAAATGATATGTTCAGTTTACCTAAATGTTTGAACATTGCTCAATAATTGAGGTAAGGTCTGGGATTCAATAATAATTGCTGAGACCATTTGTTTATCTGTACTGTAAATTAGGGTAATAAAGTAATTTGCCAGGAAGACCTCTTGAGCATGTTCCACTGAGATAGACTGAGGCAGTGGAAGAAGACTACCACGCTCTTAGTATTGCAGGGAGGTCATTAACTTCAGTTCTGTGGCAAAGTTAAGAATTGTGTCTATAGAGATTAAGCGGCTGTGCTAGTTGTGCACATTTAAAGGGGTCTTAAGTGCATGTTTTGCTACTAAATCCTTTCAGTGATGCAAGTTAATGTTACCTGTTGTTATTCTTATAAACTGCAATTCATGTGCCATACATACAAAAGAATCCTTTTAACAGATTTCTCACAGTAATTATAAAGCACATTTATTTCTACACTATTTTATTCAATAATCGTACATTTTAAAGCCCTTGCTTTTTCTGTTCTTTTGGAATATGCACCCTGAGATCTAAGTCTATAGTACTATACAGGCAGCATTTGATAGTCCCTGGTTGAATTGTAAAAATATATGATTTCTAATACCGCCTAGCGTCCAGACCCCAGATATTTAGAGTGCAGGGCACACTGAAATCCCATTAAATTAAGTGCAAAAATTAAGGACATGCTTAGTTTTTTTCCACTGAAATTAAGAGGCAGACAAGTGGTGTGGTGATAAAATCAAAATCCTCTATGATATATAAACTCTTAGATACCTGCAGGCATAGGTAACCTGGCTTTTGAACATTCTGTTTAGAGTTTCATAAATGTCTTCCAGCTCTGATGACTGTTGTTCTCTGCAAATTACAGAAGTAACTAGACTAGTAGAGCATATGGACAACGATGTTAACAACAACAGCAGCAGCAAAAGGTATTACAAAAGAAACAATCATCAAATCATCATACATTGTGAGCCAATTAAACAAACGTTAGCCCATTTGAAATGGCGATTCTCCCCCCCCAAAAAAATTCTTTGAGGCAAAGACCTGTCCATTTTGCTTATATCTAGATATATTGACAGTACTGTACAAATAGCAATAACATAGTAATAAACTTTACATTTTTATTTTCTTAAACTTGGTATTAGATATCAGTATTGTTGCCTTCTGATTTTATTTTGGAAAACCATTTCTACTTTGGAGTACATAAAAACCCCAGTGATAAAAGTGGGTCATTTTCCATTTTTCATCCAAGAAATTCTACTTTTTTCTGTAGTCTATAGGAAAAACTGGGCCACATACACATTACTGGGCTTAATTGGTAGATACAAATGGGGCCATAACTAAAATGCGCTGTGCTGTTCAGGCTACGTAGCCACTCTGATTTCCATCTCCTTGTGACAAACATGAAGAAAAAACATCTTGCTTGTAGTCGAATATAAACATTTTTGGGAACATGCTCCACCCAATTAAGTAATCTGACATATCAGTAGACACATTTAATATTGTACTGTTAAGCACCACTTTTCTTCCAAGTTGCATCAAAAGTGGGTATATAATTTAAGTTTCAGGGAAAAACAACAACTATTTATATATAGAAACCAGAAGCTGGTCGTTCTCAGATGAGTGTTTAGTAAATACTGTATATATTAGTAAGTTTGCTTCCTTGATCGTGAAGTGGGTTTGCATAGATCTTTACTTGAAAAGAAGAATTTGGATACTTAAAAGGTGAGTGTTTAAACTCTTTATTGAAATTTTCATTCTCTACTAGAAAAAATGTGTTTACAATCCATCTGAAGGAAAACATTTTTAAAAGCTAAAGTTGGGATCTCTCTCAGTATATTATATCAGTATATTAAATTTTATTTTTATGGGCAGGGTGCGGAATGATTCACTAATAATGTGTAGTAAAATAATTTTTGTTTTAAAAATTTCCCTAATTTTTAAAATGAAGTCTTAAATTGGAGAACAACATTTTTACAGATGCTTCCTCGTATGTAATATGACCAGAAATAATGTCTGCAGCTACAAGTTAAAGTATTCCGATTTGGTGTTCCAGATTATAGAAATAAAATGTTATTCTAATAAATAGAATATTGAGTTTAATTCAGCTGAATATGCAGCTTATTAAATTAATAAATGTTTTAATTTGTAAAGAAAAGTTCAGAATTCAGCATAATGATACATATTATGCTTTCTTTTTATACGTATTGCAGTGGACTTTGCAATTAAAATACATAATACAGTTATCTAAAATAGGATGTTTCTGCTCAAAATTTAAGAAAAAGGAAAAAAATACTTTACAGTCTGCAATTTAGTGCAATTGTCTTTTGTTTAAGAGCTGTTTTAATGCCTAACCTCTGTATTACAGTGTAGTGCATGAAGATCTTCAAATATTTAAAAATATATTTCAAATATGATTACAGATTACCTCTCATGACATTATTGTGAGTTCAAGTTTATGGCTGAATTAAAACTAGTAGGAAATTTAAAGGGAAACTGTCTTCAGTTGGGTAGTTCTTTAGTTTGTGAAAAAAAAAGGAGGAGGGAAGGGAAGGGAAAGGAAAGGAAAGGAAAGGGAAAGTAAAAGAAAGAGAAAAAGGAAGATAAATGATAAGAAAAGAGTCTTAACTTGTCATAAGATGTGCTGGTAGAGTGCCATTACTGTTATAATAAAGTAGAAGGTTCTTTAAGGAAAGATTCCTAATGGATGGATGAATATCTATGTTATGAATAATGCAAAAAAGCAGGAATAAAATCTAAATAGACAGATCAGTAGCCTAAAATATTAAAATGTTAACAAAAATAAATGTCATGTGTTTGAGATATTTTTATCTTATTTTAATGCATGGAAACTTATAGGCATTTTGGAGATACACTTGCTTTCTGACATCTTCAACAATTACGGGACTGTCAGTTTTTAAATGCAATGAAAATTAATTCCACTAAATTAATTCCACCAAAAAAAAAAATATGAAACCCCATTTTTTCAAAGGCAACAGGTATAAGGAAAATATTCATTTAATATCTCATATTTCCCTTGATTTTAATTTTTTAAACATTAGTTTGATTCTGGATGGCAGTGAAGAGCTCATTTTTCAAGCCTATGTTCAGTCTTATCACTATTTTTTGTGAATAGAACATTTTTGTAAGTAACAGTAAATGCCACAGGTTATAAACAAAGGAAATATTTTACATTTAGATATTTTACATTGACTTTCAGGGAGGTTCCAATGTTCAATGATAAGAACATGTTTCTATATTAGAGAAGGAAGAAGGGATACAAGCAAGCAGCAGATAAGGTAAAAACGCATAATATAAAAACAAACTTTTAAGGATCTTTTTTATTTTAATTATACGCAACATAAGCTAGAATTCTAAAAACAGTGGATGTTAATATCCAAATTAAATTGCACTGGGAAGATGCAATCCCTTACTGTGTTAGATGCCTAATTCTGTTTTGCTTCTGTGAGGATACTGTCATTCTATAATATGGCAGAACAGCATATTAATAATCTGTTCTAAAGCAAGCTCTACTGTCCATTTGTTTATTTTTTAAAGAAAAAATCCTGTTAATAATGCCTTTGTTTAAAAAAAATCAATGCTGTTTAATGTTTTCTTGCTGTGGAAAAAGCGAAGGCATAAATGCATGTGCGGGCAATCTTGTTCTACTCTCAAAGTCCCATTTATATGGTTAACAGTTTAGCAATGAATTTGCTATGGGACGAGACTGCTAAAATATAAAATAGATAATAATCTGACACAAGCTCCCTTGAAATTAGTGGGAGTTGCCTAAATTAGCACTGTGCTCTTGTGCAGAGTGCATTACTTTCAACAGGGTTTGCATGGTGGAATTACATGATGGATTGCAGCCATATTGTATTGATAGAAATACATTTATGGAATAGCTTGCATTGGGAAGATCAATCTCTCTATACCTAGAGAAAGAAAGAAGAGAGGATGTATGGACCTAGTTTTTATTGTGATTAATGCTTGATGGTTCAATTGCCACTAAGGTATGTGACAGGAATATAGCATTTTATTCAAGTGCAAGTTTAAACATACGTAGGTATTTTGCAGACAGTAAGATGTTAGATATGGTAATTTGGGCCTATGTGCCATGTAGAATCTAAGCACTGAAAGACTAATACATTTAATAATTCCCATTAAACTGTCATGTTGAAATCAACGTTTCTTTCTTTTTTTCAGCTTTATGAGGTACCAAATATATCTTTCACTAAATTTGAACATCTTGGGTAAAATTATTACTATAAACCCAGTCAATTTAAACAACAAATACAAGGTTATTCAGAAATTGCAATTGTTCTGAGACAAGCGAAAGTGCTAATGCATTAGACTTGGTTTCATAATTTCATCTTACTTCCCAGATGAAAGGGGAAGAGGTTTACTGTCTTAGAGAACTAATCAAAGTTAATAAAAGGATAAGAAACATATGTATATGAGACTTCCAAAGATTGCTTATGAAAATGATCTTAGGACAGACAAGTTGCTCCATTTTAAAATATGTAATTTTGCCACCGACATAATAAAATATTAAATACTTGTTAATAATATTAAATACTTGTTAATGTATAATGTGGCAATAATTTTTTAAATTAAAACTGCCAACTGCAAACATTATAGTTTCTCACTGGCAGACTACAGTAATTTAAGCTAATGCTACAAATCTTTGTCAATACAACAAAAATACTGGTAGAAGAGGTATGTTTTATTTTGCAGTACACACGTAGTTCATAATTATTTATTTCTGTATTTAAGAAAAAAAGAACAGAATATAAAGTAGCTAATTTTATGTGGTTAAATGACCTCATACAATTTTCTTACCCTACTTTCTAAAGATATATATTAAAAACACTTGTAGATCTTCTCTGTCTTGGGGGAGAAAAAAGCAAGCAAGCAAGCAAAAAAGAAAACATGCAGTCACACACCAAAGCATTTGTGAGCCAAGGCCCTGTTTACGGGAAACCAGACCTACTGAGATATATTTTCTAAGCTGGTTGAATGGCTTTAAAGGGAGGACCAAAAGTTTGGTTGAACAAGGGGGAATTTGTCATGGATTGCAATAGCAGTCAGATGAATCAAGTGTTTTCATGTTGTAGTTTTTATTACAGGATATGGATTGCTTTATCTCTGCTAGCTGTTAAGTAGTTAAGAGTGTGAACTTTGCAATTTTACAGTAATGTTTGGCTTAGCCTCAGTCATGCTGTTCAAATGAACAGTAGGCCAGACAGTTTCGGTGTTTTTATAGTACATTTATAGTACTGTACTACTGTAACAGGAAAAGATGAAGCTGATCTTCCATTTGGAAAAAGGGATTGCAAGAGTTTTTCATGTCAGGAAGTTGTTGAGGAAAAGTTCAGTGGGCACCATCATAGGAGTCAAAATGTAACTTATCATAAAGACAAACATTGCATTTCACATCTCACAGCCAGTAAAATCTCTCAGTCACTATTGCCAGGAATAAAAGGTACTATTTTTAAAAGGAATTTTGCACATAGAAGTAGAATACACAGCTAGAATTCCATAATAATTTTGCATAGGAACAATCTTGTTCCCCTCCAGAACTAAGGCCCACAGAACTCAGAGGGATTTCTTCATAGCCTTGGATCAACTTGGGCTGCCAGTCTCTTTTTGCCCCTTCCCTGCCTATAGCAACTACCTTACAGAACCAGGAGACAGTGTGACTGAAGTATCATTTAGAGGGAAAAAATTACATAGTTAATCAAGCCTGTGGCATTGTGAGACTTGTATGTGGCTCTAGGCAACCTCACTGATTTCCAAATACACCAATAGGAGAAAAAACTAAATATCTATCTTTCTATTAATAATCAGAAAGTGGGGTTTCAATTGGTTGATTGAAATGGTGCGATGTGACGTAAAAAGACACTTGGATGGGTAGAAATGCTGATGTATGCCAAAACAGGCATACTAAGAAACATTGTTGTTGCTATGACAGAGAGAGAGAGAGAGAGAGAGTTAGTTGTGCAGGCCTTGTATCTCTCTTTTTTGGTTCACCCCTTCAGAAGAATATTTTTCATTAGAAACCCTGGGGTTAAGAGGAGCGTGGTATCTGTATCTATAAAATACTGCCCAAGGACAGATTTCGTAAAGTGTGATGGGAGTAGTTTGTTCAATACATATTCTCTACTCTGAAAACAAATGCCTCCCAGGGCTTCTGGGCATGCCTTTAAACCACTTTTGCTCCTGTTCCCTATTCTCTCTCTCTTTCTCTTTTCACCTGTAGACACCTAGCTAGGCAGGCAAACAGACCGACACAGAGAGAGGCAGGTTACATTATTGGATAGGAAGGGACACGACAGAGACAGCAGGGTTGGCTGGCTGAAGGCGTTGGAGACTCTGTAGTGACAGATTTGCAAATGAAAGACAACACATGAAGCAGAGTAATGTAATATTGCTCTGTATGTTATCATACCTCCGTTTAAAATAGAAAAATTAAGCGCATATAGGTATAAGAATACTCCACCTTTGAAAAGTGTGCCGGTTATCCAGTGCGGTACAGACGTCTCTTGCGCAATATGCTGGAGGATCGCTCGACCAAAAGTTCGCATTAGGAGGAGTCCTCATCACCCTTCCCTCCCCGTTCCCTAAAAGTTGTTGGCAGAGAGGGGGCTTTTTCTCCCCTCGTGTGCGAGTGTTGTCTGCCTGCCTGTCTGTCTGTCTGTCTATTGTCGAAGGGAGGGCATCTTACTGAAAACGTACCGTTGCAGCTCCACGAATTGGAGCGAAAAGGGCCAGGAAGTTACCTTCGCATTGCGTTACCGGGGTCGGCCATCAAAAAGCCGAAAGTTAAGGCAAGCCAGAGTGGGTGGGAAGCATATACAAAAGATCGTTTTTACGCCCAGCCCCCCTTCCGAAACAAAACGCAAAAAAGAGAAACAGCCGAGGTGGTGGCGAGTGGGCTCTCTGAGGGAGGGCTGGAGCGGTGATCTTCGCCGCACAGTCGGCGGGAGGGGCGGGGAGACGGCATCCAAGGGGCTGCGTAAAACTGAACTTGGGAACTAGCGACGGGCTTTGGCGAGATTTCCTTGCCTTTGCTCGAGCTTATAGAGGACGGTGGGAAGAGAAGCAAGTCTGCGGAGTTCTTGCTCTTTCTCCCCTGGTCTTTCGCGCGCGCGCGCGCACACAGGACAGTGAGACTGAAAAAGTCACGCAGACATTTTGGGAAAGAGGGCTCTGCCCGTGGTCGTTCTAAGGGCCGGTTCCTCAGGCGTTTGCGCCCCGCCAGGTCGTGTGTGTATGTGTGTGAGAGAAAGAGGGGGTGTGTGTGTGTGCGTGCGCGCGAAAGAGCGGTCTCAATCAAACAGCGATCATGGCAGCTGTTTTTCTTCCAGCACAGCAGTTGAGCTGTCTCGCCCAAATGCTTATCAGCTTTTGACTCGGTGCCAAGAGAGTTACAAGGGCCAAACAGCCTCGGCTTCGGTTGTGCAGCTGGTTGGGAAGGAAGAGCATGAGAAAACAAAATATCCAAGAGGCTTCGCTGCCTCGCCCGCCTCCTCCTCCTCCTCCCGGCATCGGCGCTATTTTTTTTCTTTCTCCTCAGCCAGCGATTGCCCTGGTTTCTCTTTCCTCCCCCCCACGGAGATTTTTCCGACGATGTTTATGGGCAGACTGCTTGCTTTATAAGCGTACATCCAATTATTTGTAAAAAGATGGAGTTAATTTCTCTTTAGTTTGGTGTGTGTGTGTTGCTTCTGTGGGGAGGGGCAGTGGGGGGAAAAGGAGAAGGCGGCGTTTCAAAAGTTTAATTGCTCGAAGCGCCTTTATAAAACATATGGTTATGCCGTGTGCGTGTGAGCCAGAGGAGAGCCCGCTCGTTTCTATTTTGTGTGTGTGTGTGTGTGTGTGCGTGCGCGCGCGCGCCCAGTGGCGCGCTAAAACGTCTTCTGTCCGCATCTCCCGCTTGTTCTCCATTCTTCTCCCTCTCCTTCCCCAGCACCATCCCTCCCTCTCATAAACACAAGCCCGCATTGTGCGGGCGGAAGAATAGCTTTGCTGGATTTCTGCGAGGGTAGGGGGGTGGCAGAGGCAGGACGGCGGGAGGAAATGTTTCAACTGTGAGGGAGCGACACTTCGATACATTGTTCCTGGCACGCAGGGACAACGGGTGTGTGTGAGAGAGTGTGTGCCTGTATGTGCGCGCGCGCGGGGGAGAGGGTGCGCGCGCGGGAAGGGCGTGCGTGCGTGCGTGCGTATGATGAAAACGAGCCTTCTGCTCACGCAGGGCTGTGTCCCTGTTTCATCATCAGCTCCAGCCCTTTCTGTTTCCCTGGCTCACGTCCTCTCCTGTTCTGGCCAGATTGCTCGAGTCGCTTGAAAGGGATATTGAAGTCGGGAAGGGGAGAAACGAGTCGTTCCTCGCCTGCCGGCTCCAAAGTCTTCCTCCCCGGTAGCCGTCCTCTGATGCCCTAAACCAGCGAACGCGCTCGTCCCCGCCCTCCGCGCTGTAGGCTGAGGCAGCCTTCTCTTTCTCCGCCAGGATGTGCTCTGTGTTTTACCTTCAGCTCCGTCTCCGGGCTTTAATCTGCGACTCTGCATACTACAAAACCCGGGATTTAAATTCCCGGTGCCTAGTTTCTGTTTATGGGTCCTGTCTTCCTGCATGGTTTTTTTCTGGCCAAGCTGTGGATCGGGATTTGCAGGGGAGACATTACAATATATTTGGTGCGTGTGTGTTTCCTCTAAGCTATTGAGCACAAAGATGATGTTCCCTTTTTTTCTTTAATTGGCTCTACTGTGTGGGAGGGCCGCCTGAACCCCTTAGCAAATAGAGCATAAAAGAAGGGGAAATATCGACAGATAGAAAGATGTATATTCCCACCTGAACATCAAGTTTTCTGGCATTTTCGTCTGCTTCCCCTACCCAGCTCTGGCTGCAGCCTAAAAGGAAAACTGAGAGTGATGCAGTAATATTCTCTGTCTGGAACAGGTGCCAGCTTCAGTGTAAAAGGCAGCCAGATAGGTGGGGACGTTCACTATATACGGAATCTGGAGTTAAAACATCTCTTTCTGAACTGGTGTCTGATGATGATCCCATTTTCTCATATAAAATTGATGAAGGGTAAAGTTACATACTTGTTCTGTGGACATTCAAAGGAAGTAAGGGGGGGGTTGCTTGCTTTCTTCCTCTCCTCCTTTCTTGCCTGCCTACTGAATTATTCAGACTGTCAGTGGTGAATCCAGGGACATTAGCATGCATCAGACATGCTGTTTGTCTGTTTGCTAACATTCTTCATTCAAGACTTGTTAACTGCCAGACAAGCTTAACATGCTTCTGCCTTGCTTTCTCCCCCCCGCCGCTGCCTCACTTCTTACTCTCTCTCCCTCCTTCCTAGTGTCTTTCCTTCTCTATCATGCCACCCCTCTCTGTCTCTCCTATTGTTATTGCTGGGAGCTGGCAGCCAGGGGGGTAGCAGTGGCAGAGGGGAAGCATGTGGCTGAGAAGCTGGAGCCTGTTGTTGCTAGGTAAGGACCGCCTTCCCATATTCTCTAGGCCTGCGCGCACTTGCAAAATCAAGAAATGCCACAGAGATCACGGAGTGCCTTCCATCTGTTTTCACAGGAGACCACAGAGCTGCAAGGTGAACACATTGGCGTCCTTTCTTGGCTGCCTATCCCTCCAGCTGGATTCCTACTCTTCCCGTAGGTAAGAATGGATTACTTTCCATTAGATGCTTCTGAGTGTACGGTGGAATCCCTAATACAGTGAATGAGCAGAATAATAATTGCCAAGCAGGAAAATAAGTTTCACCAACTGAGACTGGATACTACATTTAGATTATTTAATTAGGCCACCTGCACATCAGTATCTTTTCAACCCATCTAGGGTTCACTCCTAGTTGTTAGAAATTGCTGCTTTTAGCTTAGAGATGCAGTGTACCTTATTATTATTTTTTTTTCTTTCTACCAACTTGTTTTAAAGCCTGGAAGCTTTCATTTTCAAGCAGATGAAGGTGGATAGCATGATTTTTTTTAATATAAATTTTTATGAATCTGGAACTTCTGTGAGTTGTGCTAGCAGTAGGTTCACTGTACATACTCTTATGAATGGTGTTTTTCCTTACTATCCACGCTCTCCTTTCATTGTCTGGGTGTATTTATATATGAATAATACATAGTTGTTGCATACATGATATGTCTTTAACAGAACAGGATGTTACATTGTCAGTACTAAAGCAAATTGTTCTCATGTCACGTTCTCACTTTTATTTGATAGTGTTCTTTTATCACTGGGTTATGGAACTTCAAGCACTTTAGATTCTGTAGCATTTTTTTTTTACTGTATGTGTACTGAGTGGGCAAGGGGGAGAGAGAGAGAGAGGCTATTTTGGAACTGATTGTTTCACAGAGTTATGCTTTTCAGTAGTATAATTTTGTGTCAATAACTTTTTCTTGAGAACTGCAGTAATGTGCATTTAGGCACATCTGTATGAGTGTCTTGAGGAGGAGAGGGAGTGTTTATTTATGGTTAACATTCTTATTGTAAGTTTTAAATTCTCTTAACAAAATCTCTGCAATAGTCTGAAGTGTACTGCCATACTAAATGTACGTATTATGTATGAGACAGCCCTTATACATGTTTTAATTATTCATAACAAAACCATATATGCTAATATAATGCTTTTTTAAAAGTGAGGTCAATGTATACATCAAAACAGCATATGGATATTGATGCTCTTTTGATCAACTTGATAATTAGCCAGTTTGGCAAACAGTTTGGAATAGTAATATTGTGCCTAAGTTGAACCTGTGATATGTTTGGTTTTGTTCTTGCTGCCAATTTAAATGTACATATGGAGATTTTTTTTTTTAAAGCAGTTTTATTGAGTGTTTGTTTCTGGTTTAATTGCCTTTTTTTTTTTTTTTCCTGGTTCAGGGCCCTAATGGTTTCAGTTCAGCCAGTGAAGACAATGTTGTCTTTGGTGCATTTTTTATCAATTAATTTAAATTTTGAGGAACTTAACCAAGATTGTGAAATTTTATGTACAATTCCTATAGAAATAGTGGAATCTTCTTTGTACAGAGATTCTTTCAAATGCAGTCATTAGCCAGTACTGAGATGGTAACTACCTCGTAGTCCTTCCACAAAAGTGTTTATTGTAGCCTAAAATACAAATCACGACTTTTGTAATAAAGTGCCTATTACTTAGGATATAGTCATTATCTGGAGAACAAAGAGAGAACATGATTGAAGATAGGTTACCACTGATTTTTTCAGAGTTAGTATAGGACAACCTATTATATCAACAAAGCAACACCAACAAAAGTTTCGGTACTCTTAAATACCTTCCACTTTTTAGAATTTGTAGTATCAGCAAAGTATAGGGGAATTATGCATATAAGAGGCACTTCAGATACCCAGGATTTTTTAAAAAAATATTTAGCAGTATGTTAAATAAATTTAATTTATTTCTAATGACTTGGCAAAGAAATAAGTCATATACAAAAAATGTTTCTTTCACATAATTTTCCAGCATTGCAGATTTTGTGTTTCAAGCATAGACTAGAAAGAGAGTCATTATTTTAGCTTTAATACTTCATCCATACTAGAGATATAAATTGAATAAAGGTGGTGATCCTGCACACCATTATATGGTTGATAGGCCACATGAAATAAATGAATTTATCAGCATATAAAATTGCATTTAGCATCAGTGCAGAAAATTTGTAGGAGTGTAGCCCATGTTTAAAAGCTAAAATCCATCTGATAAACTGGTTGAGGGGGAGACTGAATACATATCTCCATTCTGCTCCCAAAAGACCTGATCAGCAAAATTTAAGGTTTTAAAGGGGAGTTGCACACATGTTGCCCCTGTTAGTGAACTGGTGATAGTAACTCACATGCAGCATCTTGCAGCATCTAGGGGTGTGTGTGTGTGTGTGTATATATACACATATATATGTATATATGTGTGTGTGTGTGTGTGTATATATATATATATATACACGAACACACATATATACGTATATATGTATGTATGTATATAGATAGAGATAGATATATAAAAGAACTGCACCGAGAACTGTGCTTTTTTGCACCTAACTGTATTTCTAACTCAAATGGGGTAAAAACATGATATCCGAGGCATGAAAGAGTAGGAAACGATCAACTGAAAGGAAAATAAAGCTTGTACTGACCACTCACCAGAAATGAAGGGAATGTAAAGACAATTGATTACATTTAGAGATGATAAAGAATTTGGTAAGCACTTTCTTTTCTTTATTGTAAGCAAAGTAATTTTTTTTTTTACTAAAATGAAATAGGAAATGACTTTAGTTTCAAACTGCAACAACACTGTCTGGCAAAAATATGGCGAGATTACAATGTGTATATCATTTTGAATTTTCCTGTTAAAAAGGAGTATGTTCGTTTTTGTTAAAGAATACGCACATAGAAAACTCACCCGAAGAATGCAGAGCCAACATTTCTGCCTGGTACAATTACAAAATAATATACTAATAAAAATTCCCACAATTAATTTAAATTCAGTTAGTTGTATTTGTTATTTCATCTGTATTTTTTGCTTGGATTTTTTTTTAATTTTTAAATTTTCAAAAACAACAGAAATGTTTGAACAATGATAAAATTCCCATGCTGGTCCATACTTTTTTACAAAACCCTTCTGTTGAAGTAACATAGTACTATTTTTAAATTAGCTTCTGCAACAGAATAATTTTGATAGCGTTTGTATTTATGTTACGGGATCTTTACAATTTCAGCTGAACCTTGGTAACAATTGGAGTATTTCATGTTAATATGTACAAAATATTTTGTAATACAAATAAGCTGCCATCTATGTGATATCAGAAGTTTGTAGATAGGAGTTCCAGGGAAATCTCAGAAATGAGTGGGCTATGTATTGTGATGGGTTGTATGCTGCTTTTTGTCTGGGAAGAGTGGGATGGTAAGAGGATGAAGATCAGGAGGAGGTTGTGCTGCCACGAAGAAATGTGCCTATATGAGAAGAGTCTAGAATAGTAAGCCCTTCTGCTAAAAAACATGTTAAGGGATTTTCATTGTATTCCTTTATAACAGTCTGGTATGGTTGCAGGTACAATACCACCTTTTAAATTAAGTTATCAGAGCAAAAGTGGGACCATGCATTGGTAGGCCAAAATCTTGTTTTATTATATTCTCATCAAGTGTATCTAAGTGGAGCAGTGTGCTGTGTGTGATACATGGACTAATATAGTTATCACAAGTGTTATGATAGTATTATATAAAATATAGATCTGGGACAGTTCTTAACGTTTTGGGGAGAGGAGGCTACATGCTACTGTGAAAATACAATGGAAGTTATCAAACTTCTCCCCAGCAAATTGGACTTAAACACGATTTTTCAAGTAATAAGAAGATACATTTTGTGCCCAGTTCATGGATCATAGGTTATGAATCCCTGAGCAATAGGGACATAGAAAGTATGATCTGGATATTACGGCAGCAGCCAGATTGACTGTAACACAGTACATTTATTTAATATCCGTACCTACAGATAGACAAAAACTGAAATAACAAGAGGTCCTTATTGAAGAGAATCCAATGCTGTGAACAAGAACTGCTATTATAAGTACTAAAGTTATTATAGATGCTCAAAGAATTGTTACAAAAAGTAAAGCCAGAAGTACTAGGTTAACTTTTGAGAAATTCGTAAAGTTCCTAGCTTGAAATTTGAGAAATTAGTCTTTTTATGAACCTACCTCATCTCTGTATTTCAAAAGTCAAGCCAGTAGACAATTTCTATCTTTCGAGCAAATCAGAAAAAATATAGATGTGATTGGAAAGCTTTTGAGCATAAAGGAGTGTGAATAGTACATTGAGGCTGCAGTCTCATTTGCACACATAACCGAGAGGGAGCCCCATCTAATTCAGTATGATGTACTTCTGAGAAAATATGCATAAGGTCATAAGGTTGCTTGGATTCTGCCTACCTTCTAGAGTATCTGCTTCTATATTGAGGTTATCATACTCTTAGATCTCTTTGAGAAGGCCTGCTCTGTGCAACTTGGCCTTCTGGAGTCAAATTGGCCAGGTATTTTGTGAATTTTTTTTCTTCGAGACACTTGTTTGGTCTTTGATTGTTTTTCGAAAGATAATATCAAAAGAAAATAGCTAAAGATTCAGAATGGCATGGTGAGTTATAACTGGTATGTTTCACTGAAAACATTCAGTGGTATTTAGAGCAGCTCCCCTTCCTGTGTGACCTCTGCATGCACGATGTGAAGCATCGTGTTCCATTATAGTCGATGGACACAGCAGGCAGGAATGTGCACGGTGCATCCATTGACTATAATGGAACATGATGCTTTGCATTTTTTATTTTAAGCAGGCGTTCCTAGAACAGAACCCATGTGTATACAGCAGAGTCACTGTATCAGATTTTGATGCCCTGCAATCTGTTGTAGGATTGTGGCCCATATTCAGTTTTTAATCCCAACTAGCATTGGCCCATTGAATCACTAGGAATTTGGTGTGCCTTTACTCCATTGATTTAGTGAGTATATTCTGCTTGTAATAGTTCCATTTAGCCTACGTTTTGGAGTGTAGAGGATAAAACGTATAACAGTAATCTTTTTCAATTGCAATCTATGTATCACTTAAAAAGTGGGGGGTACTGGCACCCTGGATGATTTCTCTGCGTTTGCAAACACTCCTTGTGGTTTCAAACGAATCATGCTACCATTTGTTTTTAATCCATTGCTGTTCCAAAGGAACTTCAGTCAGATCAAGCAGGCCTTTCCTTTGTAGTTGTAAAGGATTATATGCATGAGAGACAGCTGCAGAGTAGGCTCCTCTAATGGCTTAATTTTGAAAACAGTGTTATATAAAGGTATTTCTTTAAAGCCTACTACTGTTATTTTCTAATCCATAGACTGTTTTACACTGGGCAGTTTCTGTGGAGACTTTTCCCCACTGGAAACAAAGAAATTGGCCTGATGCAGATTGAACTACTTCTGTTCTTATTTGTAAATCAGTTGGAGAAGAAGATATTACCAAACCATGGTTTTCTTGATGCAGATATAATGCTTAACCATGATTAATGAGAACCATCCTGAAATTCCTTTTTTAAAAGATGGTTTCTGATGATTAACTGTGATTAAAGAAAATAAAACAATAGTTAAAAATTTATATTTGAGCCAAAATTAAAAGTAATGGTGGGAGTGGTTTTCAGTTGAGAGCAGTGATTCTATTCCATATAACACCCTTTTCGCTTTAAATAGTTCTTTTTTGCAGGTCTAATGAAAAATGTCCAGGAATACATTTAACAAGTGCGTTTTAACTAGTGTGAGCCAACATAATGGGACATCACCTAAAAGAAGGGCCACTTTTGCCACTTTTTGTCCAGGGGTTTCACAGGGTATGAAGAGGTTCTCTAGGGACATCCCCATTGCCAAGGCAACGAAGCTGATGCTCCCTGTTTTGCTATGCTGCAGAAGTTTCAGTGCTTGCCTTTACAACAAAACAGAACTAAGAGCACTAAGCTGGTTACCTCAACAGTGTAGGGGTGCATTTCATTTCACTGCATGAAAAGGGCGAGGAATGAAATAGCCACAGGGCAGCAAGACTTAGCTCTCGTTATCAAAGCAATGTGAAATCAAATTCACTGTATCAGTTTATGATGTCATCATATTAGCAACATGATTCCTAAGCGTACTGATTGAGAAGGTCTTAACAAAAAAAAAAAAAAGGCTTGACTGAAAACAGGCACCAAAGTAAAAGACAGAAGTGGGATATTTTCAGCGGCATTTCCACTAGTCTTATAAAACTGAAAGCAAGAGGGGAGGTTGTGCTGAAAATATTTTGAGGTGAACATTCAAGGCATGGTTTGCCTTATGCTCTTTACAGACTTCTGCTTAGGATAGGGTGTACTAATATACCAGCTTATAAACCAAAAAACTGTATCTGTTAGAAGTGTAGAATAAACTTTGCATTATTTCTGTTAAGAATGGTGAATAGTGATCCACGTAGCTTGGTATCCTATTTTTTTGTGTGTGAAAAGAGCTGGTAGTTATTTTGTAATACATTATAGAATACAGTTAGCCTTCCACATTTGCGGGTTTCACTTTTGTGGATTTGATTGTTCATGGATTATTTGCTGTCACTTCTGCTGTCTCCCTGTGCCATTTTTAGTAGGAACTGCAAGCCTCATGAGACTGAGAAACTGCGAACGAGGCTTCCAAGTCACTATTAAAAGTGGTGTGGGGCAGCAGTGGAGATGGCAGGAAGCCCCACCGGCCACCCACTTCTGCCTTGTGAAGGAACCCTAATGCCTCAGAGGAATCCATTGTGGGTTGAATATGGTGATCATACTTTTTGTGTGTGTTAAATATGGTTTGAGAGGGCCTAGAGTTATTCATGTTTTTTTCACTTTCATGGGGATCCTCTGTCCCTAATCCTAGCGAATGTGGAGGGATTACTGTAGTTATGTTTACTTTTGAGATTATATTTATTTTGGGTTTTTCATTTACTGTTTGTATTGCATGCTTCCTGATTAAAATGATTGTATTTGTGCAGTCTTGTCTCAGAGCTGCAGTTGAGAGATTGCTTGGTAAGGTGCTGCAGCAAACAATGTGCACCATTAGGCTTATTTTGACAAAACAGATCTTCATTGTGCTGTTATAGTTTTATCAATGCCAACCATTTTTTCTCTAGGATTTTTTCTCCTAGTCCCATGTAAATCACCAAGGCAGTGTGGTGTAGTGGTTTGAGTTAGACTATGGCCTTGGAGATCAGGGTTCAAATCCCTGCTCAGCCCTGGGAACTCACTCGATGACCTTGTGCAAGTCATGCTCTCTCAGCCTCAGATGAAAGCAAAGGTAAAACCCTTCTGAACAAATCTTGCCAAGAAAACCCTGTGATAGGTATGCCTTAGGGTTGCTTACATAAGGGGGAAATAACTGGAAGGCACTCAAGAATACAACCTATGCAAATCTACCTGCTTGTTGTTGTTGTTGTTGTTGTTGTTGTTGTTGTTGTATGCCTTTAAGTCATTTCCAACTTATGGTGACCTTAAGGCAAACCTATCACAGAGTTTTCTGGGGCTGAAAGTGTGTGACATGCCCAAGGTCACCCAGTGATTTTCCGTGGCCAAGTAGGGAATTAAACCCTGGTCTCCAGAGTTGTAGTTCAACACTCAGACCATTACACCACACTGGCTGTTTCAAGGAAACTAATTTTGCGTTAAAGGAGACTATGAGGTTTCTTTTTTCCTTTCCCTATCATCCTCCCTGTTAGTTGCATCAAAGTCTTTTTCTATTGACTATCCTCACCCGTTTGTACTGCTTCTACATGTGTAGAGCTGAAGGTACTCATAGTTGTTCACCTGGGATGGACCAAATAATTCTCAAAAACATGCACAGAAGTGCAGCCCTTATGTATGTGAGATGAGATGTCTATATTAAAGAATAAAAAATCATTTTAATCTAGTTATAACTTGCAAGTTCCAGAAAGATGCTGTTGCAAAAAAATGTTTATATTCTGGCTTTCTTACTTTTGTGAGCTGCAGTTAATAATGGTAGGAGTGTGGGACTTAAAACAATTATGTCTGAACAACATCTCTTGAGTTTTTGTGTTTCTACTTAACCACAGATAGCAAAGTAAAACAACAACATTATTTTAAAATGAGAACCTAACAGCAAATAGGAAGTTCTTACATATAACGGGCCCTTGGCATCTATTAGGGTTTGGTTCCAGGACTCCTCGTGGATACCTCAGTTAATGAATGCTTATGTCCCATTACATAAAATGGTGTAGTAAAATGGTGTCCCTTATATAAAACAGCAAAACCAAAGTTTGCTTTTTGGATTTTAAGAAGTATTTTCAAGCCATGGTTGGTGGAATCCATGGATACAACATCCATAGATATGGAGGGCTGTCTGTATTTTTGAAAGGGAATTTTTCCATGGTGTGTATTCAAGTGATCAGAACAAATTAGTTTGCATCCATGATCCAAAATGAGGAGTACATTTTTAGAAATCATATGGTTGCCTGTTTCCCTGGGTTCCAATATATTTTGGAATGCAGTGGCTAGTTTAATATAACTATCTGTTTAAATACATAATAAAAAAATTATGAAACGAAGAAGTATTTATAAGGAGATAGGATCCTGAATACAATGGACCCTCCATATCTGCAGGGATTCTGTTCCAGGAAGCACAGCATAAAAGTACTAAACACATCACATAGTACTAAATAGTGGTGATATGCATGTGAATGCTTCAGTGCAAATATGCCTACGTCACCACCATTTTAGTGTAGAACATGATGCAGTCATGTGTGCTCCAATTCACACATCCAGAGACCAGGTAAGGAGGGCCAACTGTACATGTATAATTTAAGTTTCTTCTACAGAGATAAATATATCATTGGCAAATAAAATGGAGAATAATCTTATGAATTTGTGATTATTTTTGTTAAATAAATATTCTGTTATGAAGAAATCTTAAATAAATTTAAAGGAAAAATACATTTCTAAGCCCCTTTATATTCTTGCTTAATTGTCTTGTGGAAATTGCATTTTGGTGTTCTATACAAAGGGCCCTTGGAAATATTCTGCAATTTTAGAATAATTCAGAATAGAAATGTAACGTGTGTGTGTTGTCTGCGTGTGCGTATACATTTAGGCAGCATATTTGATTGTCACATCTCACTGTTTTAGGAAGCACAAGTACATATGCTGATCCAAAGCCTGTTGAGCCCAGTGATTCCAATATAATCAACTGTACTTTGATTGGATCTATTAATTACTATGGACCAAGATCAATAGCACAGACATATGAAGCTGTTAATAGAAACCCAAGGGGTCAGTGCAGTTTCTGAGGTAATCTGTTGCTGGGCCTGTGTTTTGAATATCTGATCACTGTGGCTATTTGTATTAATTTAAGCACCTGAAATAGTGGTTTTAGAAAACGCTTTATATTTTTCATGCTGACTTATCTTGTTAGCTGATAGTAGGGTGTAAGATGTTCAGAAGTACAAAGAAAACACATTCTAAGGAGAAAGATTTTGCAACCTCAAAGATGCTAAGTATATTTTTGGTTAAATCTGCTGATATATGCAATGCTGAGGGACCACATACATAGATACATAAAATGATATATAAAATGTATATCATATAATATACATATATAGATATATAAAATATATATAAAATGTATATCGGAAAATATCGGCATAAAATTTATAATTATGTAATAAAATTCACTTATTTAAATTGTCATTTTTTTCTTATTTGCTTTTTGAGGGTGGCATATGCTGACAAAATATAACATCAGACATAACAGATCAATAATAAACATCAGAAAAATGCAGTGCAAAAAGAAGGATTTATCTGTCAAAGATTTTTATTCCACACTTCAGTCAAGGACTGTATAAAAGTTAAAGTAACTATAAAGCAATAGTATTTAAATAGTGCAACAAGCTGTATTAAAATAGTGAAGACAGAAGTTTAAAACCCCATCAGATACTAAGTGTTATTAAATGCCTGTCAACATGAATAATCTAATTTTGTGGCAGTGAAATGTAATTGTGTGGTTGCCAGGTGTGCCTACTTCGGGGGAGAATTCCAAAACACTGGGGTGCCACAACCAAAAAACCTTCTTGACTTGTTTGACGTCCCTCTCACCTCGGATGAGAGGGGCTCTGAAGGAGGGTGTCCAAAGATTCTCTCAGTGTACGGGCTGGCTGGTTAGTGCAAGGTGTTTGCATTTTTAAAGGTGTGCAGGGCTCTAAAGGTGAGCTCCAGGACTTGGAACTGTACTCCAAACCGGTTCTAGAGCTGGCGGAACTACATAAGTTCCAGTGAAATATGGCTTTCAGGAATAGTCTGTTCATGGCTTGCCACTATGTTTTGAATTAGAGCCTCCAAGAAGTCTCCAAAAGTAAGGAGATAAATAGCTAGAAGCCACCACAGTTCCCAAGAGAGAAGACCCCAAAAATGTTTTTGGCGGGGGGGGCTAAAACCTTAAAATGCGTGCACCCAGGGCTGTTTTTTTGGCTGTTCAACCTACTCAGACTCCATCTGACTGCCATTTTTCTGGCCAAAACACTGAATTGCCATACTTGGAAGCCTCCAGGATCAGCATATTACCTTTTAAAGAGATAACAGCCTCCCTTCACAGTTTAGTATCAAAAATCTGAGTTTTGCAACACCAGAAATAGATTTCTACCCCCACCTCCCATTTTGGCTCACTATACAGCTCTCAGAAATGCACAGGGTAGAAAATTGGTCTTTGTGGACCCACTAAAGAGAACTACTCTTTCTAATGGTAAACCTTGCAAAGTGGCAAGCTTTAAATTACTATAAAAGTATAGCATAGTACCCTGTTTGTGCCAAAGATAGCTCTATGCTGATGAAAGTTTCAGGGCTGTTCTTAGATACTTGTGACATCCTTGCCGCACCCCAAGTTTAGCCTGAAGCTCCTAAAAAGACTACAGAGAAATGGAGCTTGGCGCAGAAAAATGGGTTTCTCTCTGTTTCATAAAGCAAATAATTCATGTTATTTCACTTTAAACTCTGGTCCTGGGAAGTTTTTAAAAATGTTCATACTGTAATAAATAGCAAATGACACCTAACAGAGTCATTCTGTATAATTTCTATATTCTGATCTGTATATTTAATTCCAATAACATAATATAATAGCAATCCTTTGACAAGATAATAATCATTAATCAAAAAATGGTAGACATCAGTAATTAGTAATAATCACCATCCAAATAAAAACTAGGAGAATACAACTTTAAATTCTACTTTCACACTTCTCAAGTAGTAATACAAGTTTAAAATTTTAACTTTAAAAAACACTATTATCAGATCACCTTCATTCTTCTTTAAAAAAATTTAAAAAATCAACCATTTCCAGTCAGACACAAATTAATTTTGAACTTTGCCTTTTAACCTGCATATTAGATTGTCCATTTCAGCAGTTCCCATCAATCTGTCTAACCAGTCATTCACTGTTCGTAAATCTGTTTTTCCCCAATATTTTGCATATACCAGTCTTGCTGCTAATAGCATATGTATTTTCTTCCAATTTCTTAATAAATATTTCAGGTCTTCTAGGCATTTGAGACTTCAGTATTTTTTGCATCATATTTTATCTCTTCGCTCAAAACTTTTCAGCCTTGTCACATATCCATCACATATGGTACAAGGACCCAACGTGATTGTGGCATTTCCAACATTTATTTCCAGTCTCTTTGTACATCTTTGCCAATTTCTCTGGTGTGAGATACCAGTGATAAATCATCTTGTAGTAATTTTCTTTTGAATCATAACATAATGTATTTTTAATATCCTTAGCCATAATTTTCCCCATTGATCCACGTGTATATTATATCCAAAAATCTTTGCCCAACTAATCATGTATTTCTTTAATTGTTCTTCTTCCATCTCAAACTTCAACAAAAATTTATACATTTTAGCAATCAAATGATCATCATCTGAGCATAACAATAGTTCCAAGTCAGATTTAGTCTCTTCGAATTGTTTAGCCTTCTTGCCCTCTTTAAATCTTATATATAACTGTGTGTATGAGAGCTATTGGATGTCTAGACCTTCATCATGTAATTCTTGTAACAACTTCATATTATAAGCTTGGTCATGTTTCTCTAAAAGATTATAATAGATCAACCATTTTGATCAGCTCTCATTTCTGTTCTGTGAAAAGCCTCTTGTGGCAAAATCCACATTGGAGTTTTTGGACATAATCTCAATTTGTATTTATTCCAGATCTTCGATATGACATGTCTGATGTAATGGTTATTAAAAGCAACATCAACTTTAACTTTATCATACCATAAATTTACATGCCATCCAAATCTTAAGTCATGACCTTTTAAATTTAAAAGTTTATTATCTTTCAGCATAATCCATGTCATACACAAGGCAGCAAAGTAAATCTTCAAATCTGGCAAACCAAAGCATCCTCTTTTTTTCCGAGTCCTGCATTACTTTATATCTCACTCTGTGTTTTTAACTCCCCGACCAATAAAACTTGACAAGTCCTTTTGTCATTGTTTAAATGGTGTTTCTTTACTCAAAATTGGAATCATTTGAAAAAGAAAAATCATTCTTGGAAGGATGTTCATCTTTATTGATATTATTCGTAGTTTATTTATTTAGCTTACCAATGTTCTTGGTAAGCAGATTACAAACATGTCATGTGTGCATTATCTTTCTTAGTGTTTTATGTTTGCCACTATCCTGTTCCACAGTATTGGCTGCCAATGGCAGAAGAGGTTATAGAAACATCTCATGTTGTGCTGTACAGATATGGGCAAGTGCTGTTGGATTTATGGAGGGGAAATGGAATGTGTGACCGCCACTGTCAATGGGAGCCACACTTTCTGGCTGCATTCAAATAATCCTCCAGACCATACTCTTGAAGAACTGGGAATGAACTATAGATTTGAGCGTTCCTCCTTCTTCCTTTCCCTGCATAACTTGATGCATTTCCTTCTGGTGTTATAAAATGATAGTTGGCCATAACATTTAATCCTGCAAACAATTATTTGAGTGAGGGCTCTAAGCAAGAATTGCAAATTTTGCCATGGTTTAGAGCAGTGCTGCTTGAAGCTGGTAGTCCATGGGCAAGTGCCAGTCTACAAGCTATTGGCTGCTGGTCCACAGGAAGTATCCAGGAAAGAAAGATATAGTTGTAGGCAGTAGACAAAAATATGGTGCTGGTTACTGAAACCTTGTGGAGAAAATTCTATTGGTCCCCCCTCACAGATATGCTAAGAAGCACTGGTTCAGAGGGTTGCCTTAGTGCAGCCCTATCGTAACATATATTCACTCCTTAGGAAATTTCTTGCATAACTCCTAATAATTTTTTTTGGAAGTCACAGTAGCCCTGACAAATTTTTGAGTTACATATTGTTATTTCAGTATTTACATTACTGGTATTTTTTCAAACTTGGCAATTTAATGTCCTAATATTATATCTCATTACCACTCAATCCAGTTTACATTATTTTAGTATGTGTTTAGAACATATTGGAACTAGAATTTGTCTCTTTTCTGAGATGGATCTGGGACAATGCTAATTGTATTTCAGCTTGGTATTAGTACAGTAGCTGTGATTAAACCTTTCCTGCTAATTTAGTAGTTTTAACATAAATCAGAGTTATATTTTGGACTCCTTAGAGAGTACAGTGCATATGTAGAAAGGAAATGGTTTCTCGGCTGTTTCTGAGCACATTTTAAGACTACTCTCTGAAATGGAGTAATGTTATGTTCAAGTGGCTAGTTTAGCTCAACGTTATAAAAAATTAAGATCAGCTAGAGTATCGTGAATGATTTGCATTTAAAAACCTTGTACTCCCAGTTTTCTTGCATAATTCATTAAAGCACCGTTTAAAAAATCGGCTCACCTCTGCATTTGTGCCACATTCTGACAGCTTAATCACAAAACAAATTCAAAAACAAATAGACACTGTCTTTTATATAGAGTCTCTAAATCCCTACTAATTGGTACCAGACTTTGGTGGAAGAGAAGACTGCAGCTTTTAATATAACAGTTGTTTTTCACAGCTACCTCCCACAGAAAAAAAAGATAAATGGCATTGCCTTATGTAAGCCAATGTATGTGACCATGTGGCTTGCAACGTATTCCTTAATTCAGTAAAATACTAGCTTGAAAATGAAATTATTTTGTTTTTTCGAACTCATCCTTCTTGGAATGTTCATAAAACTGTTTTTAATTTCTCAGGCCTAAAATTCATATGATAGAGATATAAATAGAATAATAAAGCTTTATTACTACTACATATAGGACAGTAAACATTTGAGATCTTTGTGCCTCTCAGAACATATATAAACTATATATGATGCAACTGTACAAAAACAGCGTAGGAGGAATAATATGTCATTACCGGTATACTCTTGTATGTGAGTACTTGCTGAAAAGACTCAAGTCTTCCTCCCAGACTTATTCCTAGATGTATAACTTTGTATGTTAAAATTTGTTGGTACTTTTTTGAACTCTAGATCAATGATTGCCAGTGTAGTACCAGGTAATTATTGTGAAATGATTTTAAAATAAACAAAATAATTAGGAAATGGCAAATCTAAAGCAATCAACCATAATCAAATGTTAACAGTTTTGAAATGTTTAATTGTTGTTGTGTGCCTTTAAGTTATTTTCGACTTGCAATGACCCTAAGGGGAACCGATCACAGGGCTTTCTGGGGCTGAGAGTGTGTGACATACCCGAGGTCACCCAGTGGGTTTCCATGACCTAGTGAGGAATTGAACCCTGGTCTCCTGGCTTGTAGCCCAATGCTCAAGCTGTTACATTACACTGGCTCTCAAATGTTTAATTATATATAGATAATTACATTTATTTACTTATTTAAAGCATGCAATATCCCAAAGGTTTTTAGAGGAAGGGAGAGAGAGAAAATGTCAATTTTTGTGCTTTGTTCTTCTCTGTAATTGGCATCAAAATCCAGCTAGATATTCCTACTTGGGGGTTTGATTCTTTTCCTGAGCAAGAGAACTCCAAGCACACTGACATCTAAGTAAAAGCCTCAAAAGCACTGGGGCTGGTTTACAATAAGCTATACAGCAACTTTGGAAAATGTCAAGATACAATGAAAAGAGAATTACACAGCATTCTTTAGCAAGAACAATTAGATTTGTGCATGATTTTAAATTTCTGGACTCATCTACTTGTATTGGATATAGCACACTGATCCATTTCTTTCTTTTCAGTAATCTACTAAGTGTTGAGTGTGGATGCTAAACTTTTATTAATTACTAGTGTATTTACCCGACGTTGCCTGAGATTTTATTTTCTCATAGATAACACTTGTTAGAAATATCTTAGGAATTACCTTACCTTATTTTAGGATCTAGATGCAGTTGAAATACACAGATTTGATATCCTGTGTCTCTTAATACCCCAATCTGTGTTGCCTAGGATTTTATTTTCTTCTTAAGAATTCACCAAACTGTCTTCTCCAGTACCTGTAACTTTTCCGCATGTTCCCCAATCCAATCTGTATTCAGAGTTGTTAACTTACAGAGGTTGGGTTCCTGAGGGAATACACTGCCCTCCTTCTTGCTGATAGGGCTCATCTCCATAGGAACTGGTCAAGCCCAAAGCTGAGAATTCTAAAGGCCGCTCCCTAAACTGCCAACACCAGGATTCCATAGAATCTTCACAGGCAGCCAATCATATCAGGTCTTCTCACCTCACACAGCCAATTGTATGAGGTCTTCACCTGCCTGACACTGGCAAACAGACAAACTCACAAACAGACATATTTTATATCGTAGATGTTCAAAGGCTACAATTTTATAAAATATGCTTGTTTCACTTATACAGAGATTTCAATTAGCTTAAGGTAGTCATACATTTCCTTACAAAAGGCTTAAGCATATTTCTGTTCCACTATAAAGAACATTTAAAATAATTTATTCTCTTTATTCTTAGGAAAATTTTAGCATTAATTTGTTGGCTACTTAGATGTTACATTTAAAATCAGGCCTGCAAAGCCAGTGGTATACCCACATGGGTTTCCTATTAATGCCAAGCACTGCAGCCAGTTTATAAGCCGCACATGGCTTGGTGGGTGACAGATTTTGCAGGTGTAAATGTAAAAATGTATATGACATTTTGGGACTGGTTCCACAGCTGCTTTGCCTATCTAGACCACTTGATTATCTGAAGCTAAACTGGGAACCAACAAGTTCGAAACCTGTTGTGATTTGTTGTTTTCAGTGACGTAAGCCTATTTCAAATGTTATGAAGCCTAGTAGGCTAAACATGTGAGGAATGGGGTGTGTGCTAGCCCCAACATACATGTTTACACATTTATGTTGCTCTTCTCATGTGGAAGATAACAGTTCAAAGAGGAGAATCTCTACATCTTTGAGGAAGTTCTCCTCTTTAGACAGTTGCCTTCCAGCTGAAAAGATTAACATGCAGTGGGGAATATACCTAGCACAAAATGGCCTTCCACATTTTTTTAGGCCTTCCGGTTTCATAACACCTAAGTAGGGCTAAATAAGTTGAAGCTGTTGTGTTTTTTAAATTTGTGGTAAGTTATTAATGCATAAAAGCAAGTGATGAATATTCTTATGTGAACCAGCCATGTTCTACAAACCTCAATTGTATTATATTTGTCTGCAACACATAAAACATTACCTGACATCCAAAATGTTGTTTTGTATGCAGAAAAGATTATACCAAGTAGAATGCACATACCATATAGGTTGCAAAGCTGTAAAGCCGTGCTAAGAACTTGTGTTAATATTCAAGACCACTGTTTAGTACTTAAATACTCAAGGCACAGAATGCTGTATTGAGTGCTAAGTATATATATTCAGATATATGAATGCCAGTAAATAGAGAAGCACTGCAATTAGCCACATTGAATAACAATTCCTTCTGGGTCAATAGGCTGTCAAATCAACATACACCCCCAGTTTTCTTTGGGATTGTGAGAGATCCAGGTTTAAATGAACACATCTGCTGTGCTTACAGCTAGTTTGGTCTTGTGTTCTAGGGTTTTCTGAGCCTGTAAGGACACATCTACACAATAGAGTTGAATTGACACTGAAACAAGCAGGTAGAATTGTACTTGACACACAGATTGACAAGTCTGAGTTTGAATTTTCCTTAGGGGGTTTTGTTTTTCAAATGTCAAATTTCTATATCAACCTTTTGCATCTTGGTGAATTTGTTTGTTTTAGCTCAAAGCAGAGAAAGCTCAGTTTTTACCTTCCTGAGCCTTTTGCAAACAGAAAAATATATACTGCATAAGAAAAAAAAATGCATTTTACACATTTGAAGAAGACAATGAAATTGTTTCCAAAATAAGTATTTACACATGGAGAGTTGTATATAGAGTTGTAGTAAAAGCTGGTTTGGTAGGTTCAGAATTCGTTTTAAAAAGGAAATAGTCAAAAATGCATGATTTGTTAGTCCACCATATTCCGATGTATTTGCTTTCAGGTGGTTGGGAACTGCATATTTGCCAGAGGAACTAGGTATGTATCATAAAGAACTCTTGGATATCTGGAATCTGCAGCCATAGCTGTCAGATCTTTAATAAGACAGGTTAACACTAATGACTTTTCATCAATTCAAATATTTGCATAGGCAGAGCACTACAGACTTAAAGGTACTGTGAAATATTACAACACTCCAAATTTAGGAAGGCCAGGGCAGGGGGACTGCTGTGAAATCTGTACACGTTGAAACATTCATGGAACTATTTGTTTTGTTTTGTTTTTGTGCTTTTTTTTTTTTAACATGTAGGATAGTTTTCTATATGCCAGAATTAGGAAAGGCACGGGCCACAGGTAGCATGTGACTCCTGGACTTTATTGTTGCAGCACCTGAATTCCCTGCCAATCCCCAAAAACCCCAACACTCCACAGTTTCTGATCTTTTTAAAGTGCTGCAATTTCCTGCTCAGGGGACTGCACAGAAAGCCTCCCAAGTGTGCAAAAAACCACCCTACCCAACCCTCAAGCCCCCTGGAAACCCCAACCCCCCAATGCCTTTCTTTTTGTCAGTGTTCCTCTCAAAATGGCACCAAGAAGTGATGCAACATCACATTTTGAAAGAGATTCAGAAGAAAAATTGAGCTGTTTTGGTGTGCTGGGATGTGTAGCTCCCAGAGGGTCTTGGGGAGGAAATTGTCCCTGTCCCCAAACAGTTGATGGTGGTGATCTTAAGTTCAATTTAAGCAAGACCCTGAAAGGAGGGCAAGCAGGCAACCTGCTGAACCCACACACCAGCTGTTGAAAACGATGCCTTGCTTTCAAATTATTGAAAAGAAGCAATTGTCAAGAGGGAACCCTATTTTGTAGAGGTTGTCGGAGTCTGTTAATCGAAGTGTGATCCCTCCCATTTTTTGCCTCCAGAGAGACTGTTAAGGGCCTTATTTTAAAATCCAGCTTTTTAATCCCTCAGCCATTGATTCTGCAGCATACACTTCAAATACACAACAGTGGAATCAGAGGAAGATAGTAGAGGCATGAAGAATGTAGAATGTATTATTTCACTTCAGATTGCGGTGCAGTAAACAAAACAAAACAATCTTGGGAGACAGGAAAGTAGGAGATTGGAGAAGAACATTTCTTTCTTATGTGTTAGATTTTACTTGCAAAGAAATGCTTTTGTTTTCACTTTTTAAAATGCAGATGCATGTTTAAAAATGGCTTTTCCTACTTGCCGTCAGAAGTTTTATTACCTGCTCTGCCATTTAGACTTGGGCATCTCATCCATCTATATCTATAGACTGGGGTCTGTTTTGCACTCCATCCAATGGCATCCTGGGATTTGCAATTTAGGGAGAGGCATTTAGAATTCACTGTCTGAGAGTTCTAGTGCTTCACCAAATTACAGACCCCCAGGAATTACATAGCATGTAATTTCTGCACCCATAGTAATTAAAATAGTATCAAATTGCTATAATTGGGTAGTATGAAAGAGTCATTGGACTTTTTCTATTAGAGACTCCAGTAGCCGGAGCTGGAATGGGGGCTACCCAGACGCTAGGTCAAACAAGGATGCAGTCATTGTTGTTGTTGTTGTTGTTGTTGTGGGTTGCTGCGGCTGTATGCCTTCAAGTAATTTCTGACTTACGGCAATCCTAAGGCAAAACCTATTGTGGGGTTTTCTGGGGCTGAATGTATATGATGCTCTCAAGGTTGCTCATTGGGTTTCCATGGCTGAGCAGGAAATTAAATCCTAGTCTTCAGGATCGTATTATAACACTCAAACCACAGGGGAATAAATATGCAGAATGGAATGGTGTGCTCATAGGATTGTGCTGTATCTTATCTGTAGATGTCTTATGTGTATGAAAATAATCTGGGTTGAGAGCTTGGTAAAGTTTCTTTTTTGGATGACAACTTGCAAAATCCCCCAAGTAGCATGGCCATTCTGGGAGCTGTGGTTCAAAAACTGGATTCATGTCTACCTTTATTACTCTACTCACTCTGTGTGTGCATGTATACTTTAGTTACTTGCTAACCTGACTTTGAAAGAACACTTACTGCTGTTGCATAGCAACTGCAACCCAGATACCTCAATCCCTGGACTGGGCGATTGACCCAGGCATGTCCAGGACACAGCCACCTGTTCCTGGCAAAGAATTGACATTTAAATTCAAGGCATTAATTGATTGATTTGTGGATCTGATTACAAATAAAAAAATAGGGTGTTCTCATTTGCAAAATTTGGGAAATGTCTAGTGGGGATATCTGCCCCATGCCATAATCCCAAATCTTTACAAATCTTTCCTACTCCACATAGAGCCTTTCTGCACTGCATTGTTATAGTGCTAGAAAATTCTAAATGCCCATCCCTAAACTGCAAACCCCGGGATTCCACAGGATGTTGAAAGTGGTCTGACGGCACTATTAACAGTATAGTGTGGAAAGGCCTCTTGTTGGTCTTGTGTAATTTATAGCATTTATTTTAAAAAGAGTAGGTTATCTGTATTTGATTATTTTATTAAAAACCGATGAAACTGAACACATTTCAGCCGAGGACTTCTGAAACCTTTAGCTACTGTGTCTGTATATTGTTCTGACATGCCGTTTAACAAGGCCAATATTATAAATAACTAGAGGCAATGGTCAGCAGTCTTATTTTGGTATGCGTGGCAACAGAGAGATGTATTATAATGTCTGCCTGTTTTGGATTCATGGTACTGTATTCTTTGAAGCCCATACCAGCAGGATTAATACCCCACTGTACAAATAGGAAGAGGAATTACTAGTGGGACATCTAGTGGTCAAACTCAGAGCTTTGCAGTCACTACTGCTCAAATTGTTAGATTCTGTACAATTCTTATAGAGGTCTCATCGTTTTGAGCTGTGGTAAAATTGTTCCATTAGATGTTGTGGGCTATAGGTTATGGGAGTCATAGCTCTGCACTGAAGCATATTCTTAGCATGCAGAAAGCCTCATACTTAGTCCTTGGCAGCTCCAGTTAAACAAAAGGATCATGAGGCTTTGGAAAGGTGCTATAAGTTAGGGTAGACTGTAGTGGGTTAGATGGGCCAGTGGTCTGAATCTGGAAGGGAGTGTTCTTGCATATTGGAGAGAGCATATGTTTTGAATTTGCAATGCCAAAGTTTTAGCCCCTGACAATTGAAAAATAATAACAAATGGCAGAATGAGCTAAATGGGCCAGTGAAGAGCTTTTTATTGTTTGCTAGTCATAGTAAATGGTTCTTGGCTAGGTGAGCTACCTAGGGTTATAGGGTAGCTACATATGTTGATTCATTCTGGTTTTTTACTGTGATACTCAAAAACATTTGTTTCTGAAGTATCCTCAATAACCTACTTTGAGGGTCATAGCTCAGTGATAGAGCACATGATCATAGAATCATAGAATCATAGAAATGTAGAGTTGGAAGAGACCACAAGGGCCATCCAGTCCAACCCCCTGCCATTCAGGAAAACCCTCAAAGCACTCCCGACAAGTGGTCATCCAGCCTCCGCTTAAAAACCTCCAAAGAAGGCGACTCCACCACACTCTGTGGCAGCACATTCCACTGCCGGACAGCCCTGACTGTCAGGAAATTCCTCCTGAGGTTCAAGCGAAATCTCCCCTCCTGCAGCTTGCATCCATTGCTCCTTGTCCTGGTCTCAAGAGCAGGAGAAAACAAGCCCACTCCCTCCTCGACATGACATCCCTTCAAATAGTTAAACATGGCTATCATGTCCCCTCTCAACCTTCTCTTCTGCAGACTAAACATACCCAGCTCTCTAAGTCTGTCCTCATAGGGCATGGCTTCCAGACCCCTCACCATTTTGGTTGCCCTCCTCTGGACCTGCTCCAGCTTATCCATATCCTTCTTGAATTGGGGTGCCCAGAACTGGACACAGTATTCAAGATGAGGTCTAACCAATGCAGAATAGAGTGGTACCAATACCTCCCTCGATCTAGACACCATACTCCTATTGATGCAACCAAGAATTGCGTTGGCCTTCTTGGCTGCCGCATCACACTGCTGACTCGTATTCAGCTTGTGGTCTATTAAGACTCCTAGATCCCTTTCACACGTACTGTTAGCCAGCCACGTGTCCCCCATCCTATATTTCTGCATACCATTTTTTCTGCCTAAGTGTAGGACCTTACATTTCTCTCTGTTGAAGTTCATTTTGTTAGCCTTGGCCCAGCTCTCCTATCTGTCCAGGTCCTTTTGAATTTTGATCCTGTCATCAGGCGTATTAGCAACCCCACCCAATTTGGTGTCATCTGCAAATTTGATCAGCGTGCTCTCTATTCCTTCATCTAAGTCATTAATGAAGATATTGATTTTGCATTCAAAAAGTCTGTGGTTTAACCAGAGCATCTCCAAGTAAAACTGGGGTAGAAAGAAAAAAACTTGGATTCAGCTTCTGGAAAGCCTGTAGAAAATACTGAAGTATATTTCCATAAATTGGTTCATAACCAATAAATCTTACCTAAGTCCATGTATTTTAGGTAATTTATAGGACAGTGGGAATACGCCCAGTACCATAAGTTCTCTGAATATTAGATACTATCCAGATGTTTCTTCTCTTCTGAATTTTTTCCCAGGAAAAAGTTGAGTTAAGAATTAGGGAGAGCCCAAATTCAGATAATGATGGGATCTCACCTTTATTTTTCCACTGTTATTAAGGTGATTGGGGAAGGGAGTAAAGAAGCTACAACATTGCTCATGATTTCATCCAGGAAGAAGCCTTTGAGCAGTGAATTGTCTGAACAGGACTCTATTCTTTTGACAGAAGCGCTTGAAACAACAAATATAAATGGGAAGGGAGCTACATCCTACTGTAGCTATCTGACAAGAAATACTATGAACAAATGTATGCCTTTCATTAGTAAAGCATGAGTCCTATATACAGATGTTCTGAGTGCCAAAACAGTTGGAACACCCCCACCCAAAATCCTGCTTTAGAAAAAAGCCCATCTATCTCCTTGCCATCCAAGAACCCCAAAGCAGATCAAGCACTGGGCCTGCACCCTGCCCTGTTAATGTTACAACCTTAGATAGCAGCATAGCAGAGGCAGCAACCACTCATCTATTGGGACTAGAGGTGGGGTTGAGCCGAGGGAAACTGTGGAGAGGTTGGATTGCTGGACCAGGACACTGGGAGACCAGGATTTGAATCCCTGCTTGGCCATGGAAATCCACTGGGGTGACTTTGGGCAAGTGTCAGGCCATTTCCATACTAGACTGTTACAGTCTTGTGATTCTACTGGCCCCTCCCTAGATTGCAAACCCCAGGATTCCATAGGATATTGAAAGTGGAATCATTAGCACTATAGCAGTCTAGTGCAGAAATGGCCTTATTCTCTCAGCCTCAAAGAGAAGTAATGGCAAACCTGTGAACAAATGCCAAGACAGTCCTACAGTAGGTTCTCCTTAGGATCTAGAGGCACAATGACTTGAAGGCACAAGAAGGTATGGGTTTAGCTAGTAAGCCTGTGATAAGATTTAGTTTTGACCATTATTTTTAAATGAGAATTGTCATTTGATTTATATCATTTCAAAGCAATAAAAAATCTTAAACATTAAAATCCCATCATTATTCTTTAAATAAAATAGATTTTTATTATATGTTTTATATTGCTTTTAGTGTTACTGATAGTTTAATTCCATTTTAGTATCTTTTGTGTGTTTTAACTGAATTATATTTGTTTTCATTTGTAAGTTACTCTGAGTCCCTGGTTCAGGGAAAAAGGTGGGCTGTACATAAAATTACTGTTGTTATAATAAAATATTTTTATCCACCCTGGAATGAAGCACACATCCAAATGTAGACTGAATTGAAAGCAGTGCTGTGTGAATAATTAGCATCTTCACAATCTTGACTCCATGCTCCTTAGTCAAGGATATGATAAGGAGGTAGAAGGCGTGTTCCGTGTATTTTGTTTTGATTTGTTTTATCTCACTGTTTGTTTAAATTATATCCTGCCTTTATCTCAAGATGGCTCACAACAGAGATTTTTTTTAAAAAATTGCAGCTAAAAACCCAGCCATTCTAATAAGAAGTTTACATATTTAAATAAATAATTCTATTAAAAACAGAATTAATTTAAAACTGTTTCCAAGCATTCAGAACATAGTTATTGCAATAATAGGACAGCATACACCCTTTTAAAAAAACTTCTCCAGCAACCAGTAAATAACCTGCCTGAAAGGCTGAAGTTTATAAATACTCTTCAAAGGCAGCCCACGTAGTGTTTGTTAAAGTAATCCAACTGGGATGTAATCAAAGTGTGTGTGTGTCTCTGTATCCAGAGCTGACATCTCCAGGAATGGGCACAGTTTGTGCACTCTGTTAATTGTGCAAATACTTTCCTGGCCACCATTGAAGATCTGGGCATCCAAGCTCAGAGCTGAACCCAAGAGTATGCCCAAGCTTTGAACCTGAGATTTCAGGGGGAGTGTAGCACTAGCTGCAACTCTGTACTCATGCACAGACATTCTTATGTTGGATATGATGAGGAAGCATGGAGAAAGAGAATGGAGAAGATGGGGATAAAAGGAGACAGAAAATTCTTTTCCATAGTCCTGTCTTCCTTTTATAGGAAAGGGTTGGTTGTTTTAAAAAAAGAAAGTGAGGGGTAGCCACACTCACACGCCCTAGCCACATTAGTTTTGAGAGGGGGAGACTTGATTGACTTGACTCTGTTCAAATTTCTTTAGGAAAAAAAGTCATATAATTAGTGACAAATTACATAATTTGGAATGTATCTATCACATTTGGAACCCATGTGTGAAAACTGAGCTCTGTCTTACACAGAGAGGAGTTTAGCTTGGCTACTGAATCCCACTTGAAGGCTTATTGCCTCAATCTAAGCTCATTTCCAGTACACATGAAATGACTGAAAATCCTATTTTGTTCTGATAGAAAGGATATAACCGTTAGAACATTAAGTACAGTATATATGTAAAAAAAAGTGTTTGATTTTGTGAAATGGAGGTAAAGACGAGGGACTAAAAAAAATTAAGGGGAATATGTAATGATGTGAGAACCAGTGTGTTGTAGTGGTTTGAGCATTTGATTTGGTTGATCACTGGTGATCTTCACTCAGCAAATTAATCAGAGCAGAGCATTTGTTTTAAAGGAAAACATTCCACAAGAAACAAAGGAAAGTACAGTTAGCCCTCCACACTTGCTAGGTTTAAGGGGTGCAAGACCCCTGCAAAACTGGGAAAACTGCAAACAGCAAAATGTGTGTATGTCTGTGTGTGTGTCTATGGAAAGGGGACCAAGGCACGGTGGGAGTAAATGGACATGGAGCATCCAAACCAGGTCAGGGGAAGAAGAGGGAAGGGGGGTTGGCATGGTGGCCCTGTACTTCCTCTCTTGTGCCCATCTCCTTCCTTGGGTGTGGGGGAGCATCAGGAGAGGATTCATGGTGCTAAGAAATTGGGCTGCAAGCCATTCTTAGCTTGTCAGGCAGTGACTGATGGAGGAGGAGGAGGATCAGGACCAGAGGCAGTTTTTTTTTAATGGGCTACATGACTTGATTGGAGGGAATGTTCCCCTGGAAAAGAAACACCTGGAGTGGAGAGGAAGGGCTGGAGAAATTTGCAAATAATCAAATCCATAAAAATTAAACCTACGAATGTGGAGAGCTGCAAAGCATATTGTATTATAAAGAAAATTAGATTATAAAAAAGATAGAAAGTAATTTCTAATTTCCTTGGGTGAGAAGATGTTTTTAAATAAAACATAAAGATCTAAGAAAAGGGAAAAGGGAAAAGGGAAAAGGGAAAAGGGAAAAGGGAAAAGGGAAAGGAAAGGATAGAGATTCTAAATTGGAGTAGTGTTGGGTGATTGCGCATACATCTTTCGGTTTGTTGGTTCTTGTGTAGGGCTTGTGTGGTCCTAGAGCCACATGCTTCTCTCTCCAAGACTTTGATTCCTCCAGACTCTTATCAAAAAATCCTCCTGGAATGGCACTTCAGCTTTTAATAAGTTGCAGGGGTCCTATACTAACATCCCATTCTTCCAAAACTAGAAATGGACTTCCAGTTTTGTTTTGCAGAGGGTTTTTGACAATCCATGCCGTCCTCATACAGAAAATTGTCCCCTAGGCCCACCACAGTTACTCATCCCTGCGTGTGGATGGACACACAGCCCTTACAGCTGCAGAGAAATATTAAAGGCAGATGCTAATTTATTTTCAGTTTTCCAAACTGATCTCCAAGTCAGATTCGTAACAGCAGTCAAGGACTCATGTATATAGGAGTGAGCCCCAATGAATCACTGTAGAAATCACTGTGCTGTATCATTCAGTTTTTCCCTCTTTATATTCATTTTGAAGAAGGGTTCTGATCAACTGAAACTTGCAAAGGAGATTTGTTGTAGGTCCATTTGTTGTAGTGAAATCAGGTAAGCTATACAGATATGGTTCTCAGTGACTAAGGTCACTAAGGATAGGAAACAGTTAACCACACATCCTCACTCTAGTCCTCCCCTCCCCATGATGTTCTTTGGTGTACCTGTTTACTTGTTCTCTTATGAATGAATAGTTTTCATTCAATTCTGTATAGGAAACTAAGAACTGTTGCACCTCTAATTGAATTTATATCCTCTTTCAGCCCCATAGAGGAAGCAGTTAGAAAGTAAATTTTCATGATGGAAATTTCAGTGCTAACTATAAAATAATTATTCATAATTATTCTTAATAGTTATTCAGTTAAACAGAGATGACTATGCATTTAGCAATGCACAGTTATTCTGTGTGTGTGTGGAAGCACAAGCAAAACAACAATTGCCAACTTCAGAAAAATGTTAACTCTAGAGGGGAAAATGCTAATGTGGATTAAAGCTTTGGCCAAATAAAATCAATTTATTTCACTCTGGGTCTGATCCTCTCACTCTGTTCCCAAAATAAGAAATGAGGATGAAATTCGGCATTTTAAAACAGCATTTAACTTTCTGTCTGCAAAATAGTAGCGTTTTGACCTAAAATATATAGCAGTGCATTAAAGTGAGTGTACATGTGTGAGTGTGCATGCATCATGTGTGTGTGTGTAAGTTTGAAGGAAAATTATTTCAAAAGTTCATTATGTTTGATGCAGCTAAGAGGGGTCAATTTAGAAGTGACAGCACCATTATCATGTGACCAAACATGGAATTGCTCAGACGCTTAGAAAAAGATCGTTAGAGTAGAAAAATGAGAAAGGATGGTTACCTGTTATTTAACTTCTCGCAACCCCTTTCTCTTAATCATGTTAGGTTCACACTGAAGTCCAAAAATTGGAATGGTTCTGGCTGTGATCCTGTCACAATGATGAGCATTCGCTCTGTTCCTGTGTATTTACACTACTCTAGTTGCAGATGTCTAGTTTCACTCTGTTTCATCTTTCCTCAGTAAAGAAGGGTTAAAAGTAAAGTTTTCTTGTTCCTTTCCATGAAGTCAGCTTTGATCCATGCCAACCCTGTGAATGAAAGACATCTAAGGCCATTTCCGCACTAGAGTGTTATAGCGCTATGATTCCACTTTCAACATCCTATGGAATCCTGGGGTTTGCAGTTTCGAGAGGGGCTGGCCGACCCCTCCTGAAACTGTAAACCCCAGGATTCCATAGGATGTTGAAAGTGGAATCATAGTGCTATAACACTCTAGTGCAGAAATGGCCCTAGAGACCAAATCGTCAACCGCTCTGCTCTGGTCTTATAAATTGGTGACAGTAACTTCCTTGATTGAATCAATACACCTATCCTTCAGTTTTCCTCTTTTCCTTTCTTTGCCTTTTACTTTACCAAGCATTATCACCTTTTCCAATGAGTCATGTTGTCAAGAGGCTCATTTTAGTCATCTTCGCTTCTCATGAGAGTGCCTAATTTACTCATGGACCCCATTCATTTGTCTTTTTACAGTGCGTGATATGCACAGAATGACCTTCCTAGCACAACTTATCAAATGGGTTGATTTTCTCCCTATTGATGGGTTGATCTTCTCCCTAGTTTGGGTTGATTTTCTCCCTAGTTTCACTGTTCAGTTTTCACATCCATATATAAAAATTGGAAATACTATGGAATGGATGATTCTGATTTAGAATAGTCAATAGTAATAGAGTAGATGCTAGTAGAGTAGTAGTTAGTAATATGTTTTGTAAGTCGTACTTTATTGTCACGGTGAAGGTTGTAGGCAACTGTGATCATGAATGTCTCCAATAATAACATGATCCTTGCATCTAAGGTGACCAGATACCAAAGAGATCAGAGATCTTGCACCTTTAATATTTGTGCTGAATGGGAAATTTCGTAAGTTACACCCGTTAAATTTTCTTTCTCTATATTGCTATTAAAGGTGCAGGAAGTTGTCTTCTTTTTCATATGGTTTGCTAGTTTCTTAGCATACAGAATTATGTTGTCCATTACAGCATAAAAGAGTGAATATTGCTGCATCATGAAAGATCTGTTATGGATTAATCATCGTAGATGGAACGGTAGTACCGCCCAGCATGGATTAAAGGATAATGAGTTTTTGTGTAAACTTTAACATATTGGTCTGAGAAACATTCAAGATGGTTCTCACAGGCATATGTGGATCACTTGAATTTTCTATACATGATTACTGACAACTGAATAAGTGAGCACACTTCGCTGAAAAGCGTGGAGTTTGTTATGAGAGGGATAGGAAACTTTAATGTGGGGTAAGATTTGAGAAAGTCCATTCTAAAATGTAGTTCATCTCACTGTGTATGTGAATCATGAGAAATAAAACAATTTATATACATGACTGAATAATTCCTCTTCATCCATCAGAGGGTTTAATTATGTTTAATATCCCCAAAAATAGTATCTTAAAATCCCTATTTGGGGCTGTAGTTTGTTTTTGTTTTTTAAAGAAAGTTGAGTCCTGTCTATAATGAAGGCTTCATACTAATCCAATTATTATACTCTCTATTACTTTGATCCCATTTTTTGTCCTCTAGCATTAGTGTGGGCTGGTGCTAATAAAAGCAGTTCTTTACTGTATTGGCAGTGCCAGGTGCTGTACTTCAGTAATATTAAGATTAATATTCTATTTCTGGCTTTCCTCAACCCTTACTCTGTCATCCTTTCCGTGTGGGCTCTCTGATCTGCCCACAAAGATTCAAGTGCTGTCATTTTGTGAGTGCTGTTCTGCAAAATTTGTCCTGTTGAGTATGCAAAAATGAATGAATCAAAGAATGAAAGTTTTTTTAACAGATATGTTGTATGAAAGTACACATTGTTTGTAAGTATGTATCCAAATAGACCAGAGGTACTTTAGCTGTCTCTGCATCACAGTTCCATAAATTGTAGAATGTTATAAATGCAGAATTTAATTTTGTGATAACAATCTCCATTATTTAAAACAGATTTCCTTTTTAAAAAGCAAGTTTCTAAGTCCTTATAGTTGCAACAGTGTTAACTGAAATTTCCTGACCATTCTTGTGCAGATTTGGCTTGCTTTGGTACAGAATTTTTAATTGGTTAACAGTGTGCAGAATCAGGTGTACATTTTTCTACAAAGTGCAGAATAGATGAGTTATATGTTTTACCTCATTTCTGATTTGCTGATATATTTCGTCGTCTATTTCCTTAAGACATTCAAGAGGGTTGTTAAGTTTTTCCTGTCTTAAAAAAAGGCATTTGGCTAACAGTTGGAGTCAGTGCAATTAACTCTTGTGTTTGCTGTTGCCAGTGGAAAGTATGAATCAGGCTAAGACGGATATGGTGTCCTCACATAGAGGAACTGGCTTTGAATGCAAGAGACTCTTGGCCTTTGTTGTGTTTATTTCACTGCAGCTAGGCTGTAGGTGGGAAATCTGGCACACACCTTAATTATGAGGAGCTCATAGTGCTAGCATATTCGGGGAAAAGGAAGGCTGGCTAGATATCATGAATCGTGTACAAACATTCATGCACAATTGTTGTGCACATCTGTTTGCTATTTTTAGTTATTTCATGTGCACATAAGGATTGTTTGTGCTTTCAGAATGCAGGAAAAACAAAAATAAGTATAGGCATCAGCTAGTGTTGATGAATGTATTAATCGGCTCAGAATTACAGCCAAACTATGTGCGATTCTAAAGGTGAGGCCTGTATTATGCATAAGATTGAAAGAGATATCAATCAATTTCTAAGCTGGGCTTAGAAATGAAGTTTGGGGGTTCATAAAAGCACATTTAGAATGACAAATGAATATTACATATCTGAAATTCTTTTCTGACTCAGATCAAAATTCAGTGTAGAAAAAAATTTCCTGCTCTTCTCTCCTCATCCCTAATTTCTGTGTTGCATTCTGCTGGTTTCAGACACCATCTCTAATCAGCCCTAGATCCATATTTTCTTCTTTTCTTTTAAGTAAAGAAAGTAACTGTAAAGTTAAAGCATCCTGAGAAGAGAAATTTTTTCCTCCGCAGCCCTGACATGCTGGGTAACAGCTGTCCTGGTGCAGATGACAATGGGAGATGAAGTTATCTGGTTAACTAAATATATGGACTTCTTTCCTCCATGGGCTACAGAGAACACAAGATTTGTGCAAATTAAAATAGGCCTCTTTTTGTTCGGCTGTTTTCTTGGTGTATGTGTTTAAAACGAAATACTTTTTCACATGCGGCAGAAGATGGGGACATCTGAAGGTACCAAGACAATTAAAAGAGTTGTATATGTCTACAGGATTTGTAATTGCCTAGTATAATTATCTTGCAAGGTTACTGCATAGCTACTAAAAAGTTTGTGGGGAAATAAAGGGTAGCTGAAAGGATATTATAAAGTACTTTCTGAAAAACATTTCACTCATTGTTCAAAGCCAGAAAACAATTCGAGATTTTTATGTTTTCTCTGAATTTTCTCATTTTCCCATTGGAAACCCCCCAAGAAAGACATGGGGCAAGTATAATTTTTTTTTCCATTCTGTCCTCCTCTACTTGAAGGTCTTTACATCCTTAAGTCCCAGTAAGCTTAGATGGTGATTACAGCTTTGAATCTGCATTTCCCACATTCAAAATGTTCAGTTCAGTTACCATACCATCTTTCAAGCTATACAAAACTTACCTGTAATGTTTGTGATGGCCCAGAAGGTTTCTTCTTTTTTTCACGCCTGGTTGGCTCAGTGAGTCATAAGTTGTGCAGGCCTCTCCTAGTCACTGTAGTTGCTTTTCATTACAACAGGAAAGTAACAGACAGTGCACTTAGCATGAGTGTTTAGGGTAGACCCTCCCCCACCTCCACTAATTGCAGTCTATTTATTCTACCCTATGAAATTCAAGGATGCTGCATTAATTTCTAAATGCACAGTTGTATACTGTCATATCACAGTAAAGCTAAAAGGTAGAATCCAGGAATGATCTTGCCAGGTATGATCCACCTTAGCAAACTAGCATTACAATGCATAATTCCACCAGCACTATAGTTTTAGTTCAGTAGTTCTAAATTTTCATAGTAGCTAATCTTATTTCTATTATGACTTACCTGCTTCAGATGCCCAACAAATCCAAACTGATTTTTTTAAATGAATTGGCTACATCCAGCTGACTTGCCAAAAAGAAAACATATGTTTCTCCTCAGTATCCTGAACAGGAAGGTGGACCTTGTTCCTTCAGTTCCAAAAGTCAGGAAATGAGGCTTCTATTCCCAGCTTTATTCCCACTTTCCTGTGTGACATTTGGCAGGTTACTTGATAGCCCCATTTCTTGGTTATGCTAAGTATAAGATAGTGATAAATATACCTCATGTAGCCATATAGTTGTAGCAATTTAAGTTACTGAAAGAAAAAATATATAAGATTTTTCCAGTGACACAAGATACTACATTCTCATTTTCTTTTCATCTGGATGTGCAGATCTTACTCCTTTAAAAGCTCTTTTCCATACCAGAGAATTAATTTAGATTGGTAATGTGGGTACCAGTCCTCCGCAACCTCCAAATTGGATAAAGAAAGTTACTTTCTGTGGCTGTAAGAACATAGCAGCTGAGGGATTTGGGGACTTCTGTTTCAAAAGGTAATTTTCCCAAATTCTGATGTGTAGATTTGAATCAGGAAATTTTATGTGAGGTATTTGGGTATGGTCTAGCACAGTGGTTCTCAACCTGTGGGTCCCCAGATGTTTGTGGACTTCAGCTCCCAGAAGCCCTGAGCATTGACCATAGTGGCTGGGGCTTCTGGGAGCTGAAGTCCACGAACATCTGGGGACCCACAGGTTGAGAACCACTGGTCTAGCAGATGTCACGTCTATTATCTGTCATTTCAGTAGCAGCCCACAAAGTGCACTGTGTTGTTAACCCTCTCTGAAACCATTTTTAAACTGGTTTTAACTTCCATGTTTTTCTCAAAAGAACTGATAGTATTTTATTTCACTGAGAATGTTTTGCTCGAGGTAATCTGTTCCTTCATTGTAATTGAAATTCCCAGGACACTTAGCCTAGTAGCTATGACAACTAAGTGAATTTGAAACTGTTTAGAGTTTTTAGTTCGTAGAACCTCTGTTCTTTTTTGTGTTTCTTGGAAGAAGTGTGGGCTTCATTAGGTTAGCCTCTCTTTCCAGTCTGCTCTCATGGCACATATTTTGGGCTATAATAGCCATAAGCTCCAGTGAACACATCCAGAAGGTACTAGGTTGGGGAAGGCTGATTGTTGTTCTATGCCTTCAAGTCATTTCTGACCTACAGGTACTCTAAGGGGTTTTCGTGGCAAGATTTGTTTGGAGGGGGTTTGCCTTTGCCTTCCTCTGAGGCTAAGAGAACGTGACTTGCCCAAGGTCACCCAGTATGTTTCCATGGCCCAGTAGGGAATCAAAGCCTGCTCTCGAGTTGTAGTCCAGTGCTCAAGCCACTACACCATGCTGGTTCTCATTGGGAAGGCAAGGCTAGAGATTAATTAGGCATTATGATCTTTGGTTGAGGTCCTTTCCTGAACGTCTTCCTCTGTAAAAGTGCTCTGTGTATACAGTAAGGGCCTTTTCAAAGAGGTCACTCTGACTGTCAGGCGCTGATGTCAGATGCCTTCTGGTGCAAATTCAAGATGTCTGTATTTGCCTTTTTTAAAAGAACGATGCTGTTTCAGTCTATAATTTGTATAATCTTCTGCTGCTTTTTGGTCTGTTGCTTTTGTTACTGCGTTGCTGCATTTGTGTTGTGTTATTAAAGTTTTTTCTGCACCAACCTGGAATGTTTCGGTTGAATGATGGTACAGAGTTGGTTTATATGAACTAAATTTAAACATACAACTCATGAATGGCTTCTAATCCAAGATGATTGATACAGGACTTGGATTGTGAGCTCATTTTTAACAGAGGACAGATTCTTTTTTAACCTGTTAATTATTGATCGTTTAAATCTATACTTCATCCTTTAAATATGTTATTGGGACAGCATACAATGAAAGAGTAAAAACACAATAAATCAATGGAAACATTAAGAAAGGATCGAAACAGCATCTAAATAAAAGACAGTAGCAAAAGCTTTAAAGTTTGGGAAAACAGACTTTCCTTGGTGCTGGAAAGATAGAACATCCCCACTGCACCCCCACCTTCCTCAATATGGGAATAACATGGGCTGAATATATTATAGCATACTGAGGTTATTGTATAACAGTACAGTTGAATGTGTTAATTTCTCCCCCAGCCCAGAGTGTACTGAATTGTTGTGTGTTCAGTGACAGCTTGTTCTGTTCTATGAATCTGTAGGGCAGAAGTGCTCATGAGTGCACGGGAAACAATGCCCTTAATCAAGAGTGGAGCACCTGGCCTTTGCCAGCATGGAGCTTATCAGCACATTACAGAGAAAAACACTCCCTGTTTAGGAGTGACCTCTTTCTGTTACTTTGCAGGAGAATGTGTTAGTTCAGGTAAAGCACAGTAGTCCCCATGCAAAGCAAGCGTGAGGAGACTATTGCAGTCGTTAGGCATTCCAGAAGGTGTTTGGTGCACGGATCTTGAGACCCAATGTGAGGTTTTAGTCAAACAAACGTTAGCACTGTGTTCAGTTTACTTTAGGGGAAGAGGCCTTCTATGGTGTGCTGAACTTTTATTTGTCGTCATCATTGTTGTTTAATTGTTTATTTTTTAAACTGGTTTTTAGTTGTTTTTAATTTTTGCTTGCTGTGAATTTTTAACTGTGTTTGTTTTTGCTGTTGTTGAAAAACATGCCAGGGTGCCAAGCATCAACACCCTGTGTGACGTTTATACATACTTAGTGGTGGTATGTTGTGATTAGGTGCTGAGTGATACCATAGTGTTCATTTGATAATGGCAGTGTGAACAGGGAAGCCATTGAAATGAGGACAGTTATTTAACATTTTTACCCCTTCCCACTGCGTTAAAAAGGAGGAAAATTCATTATACTAGGACTGGGACTGCTGTAAAGTTGTACTGTTGGCAGGGGCATGACCTCAGATGGAAAACTATAGTATATGGAATACATTTGCCTTCTCCCATAGTTCGAAAATTTAAAAAGTAACTAGTTACAATAGTCATTCAGAGCCTCCTCTGTGGAGGCATGGTTAGGTATGGACAGAAAGATTGAGAGGTGAGGGGAACATGAAATGGGTGGTGGTGCTGTTGAATGAATTTGAAACTTGCCAGTTCAGTCTTCTGGCTGGAATGATGCTAATAGTGGAGGTCAGATTGCTGTGCTCTGATGACCATAGCAGACCCCAACAGTGATGGTGAGGTGGACTGAGGAATCATCTAGCAGGCTTATGATGGTGCCCAAGACAAAGGGGTGCCTATAGCCTCCATGGTTTTGCTGCAGAATTGTACTCAGTGATAGGACCGCCTGAAATAGGAGACAATCACAGAGCAGGTGGAGTGGACAACATCAGCAGCCGTCATTTGGTGAGTGAAGGGGGGAAGACTTTTTTCCTCACGGTCCTGATCTTAGCCACCTTATATCTTGAAGAAACAGGCTGTTAAGTGAATAGATCTTAGATCAAGAAGCCTACCCCAACTGCAGAGGAGTCACTCTCAAAGTGAAGTGTGTAATGGGACAATTTTTTTTTCTTCTCTTGTAAAACCCAAGAGATTTACGTTTCTCCAGGAAGACCTGGCAATTGTATGGTTGATATAAAAATAGAAGGGGGGATTGTGTCTGACTGTATTTTGTTCCCCCATCATTTGATCTCTCTTCTCTTTTTTTCTATTTTTTTTCCTCTGTATATTTTTTGATGATTATTGTTAAATAATACCATATATTTGCACCCCCATTTTCTTTTTGGAAGAAAGAGTGACAAAAGGCAGATGCTGGTTTCTTTAGTTGATTGCTGTTGGAAATTCAGCTCGAGGTAAAAAACCTTTTGGATTAAACTCAATTATATATAAAGCATAGGGTTTTTTAACCCTCCTTTTACATGTAATCTCCTTTGGTAAGAGGTTTTTGTGTTTATTCCTCCAACTTTTCTTATTCAATATATTTTACATTTTCTTGGTGCACTTTTCCTCTTTTCTTTCTTTTTATTCATTTTACTTTATTGCATTATTATAGCTTTTTTTGCTTTTATTTCTTGGCTCCTTTATCTTATTCTGGGGGAGCTGCCCCGAATCTTTGGAGAACTTGACCATGAAAATGAAGCCAAGAAGATAAGAACATCTCAGTGGATTGCCTTTTTTCAAAGTAGAAACCCTATTAAACTAGAAGCCTCTTCAGGGGTTGCAACAGAAAGTATCCCCCTTTTTTCCTTTTCCCTCTTCTTTTCAGGTTATAAAGAAGAAAAGAGGAGAAGATGAATTAATGGAAGAAGGAAGATAGAAGAGGAAGAAGGAAAGAAATTTAAAGATGCTTGACAGAAGAGGATTAAGAAGAAAGAAGAACAGAAAGGCAAAGAAGAAAAAGAAGGAAGAGAAAGAAAGAAGGCAGGAAGGAAAAGAAAGAGATGAGAAAGGAGAGAAAAGAAAAGGAAGGGGAAAGGGGAAGAAAGGAATAAAAGAAGTAAGGAGAAAACAAAAACCAAAGCTGAGAAGAAGGAGAAAGGAAGTAGAAGATAGTAAAGAGGAAATTAAGAATAAAGCTGAAGGTAAGAGAGAAGGAAGGAGGAAAGAGAAGGTGGAAAATAGGAATTAGCTAAAGAATAAGTACAGTGAAAGATACTTGGCACTAAAGGAGAAGACTAAGAATACACTAGGAAATGGCAACAGGCTTAAGACAGAGGACAAAAATCCAGGAAACTCGTTCTATTCAGCAAAGAAGAGGATCAGCATCTGAGGGAATCCCCCACTATATTGTAGTTTTCATGGATGAAATGAGGCTACTTAGAAAGGAAATTGTAGCTAGACTGGACAATATGAATGCAAAATTAAAGGCAATCCAAGATATGATAGTGCAAATTAAGAAAGAGTCAGAAGAAAATAGAGAAAGGATCCAACATCTTAAGAAGGATACTCAGGGTTTGAATACTGGATTAGAAAGATAGCTTGATTAGCCTTGGCAGAACAAAGGGAAAAAGAAGTGTGGTTAAGATTTTGAGGTATTGCATAACAGAATAATGAAGATATAAAAGTAACAATTAAAACTTTAGCAGTTAATTTGGAATTGGATGAATTGGATGAAGACTACCTGGAAAATGAAATAGGTAGAGTGTACAGGATCAATACATTAGTTGTGGGATAAAAATTACTGAGAGATGTAATTGTACAGTTTGTAAAAAAGAATATCAGATATTATGTTTTAGAGATCCATTATAGTAAGGGTATTAAGATTGATGAGAAATTAGTGATAGTTCTGAAAGAAATCACACTGTGTTTGCTAAGGAAAAGGAAAAATTACTTTCCTAGTAGATATTCTGAAAAGGGGAGGAATCCCATTCAGTTAGGATAAGTTGGAAGATGCTAATTTTACATATAAAATAAAGAGACGCAAGATTAATTCAGTAGAAAAGGCTAAGGACTTCATAAGAAGAATGAAAAAAGATTTTGAAAGAATTCAAGAAGAAGAAGGAGAAGAGGAAAATTTGGATCAGAATTAAAACTTAGATTCGCAGGAAAAGCAGGGATGAGTTAAGAAAGATAAGAGAAAGAAGAAAGAAAAGCACAAAACAAGAGAACAAGGTGAAGAAAAAAGAGAAGTGAGTCTAGTGGATTTGGACATTTCTGATAGAGAAGATCAAAAATAGAGAGGAATGAGGGTAAGGATAATGGGAAAGGGAGGAGAAGAGAATGGATTTTAAGTTTATAACTGGAATGTTAAGGGCTTGAATACTCATAAAAAAGAAAAATTAATATTCCACTACAAAAATTAAAAGCTGATATTGTGTGTCTACAGAAAATTAGAGTAAAGGATATTATACCAATTTACTAAGCCAAAAACAAACAACCCAGCTGATGGTTTTGTTTCAGTTGAGTGTGCCAGCAAAAATGGGGTGGTGATATACGCTAAACCTGCTTTAAATCCAAATTTGATATTTGATTATAATGAAGGCCATCTTGTGGGAGCTGAAGTATGTATTAATAACTATAAAATGCTGGTTGTAAGGGATAATGTACCAGTAAATGAGAAAATTTCTTTTTATAAAAAATTAAGACAAAAATTGGCACAATATGACTATCAGAATTGGTGTATGTTAGGGATTTTAATGGAGTGATAAGCCCCCAATTGGATGAAGTCTTAGAAAAAGGAATTAAGAAGAATCGGGGAAAACTACTTAAAGATTGTTTTGATACAATAGAAGAACTACAATTGATGGGCTCTTGGAGAGCAATTGAAGATAACAAGAAAGAATTTATGTCTTACTCGGACATGCGTAAGTCTTTTTCAAGAACTGCCCTGTGAATAAAATTAACAAAGTGGACTTTCTATCCAAAAATTTATCAGACAATAATCCAGTGATGTTGTCATTAAAGAAAAGGACTAATGCTTTTAGATGGAAATTAAACGAAGATTACTGTATAAAGACAAAGTGATTAGAAGATGCAAAAAGATATTAAAAGCATATTTTGAGTTGAATTTGGATAAAGATATTGGAACAAAAACCAATTTGGGATGCTGGAAAAGCTGTCATTAGCAGCTACTTTGTACAGTTGAAGATTGAAAAGAAGAAGTTGAAACAACAGAAGTGGCTGAAATTAACAAAGGAGGTTAGAGAAAAAAAATTGAAGGAATTGCCAGCTAATAAGAAGATTACCACTCAAATAAGACTCTCATAGAAGCAAATGTCGTCATTAATGTCAGAAGAATTGAATAAGAAGCTAGATTTTGTGAAACAAAGGGGTTTTGAATAGGCTAATAAAGAGAGCAGGTAATTGGTCTATAGATTGAGGAAAGAAAGACAAAGTAAGCTGACACGAACATTGAAAGAAGGAAACAGAACTATAACAAAAGAAGTTATTAAACTATTCCATAACTACTTTACTGTGTTATATAAGGAGAAAAAAGTTTCAAAGGAGGAGGTGAAGGAGCATATTTCAAAGCAGGAAATAGTGAAACTAACAAAGCTACAAAGTAAGAAACTGAATTAACCAGTTATCAAAGAAATAGAGGATTCAATTGGTAGATTGAAAACAAGAAGAGTTTCTGGTCCAGATAGTCTTCTATCGATATGTTATAAATGTTTTTGAGAGGAGTTAGTGTTACCTCTACAAAGAGTTATAAATTCTATTTTTCAGAATAACTTGATAGTTGGAGGGAAGTTTATATCTTGATTATTCAAAAAGATGGTTGTGACTCAGCATTAATTAAAATCTACAGGTCTATATCACTTTTAAATGAAGATTACAAGATATCTGTAATGATATTAGCTAACAGTCTAAAAGAATTCCTGCAAGGCTACATAAACAAAGATCAGAATTGCTTTGTCCCTAGAAGGCAAATTAATAATAACATTAGATTTGTGATTGATATTATAGAATATCAGAGCATTTAATATAGAAATAAAAAAGACCTTTCTTAGATGTAGAGAAAGCATTTGACAACTTGAATTGGACTTTTCTATTGAATGTTCTGGAGTAGATGAAGATGGGTGATAACTTCTGTACTTTGATACAAGCAATTTATTCTTCCCCAAAGGCAAAACTAATAGTAAATGGAAATTTGATGAATCTCATCCAAATAGGAAAAGGAACAAGACAAGGCTGCCCATTGTCACCACTTGTATTTATCACAGTACTGCAAATCCTTAATAGAGATGTAAGTGCAGATAAAAAGATAAATGGTATAAAAATTTGGCATGAGGAGTTCAAGTTGAAAGCTTTTTCTAATGATGTAGTCATCACATTAGAAGATCTGATAAATGGAATTGAGTACTTGGTGGTAAAATTAAAAGGATTTGGTAGATTGGCTGGTTTTAAAATTAATGTAGACAAAACTAAATTAATGACAAAGAATATTAACAGCTCAGAAGAAAAACAGAATTAGTTAAGAAGACAGGTTTTGAGGTGGCAAAGAAAGTAAAATATTTTAGGAATTAATTTGACCACTAAAAATGAGCAATTATTTGAGAACAATTATGTAAAGATTTGGACTAATATAAAATATGATTTGAAAAAATGGCAAACCTTGAATTTGTCCTTGATGAGTAGAATTTCAGAAATTAAAATTAATATACTACCTTGGTTGATGTTTTTGTTCCTGAACCTTCCAGTAATTTTTCCTATTCCTCTGCTTACGTCATGACAGAAGGAATTAAGTAAACTTATATGGTTGGGCAAAAAGGCAAGAGTCAAGTGGAAATTATTGACAGATATGAAAGAGAGAGGAGGGTTAGGTATACCAGATCTAAAATTGTATTATGAATCGTCTTGTATTGTTTGAATAAAAGAATGGATAATGTTGGATAATAAAAGATTGCTGGAATTAAAAGGAGAAGAATTTAGATTTGAATGGCATGGCTACCTCTGGTATGGCAAGGAAAATGTGAATGCTGAATTTAATTGTCATGCTACAAGAAGAAGTTTGCTAAACATTTGGAAAAAAGTATAAAGAGAGACTCTGTCCAAAAACTCTGAGGTGACTGTCTATCAGTAAATATTGAAAGTGTGACAAATGTATGAGCTTCTTCTACCATATGTAGTGCACTAAAGCAAAGAAATTTTGGATGAAAATTAATTTAGTCATAGAAAAAATTGTTAAAAAAAGAAATCAAGGTTTAGAGCAGAATTATTTCTACTAAACATCCTGGATTATGAGAATATACTGGAAAGAGATAACGGAATACTATTATGTTATTTGATAATGGCTGCAAGATTGATTTATGCAAAAAATGGAAAAATCAAGAGAAGCTCTACGATATATGAATGGATAGAGAGACTAATGGAATTAGCTGAGTTGGATAAATTAACATTTTTATTAAAAAAGTAAAAGTTTAGATTTATATTTAATTATATGGTAACCTTTCCTGGACTATGTAAAATAGAAAGATGAGAAATAGTGATTACTGGCTTTGATTAGAATATAGAATTCTTTTTAGCATGCAGTGTGACTGGTAGCAATATAATGTAACTTTGGAACGAAAACTAGAAAGGGGTGATTTCTATGAGAGGAGTAATTATAGGTTATTATTATTTTAATTTAAGTGGGGTTAGGTGGGAAGACAATTTTAAAATAAAGTGTTTGGTATCATAGAGTTCATGATAGAAATATATTGTATTTTTGAGAACAGATATTTTTCCTTTTGTAAATATGGAAAATTTTAATAATTTTTTTTTAAAAAACTTGCCTGTTCAGATCTCCTAATACAGAAGAACCTCCCTATCGATTCCCTACATAACAGATTCAATAGGGATGTTAAAAACTTTTGGAGAAATTTTACTACTCTTGCCAACATTATTTCTGGTGACTTCCTTCACAATTTCTTAGATGTTTCTCCAAAGAAGGGATTTCTAAATTTCACTTCTTAGTTTGTTTTAGGTAAAATTTCTTGATAATCTAAGAGCAAATGTAGATTATCCCTGAGAAATTTTATTGGTTTTGATAAAACACATTTTGGTTTTCCTCAAAATACTTCAAATGTTTCAGCAGAGGGACGTTGCTCAAAAGTACTGAACTCTACTTCAGGTATAGTTTCTGTGGAAATTCCACAAGCCCAAAAGAGGAATACAAAAGATAGATAAAGCAACATGTTTCAGTAAGGCAACAAATATGAATAATGGGGAGAAAATCCTGATGGCTGAAAGCAAATGATCCATGTCACACCCTACAGAGCTCCCTTGTTATTGGTTCTGACTTGGATAAATCCCTTTTAACGTGCAATAATCATCAACTAGTTTGTAATGCTTGCTTGTACATTGTCTTGAGAATTGCTTCACATGTTAGCAGAAAGTTAACAAATGAGAAGACTTATTTTATAATCAGCATAACTCACACACTGTATCTTTTCCTCATAACTTTGGTTTTCTTGGTGTCTGTGTATATTTTTCATTGTGACTAGCATCACAACATCAGAACCAGAATATTAGAACTTAATTTTCTTTCTAAGCTACTGAAAAGAAACCAAGTTCATTTGTAGATTTATGATTATGATTATATACTGAGCCAGTTGTTCCTCGGCATACAAATAATTTCTTGTACATTTAATTATCCAGTATATTTCCTAGTGCCAAGCATGCATTGTTATACATCCATTCAGATATGTATGAAAGGCTTTTGTCCCAACAGAGCCATAAAACTGTGACTTCCTTGTTGAGTACACCTGTAATAACAGTATAGTAGAATTTGATGCATCTGTTTTGGATCTTAGATTGCACTGTTTCCTGCATACTTAGAAAAAGTGAAGTCCATGTCCAAGTATAAATGTTACCCTTAAAAAATAACTGAAGATTTAAAATAAACTGGTCTCACTGACTTGCATGAAAAATAATAAATATGTCTAATGTCTAATTCCATTTCTTTACATTCACATTTTTTTAACAAGCACTCTAGCTATCTCCAGTCTGTTATAAAAATAACATAGGGATGATCCTGCTAGCTGTGGAGGGGAGGGAGATGGGCTTGAAAAAGACCTTTCCAGACCAGATCCAGAAGTTGCACGGAGTGACCCAAAACTCTTTAGTTTCATACATACAGTGCACATAGCACATAAAACAGTAACCTAAAGACTGTCAAATTTGATGAGTAATGGAGGATTAAGAATGCATCATCTCTCTTCTGATCCTGAAGCTTTAGAATGAGTGGGAGGGATATAGATCTTAATCTGTTGTCTTCATCTAGTGAGGGTGGAAGGGTGAACGTAATGCAATGTCTCCAAGTACAATGCTTTTAGTTTTACTCTAGTAAATGCTTTCATTGGGACAAAGTTTTCTCCTTGGTGACCCCAGAAATCTCAAAAAATGTGGCAGAATTTTTGATGTGTGAGAAAGATTATTGCAAACTGACCTGTGTATGTACACATACTGAGATTGTTAAAAACAATTAACTTGTGGCATGTATATCATGTGCACAGAGACTGTTGTAATAAGAAGAATTCATTTAGAAAGTAATAGACATAATTCCCAGTGCCAAATTCCAAACATTTTTATACCATACATTTAAAGTAGGTGCTATAGGATTCTTCCAGTTACTGTCAATAACCTGTCTGGTTGCTGATAAGAGAAAGGAAAACAAATCCTTATGTATCATTTCCTTATTTTACCCTAAATAAATTTAGTTGTGCCAATCCTATATCAAGGGTGATATTGTGTTCCATCATCCGGCTAATTTCTGATTGTATATCCTGCCAGAATCTTTGTATCACTGACCAGTTCCACCACAAGACCTTACCAAACCACAATTTTTCAGCATAATGAAGATTTACTGTTAGTATTGGTGATATATGCCAATCTTTAGAGAATCAGCATGGGTTATCGATTTGAGCATTGGACTATGACCTTGGATACCAAGGTTTAATTTCCTGCTTGGCCATGGGAATCTACTGGGTGAGCTTGCGTGCATCACACACTCTCAGCCCCAGGAAAATCCTGAGACCCGATTTTATATATCTTAAACAAATAAATAATGCCTTAGTGACTACTGATTTTGAGGTAACATGCTGTACTTTCTGCAGATTTGTTCACTCTTGTTTCTTACATTTTTTTATTCTTGATTTTTAAATTTGTTTATTTGCTCTTGATTTTTATATTCTGTTTTATATTATGACTTTCTAGAAACACTGATTGGGCATTTGATTTTGGTATAAGCCATAAAGCTGCTGGTCCTTTCCAACCAACAGTACTATATAGTTTACAAAAGGCATTATAGAATGAGAGACTGATTAATTGCAGTGGGTGTCCGGTTAACACAGATTTGCAGGGGGCTGGTCCTCTAATGTAGGGCTGAGCTAAAACAGTGGCACTTCTTGCAAACATTTTCACTACCTGCACACAGAGTAAGGGAAATGCAGTTGTGAAATTATCCAATGTGCTTTTTTTCAGTACCAGGCAATACTTTTTAATTTGTCAAGACTTTTCACTGTTTTATGAGTGGCTCTGTAGAACTGCTGAATTTTACTGACATCTGTGCTCATGGCTCTTTCCTTTTAATATGATGTTCTTTTAAACTGTCTACTTCCTATGAGTGTAGAGTACTGAAAGATAGCCCATAAATAGGTAAAATGATAAATAGCTTAATAAACAAATATGCAGTAGGAATTTTATTTGTGCTGTTGTGCTTGCATATAGAAAAACCTCAGAAACATTTTGTCACCTTGTTGTTATGTGCCTTCAGGTTTTCTCTGCCTCCTATGATCTTGCAAGATTTGTTCAGAGGAGGTTTGGCATTGCTTTTGCTTAGGCTGAGAGAGTGTGACTTGCCCAAGGCCACCCATTAGGTTTACATGTCTGAGCAGGGACTCAAACCCTAGTCTGGAATCCTAATCTAACACTTAAACCACTGCATCATGCTGGCCCTGTTGGAAACATTTGATCCTCCTTTATTTTTAAAAGAAGGAGGTGGTTGGAACAAAGTTCCTTTCAGATGCTGTGAGATACCTGAAAATTCATCTCATGTGTTGCAGGCAATATTTTACATGACAGTAATGTGCTATTTTAAGCAAATGAAACATGTTGTAGCAAAAGGCATATGCAGACGAGTTTCTGTATTAAGGTATATGTAATTTCAACTCCACAAATTTGTTTTAGGAGGAAAACACATACCAGCCAACAGTTCAAACAGAAATTACATCATGTTACCTTTTTAGAATGAGTCTGATAATCACAAACTCTCCATGTAAAATATTTGTGTCAGGACAATTACAGTGAGGGTATGGTCCCGAAAGATGTAGAATCGATCAGGATCATAACTGCCAGTTGCTCATATGCAAACGCTCATGTTAAGCGCAGTGAGATTCAAACTCTTTTTAAACCTGAAGCAGGTGCAAAAGCACAAATGATTGTAGAACTATGTAGGATGTGAAAAAAATAGATGAGATACAATGTGGAATTGCTTGTGCTTCCTGTTCCTGCAAACTCCTGAAAAGGATCTGAAATTGAGCTGTATCTCCTCAGTGGGAAGGAAGGGTGGGGGACAAGGCTCAATGAGATCAATTTCAGATGGGGCAGAGAAGCTCCAGGAACAGGAAGTGCAAATTCTTTATGCAGCTTGCATTTCTTTGGTAATACTGCAGATGGTCCTGAACAAAGTTTAAATTGCATACTTTGCACTTGAACATTTATTCTTTGATTCCTCCTTTTACACTAGTCGAGTAATCACCATTTTATAAAGGGGTGGGTAGAGGAAATGAACATTCCTAAAATTGTCCATAGTAAGAGCTATAGTATGTGTGTATTTTTCAAAGTTCAAGTCAGCCTTGTATTATTGCGGAACTTCCTGATTTCATCCCACTTTTAGCCCATAAATATGCTGATAAGGTATGGGGACTATGCCGTCTGCCCACCCAGTAAATGGCCTCCCCGCCACCTGCACTGCCTCTCTATAAGAAACCGTTCTGTTAAAAGTTGCTTGGTTCCAGCAGACACCATATCTTCCAACTGTGCTCATGTGGCGCAGATGGTCCCAGTTTATCTTCTGCTTTCCCATTTTCTCAGTTGCCTTTAAAGTGTCCTGGTTTCTCTCTCCTCCCACAACCTCCTTCCCTCTCTGTGTGTGAGGGCTGCTAAAGCCATCACTGGTACATTCCTTGTTCTCCCCTCTTTGTTTGGTGGGGACTGGGGATTCAGGTAGTATCTGGCATCCCTGATTGTCTGGTGGCTCTTTCTAGAACGGATGAACTACATCCTTGAGTAGTGGCTAGTTGGATTTCATTTGGAAAGTGTGTATTTGGGTGTGTTTTTGCACGCATAGCATTTTACTAGGATGTTTGTATTTTACATGCTTGGTACTGTGATGATGCACAGAGTAGAAGAGCATCTAATGGGGCAAAGGGCAAAGTGTTTCATTGACCTGAGATCAGAAAAGATCAGGTAGATGTCAATATATAACCTTTTTGTAAATATGGCTGCTCAGTGGAATGGAAGAATAATATTTAGAGATAAGAGAAAGTGTACATAGATATTTGTGAAATAGGTCAGTTACTGTATTTCTTCTTTCCAGGGTGCTAGTATCATAGGTTCTGGAAATTTACTTGCAAGAAGAGCTACAGTGCAGATACTGTTTATAACAGTGCAGATACTATTGTGATTCTCAAGTTGAGAGTTGTTTGCAACTGGGTTAGTTGCATATCATGTTGCTTACTCAGCACTCCACTCTGTAGAATAGGGGTGGGCAAAATGTAGCCCTCAGGGATTCCATGTGGCCCTATATTCCCAATAATATTTAAAAATTTCTTAATTGGCCTTCCATGCCCTCAGTGGCCATGGCGAGCAATTTTGCCAGTTCTTTGGGTAAATGGCCTTTATAATTTGTAGCGGGGAGGGAGCTTTTCTAAAATGGAAAGTGAGGTCTGGTTACTTCCTATTTGGAAGTAGGTTCCTCCCTGATCTAAAACAAGCAAAGGACACTCAAAAAGTTGAAAAAGTGTTTTCCTACTGCCGCTAGAGAATCTGTGAACTTTGCCAGTTAAAGGGGGAGGGGTTCTCCCAGATCCAGGAGACATGTGCAACCACTGGTCCTGAGAACATTGTTTATCACCATCCCCTCTCTAGAAATATTTGGATCAAATGTTGAGTCTACTGTTTCTTCAGTATAGTAATCCAAAACACTACCTAGAGTTTTATTCATGCTGAACTCTTTTTTTTCCATGAAATTTGGGAGAAAGGCTATTTCAAAAAGTTTCCCATAGTTCACCTTTTTTACTTTTATCAGTTTTATTGTGGTGACAGCATTCCTCTCTGATAGTGGATAGTGTTCCTTTGGGTAGCTTTATTTCCTGCAAGTCCCATGGGAATGATGCTATGTGGTGAGATAATCATTCTGATAGGACTTGTGGGAAACAAAAATAACAGCTGCCAGTTTTCCAGTGGAGAGCCAGCAGGGGTGAGAGACATGAACATTTTTCCTACCCCATTTGTCATCATTTTGTCTTTCTCTCTAAAATTGCCAGCCTCCACCCTGCATTTCTGTTGCCTTCGGGGGGATTGTGAACTGAGAGGCCATTTCAGGTCAGCTTTAGTTTTCTTATCAGAAGTGCAGATGACATGCTGTATCTAGATATAGGTAAAGATTTGCCTTCATATATACAGGAAGTTGAAATTGTTATACGATAGTAACTGTCCTACCCATATCAACCCTACTAGTTTGTTTGAGACAGAAGTATTTGGTAAGGAATTAACATGTTTAATCCAGACAGTTTCCCCACCTAGTCCATTGCATGTATGGTTCTGTGCGTGTCTGCTCAGGTGGAACAACTGCTCAGACTACATAGCTCAGCTCCACCTTGCAACTTCATGTCTTTTAAATTCAATAACCTCTTACCTCCTGGCTACAAATCACTAATTGGCATAATGGTAGAAGATGTTTATGGGCCAGATGGGCACCTCCCATGCTCACATCTGGCCAAGGACCTCTAGCCTTATTGTAAGAAATGTTGCTACTCTTATTGAAAGGTATATAATTTTTACAGTTGAACTCTAAGCTGTTTGACCTGGGGTGGCTTTGGATTTCCTTTGAAATGAAATTCCAGTGGCACATCTTCTCTAAGGAAAAACAGATTAAAATGTTGGAAATGTACAATTGGTTAATGAATGCTAGCATTTAATAATTTATTTTACCTTGTTAATGTGATTAAAAACAAAAGAAAAGCAGTAATCTTCAACTTCCATTTTTAAAAAAGCATAGGGAAATCTCATGTTTGATGATAGATCCTATTGAAGATATAGGAATATCTTCAAGACTGCATTCAATTTACATAAAGGCAAACAATTTGTAGCATTTTAGGAAAAGTATGATATTGTTTAGACTGCCAATGAGGATTTTGTCTCGCCTCTCCTGTCTAGACAATTGCACAGTTTCCTTAAAATGTTAAAAATTGCCTCCTATTACCAAAACCTAAAGCCTGTTTCTGAGTAATTGTCTCTCTCTTTTGTGCTGCTCTACAACCAAGGCTTTTATTTTGGTCTATAAATGGCAGTATTGATTGCTGAGCCTACTTAAAGGCAACTTCAATTGGCACAATTATAATCCATTATAAAAATATAGCATTTTAGAAACATCAGCCCCAAACCCTAAAAACACATAAATTTAGCTGCCTGCAAGTTTATTTGATGACACATTTATGAAATTGCTCATGTGCTCATGGTATTTTTCTTTTCTTTTTTCTTTTTAATTTCAGACTACACTATATACTTCATTTAGTAAGGTTTCTCTGAATATTTCATAGAACCTATTTATGGAGAATTTCATGAGAATAAGCTTACCTATTGTTATGGGCCATGGTATCTGCTTGTGTCAAGCAAAAAAGGCAGCTCTTTTTCTAGATCTCTCTAGATGTCTTCTTAGTGGTCAATCAGGCTACTGTTATAAAGAGTATCTGAAAGGAACAGCAGCACAGTTTGAATTTGATGCAGAAAAGGAAATTGTTCCAAGTTTTGAAATTGTTTGGGAAAAACTGATAAAAGATATATTGCTGGCTTTCAAAGAAACTTAGAAAGGTGCTGGGTTAACGTAGTATGAAGTAGTACTGCCATGTTTGTGCGCGTATGTATTTCCTATCTTCTGTAAATATAAATATATAATTATTACAGAAACATTCTTAAGTAGCCTCTTCTCCTCTTTGACTGACTTGTTGAAGCTGTTCTGGGACATCCTAGATCTGAGGAGAGTCTTGCAGAGAAAACAAAATGTTGCAACTGATGACAGATTTGTCCCATTAGCTTTTTGAGCGTGCTTTTGTACCATTTATTTATTTACAAATCTCAGAGATTCTCAGCTTTCCTTTGTTCTGCTTTGCATTTGATCTGACTTGTCAATGAACATGGACTGTTACTTTGTCATTCTGGATTAACAGGAATGATGTCTGTATCTGTATCTTTGTTTCTGTGTCTCTGTGCAAATTTCTTGGCATGATCCAAACGTAGCTTGCCAAGCTCTGTGAGAAAAAGCAATCTCTGTATGTATAATAGAATTTTCTTTCTCAGGGACCAGATGCAGCTGGAAAGAAAATATGAAACTGTGTTACAGTGAGTCAGGCCTTCAGTCCCATCTAGATAGTTCACTGGCCTCAGCTCCTTAAAAGAATCAAGAAGAAGCTTCCTGGCCTCCCATCTGAACAGGAGGGGGTCAAGGACTGAAGCTCTGTGTTTCCCGTCCTACCCTGGATCCCCCCATCCCACAAATCCTCCTAGACCTCCTACACTTGTGGTACGTGGCTGGCACCCCCATTGCACGTTAAGTCCAAATATGTTGCCATGTGCTTTCTATTACTCACATCAAAATAAAGTAGGTGGGGATGGAGGAGGAAAAGATTTCATTGTGCCCACTGTGGATCTTTTCCCACATAAACAGGTGTGCGGATGCATATATCTGTGGGCACAGGAAGGGATAGATTGCACTAATTAGTTTTTGTCATTTTTAAAATATTACAGTTGAGCTGAACTTGGGAACTTCTGGAAGCACTCCCCATTTTTTAATTTTTGCGGGGTAAGTGAGAGTAATTTTCAGGGTGGGGTGTCACCAGCAACTCCAGGTTCTTTATTACTGCTAGCCACCATATTTAATTTCTCATATTCCCCCCAGAATGATGCTGCATTGTGATGTATTGCTTCTTGGACATCATGGGAATTAAAGATGTCACCCAGCAACAGTTAGGGCTGCTATTAAGTTCCTAACCTGAAAAATTGGTTAAAATGTTCTCCTTGTTCACCGCATGTGTATGGAGCAGCAGAACAGGGTAGCAGTTCAGTTTAGTTCAGCCCCACAACATTTTTACTTCAAAGAAGAATCAAAACAGAAGTTTCTTTATTTTTATTAATATTTACTGTCAGTCACATTATTCAGGACCAGCAAGAATCAGAATGTAACTGTGCTAAATGTTAAATTGGTAAATGATTGCAAAATCTTTTTGATAACATTACATACTTGTCCTATATCTTTTAATACAGCCCTGGTTTTAGACCTGGAAAGGGACACCTTAATTTTGCTTGTATATGCTATATTCTCAGGTACCTTCATGTCCAGTAAAGCAGTGTGTATTTGAAGGTTTACAAAGCACCCATCTTTCCTCAAAATAAACATTATCTGACCTCTGGACTCTGGAAGACTATCAAAGACCTTGGCAGGACATCAGACAGTCTCTTAATATAACTTTCCAGCTATTTGTGGAAGTCCATCTCAGTGTCACTGAGAGGAGGGGGTGACCTGGCTGGGGAGAATTGGGGGTGGCAGCTTAGATTTGCATCCTCCTTCCGGAAGCCATTTCAATAACACAGCCCCTTATACATCTTGCTGTGCTTTTATAACTTAAGGAGTCACTTTCAGAGGGAACGTAGAGCCATGGGGAAAACTAGAGCAAGTCAGGAAAAATAAGAACCAAGGTATAGTGCTGCTTTTTCCTTGTTACTGCATGTAGGCGCATTTCATTTGCCACAAACTGTTGGATTGTTAATTAAAGTAACTAGCATAATTATATGTTTATCACTTTTTCATTTATTACAACTAATAAAGTGAACACTAGTCCTGAGTGCATGACATGTGAAATTTACTTCTAAGTAAGTCACCTTCAAAGTGGATTTACACTGTAGGAAGGTTCAAGTATACTTAGAAGATACTTTTAATCATTAAAGTGATACAATTGACACAAATTCAGTAAACTGTGCCACAGCAGCTGCTACTCAAAAGTAATCCTGTTGAGTTCGGTGGGACTTAGTCCTAGGTAAGCAGGTATAGGTTTGCAATTTTAAAAGCGAATGTTTAATTTCTATTTGAGTCATCAGTATTCTCAAATTAAGATGTTACATTTATCAATTCATTTTAATTGTATTTTTTTAAATGTAGATTTGAAAATCCTATTTATATGCTTACGTTATAGAGGACTTAATAATATTTTACAGTAGCTAAATATGGTTTGGTGCCAATTTATTTTTATATTCTAACCGTCTAAGGGTACAACAATATTGGTCTGACTGAATTATAGTGGACTCATTGAATCAGGAGGAGTTTAAATCAATATTAGTGTAAGTTCAGTTGATTTAATGGGTCTACTTTAGCTGGGGCTAAAGTAATCACAATAAAATAAAGAAAAAAAAATATCTATGGCCATATCCATATTTCAGCTGGGGCTGAAGTATGGATATGGCCATAGATATTTTATTTTATTTATTTTATTGTGACTACATTTCATTGTTGCTTGAAAAGAAAATAGCACATTATTCTCAAGCACATTGACTGTTCCATTGATCTCAGTGAAACATCTGAGTAAATATAGTTTGAATTATGGATAGTTGCTTTCACTTTTGTTTACAATTGCCTGTATGTTTCAGCATTCAGCCATGCCATGCTTCTAAAAACTTTGCAGTGCACAAGGAGAAGGAAAGTGGTTATTGAAAAGGAGAGACTGTGCTTTAAGATGAATACAAACCTGTCCAGATTTTGATGAGGAAACTGCTAAATTTATTCTAACAGGAAAATGCATACTGACCTCATCTAGTAAGCTCACCAGGCAACCGCTGAGGTCCACATAACTGTAAAGCTTCCATACTAATTAGAAGATCCCTCAAGAAAGAACACACTTTCTCTTCTCATCCACAGAGCCTGGGCTAACAAGGTCTGAAGTGCAGAAACAGTTGTTTGTCCCCTTATTACAGCCTGTTTCTTGCTCCATATCTTAATATAGTAAATATACTGATCTATTTACTTTTAGGAAGCAGGAAATGGAAATTTTAGTAGTGAAGACTTTTCAGAAGTATTAACTATACATGAGAAGCACCCAGGGCCAGTTGTACTGATGATGTTGGTTGCCCTGCATATAATGTTTTCCCCTCTGTAGCTCCAGTCTAGGGCAATAAAATTAATTTTTATCTGATGCAGGTAAATAAGTTGAATTATTCCTAGTGGAAAACAATTAGGTCAGATGCACAAATTAAATACTTAAGTTTCATTACCTTTAATGGGAGAAAGCTAAGTATATCTTTTATTCTTTCATGAAATCAGTAGCACTAAAAAGGGCACTATTTTGGCTGTATAGAGTTCACATTTCTCTCCCTTTCTGAAAAAATAATTGTGTTATTGCCTCATTAATGTATTATTGTACATTACAAGTTAATATTTTTTAAAATAAATGCATTAGATTATTTGTGATTTTGTATCTGGGATTTTCTTTTATTTTGTTTACAGTTATACTTGGTGCCATTACAAGCACGTTACTAAAATTACAGAATTAACACCATCCTTTAATGAATGATCAATCAATACAGAATATTGTGCTGCAGTTGTGGAAAGGTAACCTGTTACACTTGAAACAGATCTAACAGCAGAATCCTATGCATAAGTAGCCAGAAGTAAATCTCACTGATTTCTGGACTTAGTCCAAAGAGTATATTATTGTGTGCCTTCAAGTTGCTTCCAGCTTATGGTTGCTTCCAACCCTAAGGTAAAACTATCATGGGGCTTTCTGGGGCTGAGCATGTGTGATGTGCCCAAGGTTACGCAGTGGGTCTCCATGGCCAAGTGGGGAATCAAAACCTGTTTTCCAGAGTTGTAGTCCAGTGTTCAAACCACTACACCATGCTGGCTCTTCTCGTCCAAAGTGTATGTACTATACATAATCTAGGATTACAACTGATGTAATAATGTAACCTGAACCACTACTGTAGGCCAATGGTTTTCCAACTTTTTACCTTCAAGAAACACTTTACATGTTGACTTATGTCCTGAATAATTATTCAGTAGTTGCTTGATTGTGGCCACAGTTTTATTAGTTATGTAGAACAAACTGACAAGGATAAGAACACTCTCCAACATACACACACAAGAGCAGAAAATATATCTTTTGCATACATGGGATGATCAGCACAGATTATGGCAAATATGATGAATTCCTCTCCCCCTCCCCCTCCCCCATTCTGTCTCCTGTACTGTATTGTCTACCACAGAAGCCCAGAGTGATCCATATCATATGTTCTGTGCCATGTTTAGTTCATACAGAGGATTCTTCAAGAACTGTGAATATACTTGAAATACGCAATACTCTCATGGGGCTATAAATTGCAGAGAAAGATTAGTAGTGGTAGGCAAGTTGTATTTCAGAGAAGCATTTACCATTTTAATTGAGGACTGACTGATAAGTTTCCAGGGGTCCACAGGGATCTCAGGGAAACAGTTTAAAGACCATTGCACTAAGCGGTTCTCCTAAATGTCTCCTAAGTAAATTATCTATCTTTTTTGCTAGGCCTTATCTTATATGAATTGCATCTGTGGGAGGTATATTTGTTTAGATCAGAGAAAGCAACATATGCTATTCTTTCTCTCATAGACCCAGTGTACCTCACTAATTACTTCTGTTGCAATTAAAAGTACTGTATGGGCTCAGTGGCTCGTTATTAGTATGCATCTTCTGCTGGTATGGGCAAACATCTTGTGACCAAAGGCCACAGGCTGTGTTGGTTAGAGGGTCAGGCCTCATGTATTGGTCAGTGTGCCTGGAGGGAAGAAATAGGTAGGATCTAGACTGGTAGTAGGTGGCAGTCATGGTGGGATCTAGGTGGAACCTCCTCCTCCCTTCTCGTGCATGTTTCCTGTTTCTCTTTCTCACTGTGCACATGCACTTCCCTTTTCTCACATAGACATTCACACAGAGACTTAACATTCCCATGCACTCTTCTCATCATCAAATTATGTTGCCTGGTGGGGGCTCATGGCCACAGTTTTCACGGGAAGAATGGGAATAACTTATTTGTGAACAATTTCTTTCCACTGCTAAAGACACCAGTATGAATATGGCAAAAACTATTCCCATGGATAATGTATACTGGTGGCACATAAACAAAGGTGACTTTTGGTCCCAAGGAGCCATGTCCCTGGTGGAAATGTTGGATTTGGTTCTGCTATAGATGCTATTTTTATTCCAATATCACAGAGGTGGCTGAGGGTTAGGGAGAAGTGCCTTGTCAAGCTCTTAGCTAGTGAGTTTGGGACCGAAGCAAGGACTAGTTGGAAACAGAAACTTTCATGTGCTTTTTTCTCACACTACTGTAGTTGTACTTTATATTGCCACAGTTCCAGCACTGGAATCTCCAAGCAAGGCCTCCCTCTCTCCAGCTTCCTGTACTTTCTCTGCTGAGCCTCTTTGCATTCACATGTGCTAATGTTCCAGATTACAAAGAATTCTTGGGCATAGAGACGTATCTGAAATTAGCGGCTTGTCTCAACTTACCATTACAACCTCAACGTATGAATTGTTTTAGGGTCTTTGATATCACAGCAGCCTTAGTTTTGGAGGGAAGTACTCGTTTTTCTTTCTTTTTGGTGCTAGGGGTTGCTGCAGTTTGAGAAATTGTACTCCATATGAAAGGGCACAGTCATCAGACTACCATCATCCTATCCCCTTTATGATTGTGGTATTTGAGCTGGTAAATTAGTTCAAGAGCATTTGGTTGACAGATGTTCTCACTGTTATCCATCTGGAGTAGTATTAGAAGATGTTAAATGCCCAGAGATCTAGGTTTTAGTGAATAGAATTAAGTTTGAATAAATAAAAATAAATAAAATAAGCATTTTTGATACAGTAGACAGAAACCTATAATATTAATGTAATCGTTGTGATGTATCCAAGCAAATCACATATAAACAGTGGTGGGTTATGTGTAATGAACTTCTGTGGAATTATTTTACTATTACGCAAAATCAGAAACGGAGAACATGTCACTCTCTAGATGTTGTTAGACTGCAACTCCCATCTAGGAACTATGTCTAATGGTGAAATATGATGAACATGGCAATCCAATACCTGAAGGCATTGTTGGCTGATGGTCCAAGTAGGGAGGCCAGCTCTCCTCCCATCTCCACACAGGGCAAGGTTTGCTTAGACGACAAAGCCATTCATTCTCACATTCCCCACCTTCCATTTGATGTTAGCAAAATAGTTCAGCCCACAGGACTTTAACTGGTTTCATAGTTCTGTTTCCACTGTAATTCTATAATTTTAAAATGGCATCCCAGTTGAAGTATTAATGTTGCTAGAAGGCTATCATGCGTCAGGAAAGGTGCCACCAAGTTTAAGAGAATAACCTGCATGGTTAATAAGCAGTGTCAAGGAAGCTCTGAGAGTGATATAAGGAGCCGCTTTGAGAAAATACAAGTTTTGTCTAGGTGAGAGAAACAAGAGAAGACACAAACATGCAGAAAAGAAATACAAGTATATAGTAAGAGATCTTTAAAAAGGATTTGGAGGAACAAATGGAAGTTACTTCAATCCATTAAAAGCAAGAAACCAGCTAAGAATCATTAGATGAAAAGAAAATGAAAGGAATGCTAAACGAGATTCAGGAGTTTACAGAGAACAGGATTGTTTATATCTTGTCTTCTTTGAAGAGGATATAAGACAGGCATCCATTGCTGAACTAATATTTTTAGGAAGGGAATTTGAGGAGCTGAAACAAAAATGACAAGAGTCTACATTCAACTGACTGTCTGAAGTAGAATAAATACATTGACTCAATGAGATTTATGTTAAGTGCTGACTTAGCATTTATCAGTTGTTCCTAATGGTTTACTGTAGTTGGGACCAGCATTTGGATTTAGGCCTTCTAATGTCTAGAACATCTGTTAATAAATTAAAAACAAATAACTAGGTCATCAAAGCTTTTTTAAAAAAAGGCATATGAACTTTCTGCTCTTATAAGATAAATTATAGTAGGTATGTATTTGCTCTCTCTCAGAAATATACATTATATGCACATGACATATGAGGTTGGTCTGTGAACTACGTGACTGGAAACACCAATTTTTGAAAAGGATCCGTAAAAATTAATCTAACATTTGTGAGGATAAATTGGTTGAAATCAGTATTAAAGATACATTGGTCAGATAATTAAAGATAAAATTATCAAGTACATAGATCAAGTCTTGCTGAGGAAGATTCAGCATGATTTATGCAAAATTAAGTCCCACATTACCTTGGAGACTCCTTTGGAAGTGTCAGCAACCATTTGAATAAGGGTTATGTAGTAGGTATTGTATATTTGGCTGTTCGAAAGGCTTTTGACCAAATCCACCACCAAAGACTTCTGAGAAACCATGTCAGTTGTGGGACAATATTAGAAATGTGCTCATGAACAAGTAGTTGATTGAAAAACAGAAAATAACTAGAAATGAATGGGCAGTTCTCACAGTGGAAGAACGTAGTCAGCACTAAGGAGGACAGGTTTGCTAAATTATATAGTGTGATTAAAACAAAGTATTCCAGAAGTACCACTCCACATTGAGAATTGGACTTTAAATTGTCAATTAGGGTTCAGTGTAAGGAAGTGTAAAGTGATGCAAATGGGAGCAAAATATTCTAACCTGTATGCTGCTGGAATCTGATCTAGCAGTGCATTTCTTAATGTTCTTATTTGCATATACCTCTTCAAAGTATCATGCTTTTAAAAAGATATTTTATATAGAGAAAAAAGCACTTTAGGAAAACATAGGTTGAATACTGATAACTTAGAGTTAATGTATCATTTGATTTGCTTAAAAACCATCTTCATCCTGCCAAGAATTTATGTATATCATTAGAAAGTAGAAGTGGTTATGTTTCCTAAGCATTGTAAAAGAAGACCTGTATCAGAAAATAATGATATTTTCTCTATCTTTAATTAAAAATTATTGTTAAACATGTTTACCACTTCTGCCAGTAATATATGTGGACTCATCTGTACTGTTGGAATTGTGCCTAGTTGTGTGAATAGTTAAATTTGGTACAATGTCTAGAGATTATAAGCAAAATTATCTTCCATGCGTGACTGTCAAACAATTTCAGTGTCAGATATTATATTGCTAAAGATATTATCAAATAAAATTTTAATTGGTAAAAAGGGAAACTTTAGAGCTATCAGTTTTAATCTATTAAATTATTAGATTAATCAACTAAAGTATTGATTATTTAACAGCAGTCATGTATTTAAGTCTTTTACATCAAGTCTCTACTTTAAAATCTCAAGCTGAGCCTCATGTCCTTGCAAGATACTTTCAAGTCAAGTCTCAAGTCGGAGCCAGTTTCTGAAGTAAGGAATAGGATCCTTCTTGTTTCCCATTACTGAAGTTTCAAAAGATTTAGAAGGAAGGATTTTTCCCTGTACCGTAGGGGTGAGTCCTGCCTTCTGCTGTAAGGAAAGGTTTCAGAAGGCTCCTCTGATATGCAGCAAGGACAGGCTGCCAAGCAAACCTCAACCTTGCCTCAAGCCTGTTGCTTAACACGTTTGCTGCTCCCCTCCAAGAAATGGCCCAAGCTTTGGACTTGAGACATATTATCATGTGGCAAAAAGAGATGGAAGCATTGTTCCAAGTTGTAAGGTTTCTGGATGAATGTGTTATGTTACTGAATCAAGGGCAACAAGTCAGTCACTAAAAATATACAAGTCAAGAGGCAAGTTGAGTCAGTGTGTCATTTATTGGCAGGTCAAGTCCAAATTGAGTCAGTTGATTCAAGTCTACATCAGTGTTTAGCAAAGACAAATTTTAATGGGCAAAGGTTATTTTCATCTAGTTTCATTCATTTCTGCAAAGTAACAGCAAACCTTGATTATTTTAGTTCTGGTGTGTTAGGGAATTTGAAAGAAAATATAAAAGATAAACTCTCCTTCCCGCAGTTGAGTGTTACTGGTTTATTAATGTGAAAGTCCTGTACACATATCCTTGCGAAAAAGCCTGGTTGAATTCAGTGGGACTTCCTTATCAGTGATGCATATGTTTCTACTGTAAATTACAAAATGTCTCACATTTCCTACAGTAGCTTAAAAGATAGTAACATTAAACAACTGGTATTATGCAAATATATTCAAATAAAGCTGATCTGTTAGGAGACAGGTAGTTTATCAATTACAAATTTTGAAGCAGATCTCATCCCTAGAAACAAACAATTACATTGTATATACAGTGGGCACAATTGAGGAAAAGCTAGTCATGGCAAAGTCCTGTTGAAATCACTGCAACTTAATATAGCTTAGTTTAGAGGTAATTAATTTCCCGTCATTTTCTCTCTTACTGGCTCTACTTTGCAGTCACAATTACCAATGTCTGAAATGCTTACATTAGTATAATCTAACCTTCTTTGAATATATTTGGCTGTGATTCTTGTAAAAAAAAGTTACTTTTTTTCTACCAGTGAGTTGCCATATTCTGATTTTAATACAATAGACATAATTGCTACTCTAATAAATATGACTTTATTTAAATAGCATGACCCTGATCCCTGGGAATCTTATAGCGCTTTACAAAGGGAAAAGAGACTAGACAAAATAAGTTTTGTAAGATGTGCTAAGTTTAAAATGCTACCAGTTTTTGAATCCATAAGGTCTTTATTGGGTGTAGGTGTAGAGAAAAATTCAGCTGACCATGTTTGTACTGATACTTTTCTGACTTGGTTTGGTGCCTGAAGAAGAAAAGATACAGAGCAGGTGTGCAAATATTTTTACAAAACTCAAAAACTGTCCAGATTTTCTAGAAATCAGTGGTGTGGGAGAGAGGGGTATGCGTACACCAATGGAAGGCAGACATCTGTTCTTGCTGGAGTATCCTGGTCTCCCTCCATTTTCAGGAAGTCATGAACTGAGAAGTGCTAGAGCTCCAGCCTCCTTGGAAATAAAATAGGTACTGCACTGAATTGAGAGTTATCTGTGGTTGCTGATGATAGCTATTCAGGGATGAGAGAAAGGCATTGTGCATATGTACACTGACACTCCTTTTATTCATGCTACTTCATATTGAGGCTCAGGGAGAGGCAAGTAAGAAATAAAAAATTATAATTTTTTCACAAGTAGACACAGAGAAGGAAGACAATTGGGGTTAAAGGCAATCTGAATGATTAAAACTAGGTAGTGGAAGTGGAGTGGAAAAGAAAGAGAGAAGGAAAGAAGAGGATAGAGTTAAGAAGATGGAATTTTAAAATCATGGATAAAAGATGGATGACGGAGTATTCCATTTGTGTTTGTTGGAAAGAAAGACATAAGAAGTAAAAGTTTTGATTCAGATTAGTCCTATGTAGAAAAGTGGATGTGGGAAGAGAAATTTTCTCAAGCAATCTGGGTGCCAGTCATCAAATCTAATTTTTAAGTCACCGTTGGGTTTTTCTGTCCTCAGTGTAAAATGTAATTAACTGCAGCATAGAAAGTTGGTTTTTCTGTAAACCAATGCCTAGCATAGAACTTGCTGCAGGAAACTCAAGTTAAAATCTTTACTGAACAACGTATTCACTAGTTTGCTGTAGACAACACCACTCTCAGCCTCACCAAATTAATTTAGCTGCATCACAAATGCATATGCATAACTTGATTTCTCATCATGATGTTTGAGTTGAATTCACACTTGGAAGTTATTCTTCTTGAACTTGTGCAAATGATGTATGAACTTTTGCAAACAAGCCCGTAGGGTTATTAGGAAGCTAAGATTACAGTCTGAGAACTTTGGTAGATGCGTATGTGAAATTTGATAAACTGGAATAAATTTTAGATGATCTGTTGCAGTACTCACAGAGAGTTTTGTGACAGCTTAAGGACCAAGGTATTTATGGGTTGTACTCCACAAATTTCATTACGCAAGATTCTTAGTTGTTAATGGAACTCAGTTTAAAAGATAAGATTCTTTGAATTCTTTCCTAGTAAATTAAAAAAAAACTACATCAGGATTTTCTGTCACTTGATTCATAAGATTTCACAGAAATTTGATAAGGCAATAGCACAGAGAAGGTTAAAGGAAGAAGTAGATTTACCTTGAGTGACTGTAGTCATCTGCCGTTCATCTTGGATTGGGCAAAAAGCTTTCCGATCACAGGGAAAGACTTCCAGGCAAGATTGAATTCTAGCTGTTATTTGTTATTTTTTTCCTTATATTTTTAAAACTAATACACATGTTCCAGGACTCAGGGTCATTCCACATACTACATAGCAAGAAACATGGGTTGGCCACTGATTATATATTAATTGGAAAGGAGCAGCCGATGTTACTTTTTTAGACAGAATCAAAGGCCATTTCTGCACAAGATCAATACATCATAGTCACCTCAAATTCTTACTCTGCTGTCTGCACGTTGAACCATTTTAGCTTTCTAGTTTTCCTTGTGGTTCTGCATGTTTTCAGCTCCTAGAACGGTTCACTGCAGTTCACTGCCGTGAGAAACTGCTGTATATGAAAAACGAAAAAATTCTGATGTAAATCTCCCAAACTGGTTCTCCTTCAGTTTTCACCTACATGCAGAAACGTGGCATCGATTCACATTGCAGAAGCAGATGGCTATGGGCGTTACCAGGCTGTTCCTCCCATCATTTCCATCCCTATCTCTCTCTGCCCATCAAAGACCAGCCTGCTGTCATTACTGTCTTTATGCGTTAAACAGACAGCTGGAAGAGAGTGGATCTGGTAATGGACTGTTAAGACGTGTTTTTTTCCATGTATCAATGAACATACATACCTATGCACAAATGTAGAATTGAAGAGATGTGTTAAAAATGTGTGCGTTTTTTTAAAAAACAGACCAATCAGTGATGGCTGGGTGGAGTGAGGGAGGGGAGTGGGAGTGGCCAAGGACTTGCTGTTGCGGATGCAGCAACCACTGTTCTCCTCAGTAGTATGATGTAAATGGGGGGTACAGACAGCACAGTTTCTGAATTTCTGAATTCAGTTTCTAATCGGAGTATAAAAACTCCTCTCTTGACATGTAGTGAACAGTTCCTCTCCTCTTGTGCAGAAATGGCCAAAGACTTTCTGATTCAGCCCTCTGTTTACAGTAGTAACCAAATGGATGCCTTGGGAATCTCTCATCCAAAGTACAGAGACAACTGCTCTGCTCTTACATATTAATTGCCATAATCTAGCACTCGGAGAAGTAACTGCCATATCAGGAACAAGTATAATGGGTGCACCAGCTTCAACTAGCCAAAGGTACTATTAGTTGCAGATACCACCTGGCCATTTAAGTATAGAGCTCAGTCCAGGAACATCCTTAGATTATGAATATAAGAGAAAAAAAATGTAGTTTTACCTTCAGAAAACAATTGAGGTGAACATGATTCTATGTTGATTTGTTGTGTAAAATAAGCTTCAAACTAATATCAAATTTGCCACCAGTTCATGGCAAAACAGTTTGGAATGGTGTTTAACTGGGGGGGGGGATAAGAATGTCATTTGGAAAACAGACTGAAGCTGGAAAATGGTAGAAGGGAAATAACAGCTTTTCTGTTTCATTATTCTAAAATAATACATATATTTTCCTCACTTGTGTTTGTCATATTTATATTTAACGTTTCCTCAAAGTAACAAAAGAACAAAGAAAGAGCTTGGCTGGATCAGAGCAAAGGTCCTTTTAGTCTAGGGAAGTTGTCCCTCTACATTTATGGGTTTGACTTTCATAGCTTTGATTACTTATAAGTTTCTTCAACCCCTATCCTGCCACCTTGGGTGCTGCTTTTCTAGGGGAACCTTCCCTCTCCCCAGCTCTGATCAGGCCCTGTAGCCCTTTAAAAACCCACTTCTGGTCCTTCTCCCCCTCCTCCACCAGCTACTACCTGGCCAGTTATAGATGGCTCACAGCCCAATTTATCAGCACCGCAGACCCTCTCCTGATGCCCCCCAATACCCAAGGAAGGAGATGAGCAAGAGAGAGAAAATATAGGTCCACCATGCCAACCCACTCCCTTCTTTCCCTGACCTGGTTTGGAAGCTGAGCGCTTATTATTTCCACCATGCTTCGTCCCCCTTCACACACACACACACACACACACATTTTGAAATTTGTGATTTTTCCACTTTTGTGAAAGTCATGTGCTCCAACCCTAGAAAATTGTGGAGGGCCAACTATATTGTTTTCCAGAGTCGCCAATCACATACTTTTAGGAAGCCCTCAAGAAGATGATGAGGGCAATACAATTTTGCTACTAATAACAAGTGGTTAATCTTACCCTGAAATTTCCTATACCTTGCCAGCTTACCTGGCTTTCCTGTCACTGCTCTCATTTTCTCTGTTTCTGAATGCAGCTGCAATATTTACCATTTCCCTAGAGAAGGGTAGGCAAACTGTTGGCCTTGGGCTTCATGTGGCCTTTCCTGGCTGTTTTTGAGAACCTTTGCCCTCATTCAGCCTCCCTTGACTAGCACTAGCCGTTTACTAGCCTGTGATGGGATGTTGCCTCCTCTAGAATTGGCTGTTCATCTTTTAAATAGGTTACAAGACACCCCCCCTCAGATCTGAAATCTTCAGCCACGTTCTTTCTCTCTTCTCTTCTCTCTCTCTCTCTTTTTCTTTTTTTTCTTTTTTTTTGGTAATTTTGCATTTTGTTTTGTTTTGTTTGGTAAATCTGGTGATTTTAACGGTCTGCTTTGCTGGGTCTCAGGGACAGTTGCCCACCCTTCACCTAGAGTGAGGTCAGGAAGGACTGTCCTTGCATAAACTGACTTTATGATGTTAAATCATCTTTGAAGCCAATTACAGTTGAAATTGGGATACCTAAGGACAGGCTGTCTCCATGCATGCCTCCCCAGGTACAGAATTTTTCTGTAGAGGCCCTCCTCTGGAAGACCTTGTCATTTGAGATGTGGTTGCCAACTTAGGTCCACTTGATGGTGGCTCTGTGACTGAAATGCTCTTCTCAAGAGTAGTGCTGTCATTTTGGTGCCTGGTAATTTTGATGAGCTGTCTAATTCTCTGACCTTTTATACTGTCATCTCTAAGTGTTTTTATCATGTTGAAATTTGGTTTATTGTAATTTTAACTTTTTAAAAGGGTTGTGAGACTTTGTTGTGGAAGACGCATAAATCCATTTAAAAATTAGAATGACAGTAATATTCTGTAGTAGACATCTAAGGCCATTTCCGCACTAGCCTGTTATAGCCGGTCCCTCCTGAAACTGCAAACCCTAGGATTCCAGAGGATGTTGAAAGTGGAATTGTAGTGCTGTAACAGGCTAGTGCGGAAATGGCCTAAGAACTCCAGGTGAAAAAAACTTGCAAGGTTTGTGAGAAGTACAGTTGTCAGGGAGGTCAGCCAGACTTTTTGATGACATGACACCCCTCATTTTCTGCTTAGTAATGGAGCAGCAAAATTCGGGAAGGGGCATTTCAGCTTATTCCTAGAATGTAATGATTCCATTTAGCTGTCATTCCCTTTGTGTCCAGGTGTAATTGCTATTGCTATAATAGCCAAAATGGCACTAACCAATGGCAGAACTTAGAAATAATATATAAAAAATAAATTTTTATACTTAACATTTCAACAAAAAATTTAAAATTAATTAATTTTTAAGTGTTAACTACAATAGTTTTTTTTTTAGTAACAAACAGGATTTCATGTTATTTTTATTTATTTTTATTTTAAAATAAAATTAAATGTTCCTTGTGTGTGTGCGAGAGGGTAATTTGGGGATGTTTTTGGTCATTTTTTGATAGACCAATCATAATAACGAGCCAGTGTGGCACAGTAGTTGGACTAGGTCTCTGAGAGATCTGTCTTTGAACCCCTGGTCAGTCATTAAAACCCATTAGACAGCCTTAAGCAATGCATACTCTCTCAGCCTCAAAGGAGGGCAATGGCAATCTCCCTCTAAACAAATCTTGGGTGCATCCAGGCTGATTGAAAACTCACAGGTTTTGTTCTTGTTCTTTCCAGTTTTAAGCTAGGTTAAAATAAACCAGCGGGTATAAAAAGTCTCTGATTGAACTGGGAGCTGACAGAAAGTATTGTGGGATAAATAAAATATGGATCTCAAAAATAAAACAGGAACAAAATTTGAGATTTTCTGGTCTTTTTAAATTAGTCTGGATGCTTACCTTGACAAGAAAATCCCATGATAGATTACTTTAGGATTGCCATAAATGAGAAACAACTTGAAGGCACACAACAATAACCATCAGTAGTAATAATAGTAATAACTAGCATGTATACCTGGCATTGCCCGGGATTTTATTTTCTTATAGGTAATACATTAGAAATATTTGAGATCATGTGTCTCTTATTCCCCAAACTGTCTTGTCGAGTACCTGTAACTTTTCCCCATATTCCCCAATCCAATTTGTGTTCAGAGTTATTAACACACAGAGGTTGGGTTCCTAAGGGAATACACTGTCCTCATCCTTGCTACTAGGCCTTATCTGCAGGTTATTCAAGGCAGACACAGTTGACTGAGGCCCAAGAGCCCTCTGGCTGAGAATTTTAGAAGCCCCTCCCTAAACTGCAAATCCCAGGATTTCATAGAGTCTTCTTAGGCAGTCAATCATATGAGGTCTTCGCCTGACGCAGACAAACAGACAAACTTTGACTTTTATATATTAGATGAGTTGCCTCATTTATGTATGTTTTAGTGACATTCGTGTTGTGCCTTTCCTCCAGTAATCTCAGAAGTCCATTTAGTCTTCTCAACAGGGAAGTTAGATGGAGATACAGCAACTTACCTGTGGTTGCTCAATGAATTTCATAGTTGAGATTTCTCTCTCTCTCATTCACACAGAGAGAGAGAGAATGAGAGAGAGAGGTTTCTTGGATCTAACTGGATCACTAAGGCCACTGAACTAACTCTCTGTCTTCTGAATACTGAAGATGAGGAATGGATAGTGAGCAATAGCCAAAGTTGGAATAGTTACTCTGAATGAACAAAATAATACCAGTGTTCTTGTAAATAGTATAAAAGGAAGACATTCAAAGTAAACCTCTCTCTCTTTCTTTATTCTTTTCTTTAGGGCACCTGAGCATAAGTTGGCTTTGTCTACAGCCATGTTCTTCTGTAAGTTCCTTGTTGCAGTGGTCCGTGAAACAAGTATGGCATCCATTACACGATCTGCATGGGACCAGGTAAGCAAGCTGTTTCTTTTGGATCAAATTCAGTACTTTCAATGCTTAACTGACATAATATTTTTGGTGTTTTAAATTATTAGCTTCAATGACAAGCTGACCAGGTGCCTAAGCCCCCCCCCTTTAGTGCATGGTAGCTATTTTTCTTTAGACAGTCCTTGAATCGTTAAACAACTGAATTCTGTGGGTAAGATAGCTGCAGCACTCATGAACCAACACAGTACTAAGAAATGGGAATGCTAGCTGCATGCAACGTAGCCAGGCAATTGGATCTCACTTGTGGAGTCATTATAAATGTTATCTTTAGGCCAGAGCTTTCCAAACCTTTCATGTTGGTGACCACACTTTTTAGAAATGCATCATTTCACAACACAGTAATTCAGTTTTACTAGCAAACCAGACATTAAACTAACCCCTTGTAAGAAATACGAACACATGCATAAACTGCAATAACGAAATCTGTGGGGACACAATATATCTCATGAAAACCTTTCATATATTTTTAAAAATATATGATTTATAAATAACAATATACATTTCCAAGATGGCTGTCATTTATGAGTAAAAATATGTAAACATGTGCGGGAATTTAAAAAATGAATGAAACCAGTAATTACTTGTCATTTTAATGAGATGTGTGAGGTTGATAGGATGAACACGGCTTTTCAATATTTGGTGGAATAGTAGATGAAGACACTCCTATTTTCTCATGAAGCATTTTTCGGCTTCCATATTTCAGCAGGGAAAGACCCCAGTGAGGGCAGCAGTGGCAGGAGAGGGAGGCCCCTCCCCAGGCCTGGCCTTCTGCCATTGCCCTCAGCAATGAAAGACTCCAGTGAGGTTGAAAGCAGGGGGAGAGGCAGCCCGCCCCGATTCTGGCCCACTACTATCGCCTTTGCCAAGGAAAGAACCCAGCGAGAGTGGGAGTGGCAGGCCAGGCTCAAGTGGGGGGGGGGTCTTTCTCAGCTTGGGGAAGTGATACACCTACACACTTCAGGCGACACACTAACGTGTTGCGACACACCATTTGGAAAGCCCTGCTTTAGCTATACAGGAAAAAAAAATGACTCCCACATGACCCAGGTACCATTGAAAGGATGGCAGAGTGGGAGAAAATGTGAGTGTCCCACTTGGGTCTGACTGAATCAAATACAGGATGGTTCCTGTTCAGACTGAGCAACTTGTAACCCATCAGCTTGTGTCTCGTCAAGCCATATTCACATCTGACCTTGTTTGCTGGCTTACCAGAGGCATAATAACTTCACATTTTAGCAGCCTACTCCAAACAATAAAAGAAGTTATAGAGTAATCAAGTAGGCAACCATACATGGCTGATGAAGCTGGATTTGTTTTGGAGGGTCACAAGTTTATAAATGCAGCCTTAGTTTTTACAGAGATCAGCAAGAAATGTAGAATCTCAGTTGGTTTACTTTCATGTGTGAAAACACTGGAACACTGGTTTCAGCAGAAAAGTGGTTTAAAAGAAACATTTCAAGAAATGTGCTGCTATATTTTTCAAAGGGAGGAAATTGTGAATTAATATGTATAAATAATGTCTAACTGCAGACTGCACAAGGGAAAAAGTGAAGCATTTATTTTATTTATTTTAAAGTTGCCATCCTAACTATACTTAATTTGGAAGTAAGTCCTAAGGAAACTAATTGTATTCACTTCAGAGTGATGGTTAGAATAGAAATGATATTCTGCAGTTGTTCAGTTACCACAGGGAACTGTGGTCTTCCATTTTCTCCTGGACTGGGGGAAAAAGGCAAGTTATAGCTACCTTTTTCATGCTCCCTCCTTTTTTTCTTTTTTCTGGGTTCCCTTTCTTTGTCTTGTACCATGGTCTAACAGCTTCTGTCTGGGATTGCCACTGGCCTTGACAGTAACCTGACACACAGCATCTGTACAGGTGAAGAGTTATCTGCAATGAAAAGTTTAATTTTTTTTAAAAAAAATGTCAAGCTAATGTGCTGTTGCAGAGACAGTAAAAAAAAAATCAAAAAATCTACCTGGTGCAGAAATATGCTGAACAGCTAAAAACAATAAAGAAACTTGTGGCACTTTGATAATTCACAAATGTGTTGTGGTGTAAACTTGCATGGATGCATGAAGTATTACCCTGAGTTGGCTGATGCATACAAATACCCAGGAGTACAAGGAGGGGAAATGTAATTATACTGAGGCCTAAAAGCATGCGGTACAACAAAATAGTTGCACTACCAATAATATTGAATGTTGTCAACTCAGAAAAAAAATATGTTTCTAGAGGGGAAAATAAAATTATTCTGGAGAAAAAAAAGGAGGAGGTTGGGGAGGAGGAAGATGAACTAATCTAAAGTGAGCAGCAATGGATGCCTAAATGAGTTTGCAGCGAATTCATTTTGAAATGAAATATGTCAAAGCACATTTGATGTACAAAATAAAAAGCCCTGTGATATCTTGAACATGATCAGTTTGTTGCTATGAAAATATTGACAAAAGGCAAATGAATGGCCTTCATTTGGCATTATTATACTTGGCCAGCTTTAGTACTTTTCATATGAAAGGCAACACTCTTTCTGAATGTGATGTTAACACATTCATTACAGAACTGCAACAGAATATCACATTTAAATCCCAAAAGATTTCCTATAAGACAGACTTAGAAATAGCCTGTTATCCAGTGGCTTATGATGAGCAACAGTTCCATCAAACACCTGTCAAGGAACCTTGGTTCAGCCAAAAGGTTTGTTCTGGTTTCTGACTTAGCCCACACATTTACCACCTTTGCTGACGGATACCTTTGTGTCTACAAATTATTCCCTTCTGTTCAGCTTTAATATTGCTAATTTAAGTTTAGTAACAGTCATCTACCTCATATTAAACCTCCTGGCCAAGCTTTGGTGACTGTACAAAAAACAGCAGGCTCATCTGGGACCAGAGTTGCAAAGTTCCTTCAATTCAGGCTTTTCAAGAACCAAATGAAGATCTTGTCTGAAAGAACCACAGAATTCTTGGGCTACCATCTTCTCCTCTCTAGGCCCCTGAGCTTCCAAGAAGAGTCTTAACAGGCCTGGCTGACAAGATACAGAGTTTCTCACTCACTGTTTTCTTAGTCCCCCTTTTGGTTCCTCACAGTCCATTGTTCAGTAATAACCACCAAGGCCTCTGGAGCATCTGATTGTACTATATACTGTTGTGAGTTGGTACACATAAACACACATGCATACATTTTTAATTAAAATAAAATTTGATAGAAACCAAAATACAGCTTCCTAAATATTTTGTTGCTTCCTGTTCACCTAACAGACGGTTAAGTCATGAGACCCTAAAGTCTTAACTGTTTTTAATTTTTTGTTAATTTGCTTTGTACTCTGTCCTTCACCATAGGAGTATGGAGCGACCATCAATCTCAATTAGGTAGTTGTGCTGACCCTTTAGAGTAATTGGATAAGCTAACCCTGTGAATTGCATCTTGGTGTCCCTTGGAACCTTAGAAAATTCTGCAGAATGGTAAAAAAAAACATGTTTTTCAAGTGTTGAGAAACTGTGATAAGAATAATTCTGGACTGATGAAAGTCTTCACAGTTCAAGACTTAGGCCCTTTCCGCACCTTACCTTTTTCCGGCGCTGGGGTGCAGGGATTGTGCGAGCAGCCTCCGGCGAGAGGCTCTCGCGTCCCTGCTGCTTCAGCTCCACACGAGCTGCCTGCTCACATGAGAGCCCCACCTCTTCCTTCCACAGTGCAGCCTGGGACTTTCCCAGGCTGCGCTGGGGCAGGAAGCATGACCAGCACAGCTCCGGAGGCTCCGCACACCAGGTAAGTGCGTGCAGGGCCCGGGAGCAATGCGCAATTGTGAGTGCATCGTGCAGATCGCTCCTCACAATCACGCAACACTCCAGGCACCCTTTTGCATGGCAAATACCATGCGGAAAGGGCCTTATTCTGTGCGAAATTTGCACACAGTTGTTTGGGGGGGAATCAGCATTTCTTGGGTAGGAAACACCATTTTTTACATGGAAAATAATATTTCAACACAGAAATATTAATTCCTGCACAGAAGATACTGTTTTCTGCACAGAAAATGCTACTTTCTATGCAGATCGATCATCTGCAAATTTTACACAGAATAAATCTCCAATTACAGCATTTTCTGTGTGGAAAATAGCCTTTTTGATGCAGGAATATTTCTGTACTGAAGTACTATTTTCCACACAGAAGAGGCTATTGCCTACACAGAAGATACAAGTTTCTGCATAAAACAACCATGTTTTTTATTTTTTAAAATTGCTCAGATTGCTATATTCAAGAAAAAATCTGCTTAAGAGTCTCATCCCTAGTGCCCCTCTCAAATAAAGTCTGGATCTCAGGCTACTGTTAAATTTATAGGAATAAGAAAGTAAGAAACATCAAAACCAGAAACACCCTAATTTCTGTGTGTACTTCAATCACTGAATTGTTGTTTTTATGTTTCCACCTGCCCCATGGAATGGCTAGTCCTTATTTTAATATGACATTGTCAAATACAGATAGTTTATGTATAGTTGTCTATACAAGTAACTGATGAACCTTCACACATATTTTCCCCCCTAGTTTCCCAGTCCAACTATAATTCACATGCAAATGCATATCAAGGAAATAAATATACTTTTAGTTGCCACAGTCAATATGTAGCTTGCTCCGGCAATCATATTGAGTCCAAGCTTTCCTCCCTAATTTGTTGGTGGAGAGGTTGATGAAGACACCCCAGCAGTTGTGCGACAGCCCATGCCCTCTCCCTAGTTCCAAGGAAGGGTGGATGATTTTAAAGTTAAAGGAGAGCAGATTCCAGTTGAACTTATTGATGGTAAGAGTAGTTCAGCAGTTGAACTAATTGTCTTGAGAGGTGGTGGGTCTCTTCTAGATATCTTGAAAAATATGTTGGACAGCTACCTGCTGGGGCTGCTCTAGATGGAGATTGTACATTGAGCAGAGGATTAGATTCAGTGGCCCAGTGGTCTCCTTCTGACTTTATAATTCTATAAATATTGCTATTTATACATTTAGACTGTGTAGTTTTAATAGTACTTGGCTGCTCTGCATGCCAAAGTGCCTTTAATACTGTGGCTACACAGGTACCAAAGCAACAAGTCCTAGTAACCCTATCCAGCTCTATACTTGGAGTAAGAGATAGTCCAGTTTTGTGGAGGCACAATACAGGATCGGTGAGTGACAAGAGAGGGACTGGGTCCAGGTGATCATAATTGTTTGTTGTAGCTGTAGTAGTAGTAGTAGTAGTAGTTGTGTACCTTCAAGTTATTTCTGACTTATGGCAAGTTGTTTCTGACCTTTGGCAACCCAAAGGTGAACCTGTTGTAGGGTGTTCTTGGCAGGACTTGTTCAGAGGGGATTTGCCTTCCTATGAGGCAGATAGAATGTGGCCTGCCCAAGGTCACCCAGTAGATTTCTGTGATTTAGAGGGGATTTGAACCCTGGCATCCAGACTTATAGTCCAAAGCTCAACCACTACATGACGCTTGCTCTCCATAATTGTTGGCCAGGCTACCATATCATAGACTTATGGCATTCCATAAGTATACCATAGTTCATGCTGTGTATGATTTGATCGTAGATATTTCCTGTTAAAGGGGATTCCAGGTGGCTGGAGTGTGAAAGTTCCTAACCTGAAACACTAGAGCAGTGGTTCTCAACCTGTGGGTCCCCAGATGTTTTTGGACTTCAGCTCCCAGAAGCCCCAGCCACTATAGTCAATGCTCAGGGCTTCTGGGAGCTGAAGTCCAAAAACATCTGGGACCCACAGGTTGAGAACCACTGCACTAGAGAGTCACTGCCAGTCAGAGTAGTCAAAGATTCAATAAATGAACCACTAATAAGGTAGCTCAATGTATTCTTAATAAGTAAAAGGAGAAGCTTGGAATTCTCTGCTTCAGATATTTGGTACCTTAATGGCACATTTTCCACTTAGGACAAGTAGGAGCTATAGAACACAGCTGTAGCTAATCAACAGTTCAAACCACAGTACAGCATTTTGTTTATGTTGCAATACTGTTTGGTAACAGGAAGACATAAGCTAGTTGCAGTCATAAAATACAGTTTGATGTGACACATTAATAGCCAATTCAAATGCCATTGAACTCAATTGGGAATAGAGATTATTCAGTTGATAGGTTAGATATTTTGATAAAAACATTTTGATTCATTGAAAATATATCCTAGAATGTTTGTCATTTTGCCCAGCCCCTTTTATTCAATTCAGCCACTTGTTCACTCTGCTCATTTAATGGATTCCAGGGTTTAGCTGGTATGTACCTTCCTAGTTTATTCCACGAACAGTAATCAGTAGGGGAAGCAAAAAGATGATGAATTACTAAGCTCTTTCCCATGATGTTTGCTAGTGGGACCCACTGTGGATTATATGCAGTTTGAGTAAGATAATGAAAAACCTACTTTTTCCTTCCATTGTAAGAGTGTTGGAGGTGAGTGAGTGGGTCGCTGAGTGACTGGGCAGGTTCCCTAATGATCCTTTGATCCGAGACAAACAACTGGAACAGCAACAGCACTGAGTGGTAGAATGCATTCTAGAACCAAGGAAACTCCTGTGCCAAGGAAAGATACATAACAGAGGAATAACAGGTATCATCAGTCCTTATCATTGCATCCCCGTGCTGGATACTGCTGTGCTTGTCGCATGGTTTTCTTCAGAGCTTGAAAGTTACTTTTGGACTACTGCTATTATACTATCTCAAAAGATACGGCGTCCCTAGGAAGATGAACATACTGATTTACATGTTTGCAGTCTGCATGGCACAGGGGTTGGGGGCATCTTGGCCTTTATTCTCATTGAAGAGTTGCCTAGTTGATTATGGAAGGGCAAGAGAAATGTAGGGGCAGTGAGAAGTAATTGAGAGAGGGTCACCCAGATGTCCTTCCATTTTGAATTTCCCAGCCCCTTTCTGCCTATTTTAGTTTTCTTGTGATCTCTGTATTTAGAAAATAATATAGTTATGACAATAGTTGCTGATCCAGTAATATGGCACTGTACTGCAGTGTTGTCTACAATTACTGATTTGTTCCATTCACCTTATCCTTATAACAAATGATGTCATTATGATTTGGCTAGCAAAATCTATAGATATACCATAGTAGAGAGTCCTATAATCATTTATTATGATTAAGTACGTAGAAATTTGCCCTATACCAAGTTGATATACCTATGCCATTGGTCTTTCTCTCAGTATTGTCTACAGTGACTGCTTGCAGCTCTCCAGGGTTGCAGACAGCAGTCTTTTATCTGGCCTACATGGGGATTTGATCTGAAAGATATTTGGATGTTTATAGAAGGGGCTTTCTATGTAGGGCAAATTTATCTTGACCCCTCAGTGAGGTAGATCCTACATGTCTGGGTAAAGCAGGGCTTTTAAGACAGTGTGTGATTTCCTTATCATAGTGTTGTGTCTGAGGTATTTAGGAGTCTGTGTGCTGAAGATGACCTATTAAAAGTGGCCATGTTGAGATGAAACAGGTAGCAACAAGGAATAGGCCTTGATACCTCTATCCTGAAACATCTCTATTACTGGCTAGGTATGAAGGTATTCTGCGAAGCTTTTAAGGTTGGCTTTATTCGTGTTTTTATGTCCAGGTGCTCTATGTTTCTTCTTAATCTTATTTTATGATTTTTATTGCACTTGTTTGTTTTAATGGGTAAGCTGCTTGGAGATTTCTGATGGAGATTTACTTACTTATTAAAATGTTAGTTTATCACTGTGACAGAGTTCTGGGGGTATGGCTATCCTGAGTGTCAGAGCAGCCTAAAAACAGGTTGTCAGGCAACCCAGCCTAGTAGTGTAAGAGGCTGATGGCTGGGAGAAAAAGACAAACAGTAATTGTCATTGTGAGTCCTTAGGTGAGAAAGAGCTCTAGAATAAAATTCATCAGTCAAGCAGGGATGTTGCCTGTGTCGGAAGGGTTTAATTATCAGGGTAAACCTAGAGAGAGGCAGAAGAGTAATTAAACCATTATAGAATCTGGTCAGAAAGTGTGACCTAGATTTGGGGTTGAGCCTTTTGTGAGACTGTAGCCAAAGGGCTGTTTAGGATACTTGCGCTTATATGAAAGTTGATAGATATAAGACAACTGACTAAAAGTACTCTGAAGAAATTGTGTTAACTTTGACCTGCATGTGAATTCTAATATTTTGTTCTGTATGTTATCGTAATAAATAGTACAGTTTATTTTTATAAATACTGATTTGGCTGAAAAAACACAGTACCATAGAACTATAAAGGGGTTCAAAATAACCTTTGAAAGGCCTCATCCTTTATGCAAAGGTGGCGTTATAAAGGGGAAGGCAGAGCTGTGTGAGAAGACAGGGCACCTTATCAGATAAGGGAGCAGCTGTACCAGTCTGAGAGGGAAAGAAATAGGCCCTGTCACAATCACCTTTCAACTTGCTAAGGTACCCAAGGCAATGTACAACAGATAAAAGCTTGTAAAATGTTCTTTAAAAATAAACTCAAGCATTTTTTTAAAACCAGTTTTGAAAACATACAGTTAAAACAGTTCCAAAACCCTACCTTGATTTTACAGACCAAAGACCCACAAAGCCTATCGGAAGCTTAGTAGGGACAGATCCAACCTGACTTCCTTGGGAAATAGTTCCACAACTGAAGTGCAGCTGTGGAAAAAGCCGTGTTTTATAGTGGATGGCACACAGCAAGGCCCCCGTTTCAAGATTTCAAAGTCCAGGCAAGCTGATAAGAGAAGAGTTCTTTCAGATATTTTCACCTCAATCATTTAGGATTTTATAGGTCAAAACCAACACCTTGAATTGAGCTTGGAAAGTAATTGGAAGGCAGTCTGTTGGGGAGAGGGAGTAAATGCCAGTGATATGTAGTCTCTGAATCATCTACCAAATAGCAATCTGGCTATTGCATTTGGCACGAAGAGGAGCTTCTGAGCGCATTTCAAGGAGACCCCTACCTAGAAAGCATTACAACAGTCCAGTTGGGACGTAATTGAAAAATGAATCACTCTGGCCAAACCCACTTCCCCAGGGGGGAGTGCAGCAGGTACAACAACCAAAGTTCTGGTTCTGCACAGATTTCCCCCTTGTGCAGGATATCACTTCGCTGGAAGAGATCCCCTTTCTTCAGTGTAGGGCTTTCCTGACCAGTAGACATAAACTGGGAATAGGTATAAACTATGTTGTGTCAGATTTTTGGAGTCTTATCTTTCTTCCTTAGAAAAATATATGAATACTTAAGAATGAGTTAGAAAAGTTTTTTTCCCCTCAAAAACGTCACTTTTATGGAAAAAGTTTAATTTTAAGTAGGGCATGAAAGGGTTGCTGTATCCTAATTCAATTTATCTTTGGTTTTGCTGTTGACATATTAAAAAAATTTTTTTTGGTTGCCTGAGCAACTATGCTTACATATATGTGTACTAAAAAAGAGGTTATATAAAAAGGTATATTAGGTCGTTATGGTAACTCCTTCATTTTGAAAACATCAGTGTGCCACTTAAGGGCATTGCTGCTTCTTCAGTCTTGTCAATGATTTGATTTGCAGATCAGATAGAATATATCTAACTTTAACTTTTTGAATCTGATGTGGTTTGTTGGAACAGCAATACAACCTTACAATCCTTTTTCTTCCAAAATTTTGTACAGTGGGCTCACTTTTGGGAAAATATATTGCAACATTGTACTACTTTGATCCATGTAACTTACATTATTTGTAACTGAGATATATCCCTTTGCGTTCAACATGATTGGGTTATAACAGAAAACTCCATTGTGACATTTTACAACATGTTTTTACATTCTGGATTGTGCCCCATAATCACAGGATGGATCACACCTGAGCAATATGTTACCCACTAAGCTGAATGCAGCCAACTAGCTATGCTTTGCAGCTTGGAAGTTTCTGGTGATGGTTTTCTTGGCCTTTGTTTGTCATTTTCTTAGTGATCTGCCATGGTAGCTGATGGATACGTTTTGGTCCCAAGTTGTTCAAGTGTGCTATAGGCCAGTATAGGCTCCCAATGTACATGGGAGCAATATGCTGACCTATTTAAAAAGGGCTTGTTTTACTTCTCTGTCATAATTAGTTTTGGTAGGTCACAGCTCAGAGAAAATGCTTCTCTCTTCAACAGCTTGAACAGTAAGAAAACAGATGGAATAGATGGATAGAACATTATGAAAAGGGCGGGAGAGGTTCTCTAGAGAAACTCAGTTTGGTCTGTGTTCAACTTTCTTCATTAATTACAAAAGTTGCCAGGTCAAAGTCTGCTGAATATGCTCTTTAGACATAATCCTTCAACAGCTTTGCATCAATAATAGTCACTGTAGCTGTAGTCATTTTTTTCCCTGTCCCACTCCTCCTTCTGTTATCCACTTCCACAGCCTCCTCTTCCTCATGCTGTGAGAGTATTACTTGCTCTAATAGGCAGGCAGGAAGCAGCCTAATGGAGAGTGCAACTGGAGAAGCCACAGTACAGCATGTTTGGTGCTACAAAGATCTTGAAGAGACCTGCAGACAATCTGAATTGTAACTTTAGAATTTTAACCTTAATATATGCCAAAAGTTATTGAGGGCAGATGAAGTGAGCAGCTATACAGAGCTTCAGAATTTGTTCTCCCTCTTATCATAAACTGCCTTATGCATATATTCAGGCTATCTTCTCATTGAATGTGGTCTTGTATTTGTGGTATTTTTCCCCATTTCAGTTTTTATTCGTTCATATAGACCTCTTATTTTGGCCTCAAATAGGCTGTCATAAAATCACCTCTGGAAAGATGGAAATACATATTTTCCTGGCTATTAACTAACTGCACTCTTCTCCTTCTTCTTCCTCCTCTCTCTCTCCTCCTGTTCTTCTTGTTCTTCATCTTCTTCTCCACTTCTTCCTCCTCCACTCTCCCTCTTCTCCCCACTTCCTCCTTTTTGATAGCTATACTGTTTCTACTTTGCCTTTATTTTGTCTCTTAGGGAGATACCAGATTTCAAAAGGTTAATTATTGATGCAAGAGGTAGATAACTTCTTGCATTGACTCTAATGTACATGTATCTTACTAAATACACATACATGGATGCAAAATGCCAGCATGCTACTTCCCATCTGCCTTCACAAATCATCCATGTAGAAAGTGTAAGGCTGAATGTATTTGTGTTGTGTCTGTTCCATAATAGCTTCCTTTAGATCCATCTTGCCTGTCTCCCCACCACTGCCATTAACTGTCAGGTTAAGTCTGGAAGAGAACTTTCAGCAATGTGCAGGACACATAGGGCAGAGAGTTGCTCAGAGAGTAAAGCTTGTTGTGAGGATGCTGTATTACATGTACTTGTGTGAAAGGCTGGAAATTTTGGAAAAATGACAAGAAGTAGGCATATAAACTATTAAAACAATAAAACTTGTGACCCACTAAAGGCAACACACCATCACATTCATTCTGGCCTGATAAATAGTTGACAATATCTTTTGATTTTGCTTATGTGTTTGCCTGTGACTTGATGGATTATGAGTTCTTGTGCAGTTCTGGGAGAAACAGTTTTATTATTTTAATTGTTTCTCTGTTTATATTGTATTGTATCTTCAAATCCTCCAAAATTTTGCACATGTAATACTTCTAACTCAGCTGTCATGGTCACTGAAACTTGTGGGTTCAAACATCAGGTGATTCTTTGTCCCTGTTGTTTTTGCTTTTCAGCTTCCTCTGACCCTACTATTTACAATCCCAGTACCATAAATATATGAAGTGGACACTGTTCATGAAACTATGCTAGAATAAAATTGATCAGCCTTTTAAGGTGGTGTGTGTGTGTGGGAATAGCCTAACACAGCTTTCCCTCTAGAAACCTGTAACTGTTTCTTTATATACAACTTCATCCCAGAACATGGTCTTGTTGAGTCTACCCTTCAAGAGTAGACAACAAGAGCTGTTGTCAGCCTGGCACTCTTTTCTTCCAAACCCCTCACCCTGAGATTTTACTTATCGTGGAGATCCTCTGAAACAGATGTGTCACATTGAGCCCTGTGATTGGCCATCTCAAAGAGAAAGGGGGTTAAGAGGAAGACTGCATAAATCAAGCTGCTATTCATGAATATGGCCTTGGCTTTTTGCGAATTTTTCTGTGAACTGGGGTTATGTTTCAGATTTTGTAACATAACCCAGATAGCATTACAAGATTTGAGATTTTCTTGACATATGCAAAGCACAGCTCTAATCAACATAGGAAGATTAGTGGTTTTAGAGATGATCCATGCCCTGTGTACATATATGAGGCTTGGCAAAGCCTATAGATTTTGACAGAACTCTATAGGATTTTCCCACCTGTTGCTATAGCATTCTTGGGGGCTGGAGAACTTCTGGAGTGACATGAAATATTGCAAAATTACCATCTGAAAGAAGCAGGTACTTTATAAATACATACCTGTATAGCAGAAAATTTTGTATTCTCATTGAAATGTCTTCCATGCCATGCTGTCTACTGTCTGTTTCTCATCATCTTCATTAGTCAGCAATCAGCTACAAAATGGTGGCAAGGGTAAAGAAGACACTTTTTGAAAACCTCATCAAAAATCCAGACAACAGAAGAAATGTTCACTAAAAAAAAGTGTATGACAGTTTTAAACTAAGAGTAATAATCGTTTTGCTCCTCAATGTTTTCTGTGGATGATTTACTTAACGTGTTTTACCATGCTACCCTAATGTGACCCACACTGTGATGATCAGTTTGCCCATAATATGATGATCAGTATGCTCATATGAAAATTTACTGAAATGTAGCATGCATCCTACTTATTCAGGATAAACCAATGACAGTGAGTGAGGTTATTAAAGTATACTTTAGGGAGCACATTTTAAAAACAACTTATATTTGACTCTTTAATATGTTTTCCCAGGGCAGCAAACAATGTCTGGAACAATCCAGTGTAATTTAGTATTAACTATGATCTGAGGGAAAGTAATGGGCTGCAGTGGATTTGGGCTGTAATCCCTATACTGTCTGGGAGTAATCTCAGTTGAAATAAGTGAGATTTTCTAAGCAGACATGGACTGTGATGTTAACAGTATCTAATATATTTCATTGACTTAAATAGGACCTAAGGTTCAGTTGAGATACTTACCTGAGTAGTGACAGTCTTCATGCTATGGACGAGCATCACTTGATATGCATTCCTCCACAATATAAGGACTATTGCTACCTACATACATTCTTAACTAGGTCATATAGTTTCAATTGAGAGTTTTTCTAGTGCTCATCAAATGAGGTTTTAAACATTATCAAATGTTTAACAATTAGTATTAACAAATGCTTTTATGAACACAGAAAGTTGCCCTATACCAGGTCAGCTTACTTACCCCTCTATCCTAATACCATCTACTCTGACTGGGAGCACCTCCCCAAGAGTCACTTTTCCCATCACTTGCTACTTGAAGACTTGTTGCTTAGAGATGCATGTATTCAAAGCATGCACTGCCTCTCCACTAGCTGCAGCCCTTCTCTGCATAATAAATTAAATTTTGTCCAAATTAGTCCAGGAGCTGATAATGTCACATGAAACAGCAAAACCCCCAAATGAATATAAACTAAGGAAATCATTGGAAATTAATGTAAAATTTACCTTATCTTCTGGAACTATATCAGTACCAGATTTTTAATGTTAATAAATGCATGTAAAGACAAAGATCCAAAGTCAAAGCTCTAACCTTCTGGAAAACCGCACAAGCACATGTTACAGATTAAATGTTGTGTACATGTCAAATTTCAGAATTAAATATTCAGCTGTTTTGCATTATTTGCTGAGGAGAAAAATAGCAGGACAGTGTTTAAAAAGTGTTTGGGTGTGGTGGGAGGTTGTCTACCTTCCTAAAAGCCAAAGAGGCTTAGGATCAAAGTGATGGTAATAGATTCCAATGTAGAAAATGGGAAAAATGAAAATATGTTATGTTTACCTTTGTTAACACACTGATCACATTTGCAGTTTGAAATACAAATGCTTTTGAGCTTGTCTGGATAACCTGCAATCCACATATGCTACCCTGCCATGTGCTTGATAATGCCAAACAGACTGCAAAAGCTCTCTAAAAATTGAATACAACCACATTTTTAAAAGCAATCTGTGGAAAAAAGGCTTAATGTTTTGGAGGCACAGGAAGTACAATTCAATTTTAGATAGGTGTTGTAAGATTAGTAGAGAAAACTGAGGCCCAATATATTCTGTTCTGATCAGGCCTCATCCGGAGTATAGCATACAGTTCTGGGCATGTCATTTTAACAAGAATATAGACAAGTTGGAATGGGTTCAGAGAAGGACAACAGGGATGATAAAAGATATGGAGAACAAGGATATCAGGAAAGGTTGAAGGAACTGGGCTTGCTCAGCTTAGTGAAGAGAAGGCTGAGTGACATGAGTGTACTCTTTAAATACCTCAAAGGACTGTTACAGAGATGAGAGGTCAGACCTGTTCTCTGCTACCCCAGAGGGTAGGACTAGGTCTAATGGTTTCAAGTTATAGGTGAGTAGATTTTGATTGAACTTTTTGAGGAACTTTGAGGAACTTCTTGATAGCAAGAGTATTTTGACAGTGGAAGCAATTCTAGAGAGGTGGTGGGTTTTCCTTCTTTGGACGTCTTTAGAAAAATGTTGGACAGTTACCTGCTAGGGATGCTTTAGCTGATGATGCTGCACTGAACCGGGGGATTGGACTGAATGGCGCATGGCCCTTTACAACTCTGTAATTCTAATATATACAGAATAGAGCCTAGGGAGTGTGAGTTAAAAATATTCCTTGTGTGGCACTGCTTCATACATACAACTGGCTTGGTCCAGAGCTGAATCAGATCAAGCTTATTCACAGGGAACCTTGTGTACAGAACAACTCCAGTTTTTGTGGAAGTCTTTGGAAAGAAGCTTGAACCAACTCCTCGTCCTACATCTGTCACTGGTTGTGCACAACCTTCCCAAAACTGAATACCAGTGATGCAAACTTGAGTCAATTGACTTAGATTCATGTCAGACTCAGGTCACTTCAGTGACTTGACTTGGACTTGACTTGGCAATAAATGACACGCTGACTCGACTCGTCTCGACTCAACTTGGCAATAAATGACACACTGACTCGATTCAACTTGTGACTTGTATATTTTGTGACTGACTTGTTGCCCTTGGTTTGTAATATAACATATTCATCCCAAAATCTGACAACTTTGAACAATACTCTCATCTCTTTTGCCTACTGGTCATGTGACAATCTGTCTCAAGCCTCTAGGAAGGATCCTATTCCTCACTTCAGAAACTGGCTCCCAGACTTGAGATTTGACTTTAAAGTATCTTACAAGGACTGGAGATTTGACTTAAGAGATGAAGGTAGAGACTTGAGACTTGACTTGAGACTTGAAGTAAAAGAAAAGACTTAAGTACATCACTGCTGAATACCTCCCCGCCCCCCCGCGCAGAAACCAGTCATTCATAGAAGAGAACCTGAATGGGTTTTTAATCTGAGTGTAGCATTGCCTCCTCCCTCATGCGCAATCCTGACCAACATTTTTCTGTTGTATGCTTCCACTTTTTGGTTTAGGGAATGAATAGGGAGCTACCTTGATGTTAAGAATCTTGTTAATTTTATGGACTATTTTCACATAGAGATCAGCTTTTATTTCACATAATTGCCTTCTTCTCAGCATCAGTAAGGTTTACTGAGCAAAAACAGAGGCAGTATTATGGAAAGAAATCTAATCAATGCACTGCTGAGGGACAGTCCTTCAGAGTCCTGCCTCGTGGCTGTGTGCCAGATTGGAGGTCATTGTGAGGTTATTCTGTCTGACTTTCTTAAAAATATCCATCCAACTTGGGGCGCGTGGGGGGGGAATGCTAGCAGTTGTATCCATGTGTAACAGAAGCCTTGTTAAAGTAAGTTCCTAATATACATACACCTGTTATACCACCCCGCTTCTCCAGCACAAAAGGCGTGTTTCCTATTTTAAACACTTTGCATGTCCGTCTACATTCCCTTCTGTCCACAGTTGGACTGGTGTGGTATGGCAGACCCACCCCATATGCTATACCTCTGGGGAATGTCCAAAGGGCTAAATAAAGTTGTGGCAAACAGATGTCTGCAGATCTTGCCAAGCAATAATTTTTGTGTCGGCCACTTTGAAAGCTTCATTGACTAATCCAGACTTTGTGATGCAGAAAAGAGACCACATAAACGTGCAGCCTTATTAAGTATGTATTTCTCTTGGAAGCCAACCCCTTTATCAGGTAGCCATGCAGGAAATTGCATTGACAGAAACTGATGTATGGCAGATTTAAAGGAGCAAACTGCTAATAGAATAACTTACATGAGAAGATTATCTTTTTCCAACATGCAGTCAGCTCTCATTCTTCTTACTGTTTTAAATGTTTGTCAGATGTTGCTCTTCCTTAGGCTGCTATCTTGTGGCTGTGACTAATGTAAGTTACCCATTGGTAAAATGGATGTTTCTCTAAGAAGAGATTAATCTCTTTTTTATACAGTGCTAATTGAACTTGGTTACAGAACAGGCTGTGGTTCAGCAGATGTACCTCTGCTACCACTGTTGTTGTCTTGTCAAAACAGTCTGTCACATCAGGATCCACCGTGCTAGGTGTCTAAACTAGCTCTTATGTTGGGGCCTCCCAAGTGGTGACTCCTTCGTCCTGCCACTCATGTCCCAGACAGGCTGCAAAATCAGGAAGGTTATTGAGCCACTTGTGGACTGCAGTCTGTGGGGTCAATTGTATGTTAAGCTAGCTGATCTAGAATTATATCAGATTTTAAAGTACTGGAATCACAGCACAGTGGACACAAAAGCCATGATGAAATTTAAACTATTTAAACTAACTGTTTAAAACTATTCTATTTGAGAGAAAACGGTTCTTGCTAATGGCATCTAAGATATAATCTTTAACAATTGTAAAAAGCCCAATAAGTATTTTTTTTAAAAAAAAAAAGTCCCTAGGCAATGAATTCTAATGATCTTTTCTTATAAAGAAAATCTTGAAATGGCCATTTTCCCATCTCATTTCCCCATTTTGAAATTCTTTTATTTTTCACCTTAGTGTTACCATTTCACTTTTTTGTTTTCCAAACTATTCTTTAGAATTTTTTTAAAAGTAGCACAAGAAAGATCTGCAGGTGTGGAAGGAGGTCAGAACATCTGCCCTTAGTGTACTGAGCATTAGAGGTGTGGCGGGGAGAGGTTTGCTTGTGGCAGTAAGCATACTTATGGGATCATGACCATTCTGTCCCAGTGTTTTGTTGCCACCAGAGTCCAACCAGATGCATCAGGAAAATTGCATGAAGACAACAGTCCTTTTCTTTTTCTTTAGCCCTAGTACACCAGTGACTCATGGTCCATGTTAGGGGTGAGTGGGGAAGAGGCACTGCAAGATGAGGCAGCACCCTTCCTTGTACTACAGGCTGCTGCTGCCCTAATATCTCTTATAGAGAGGTATGTTGCATTTTCAAATAGGAATATAACAAGGTGCTCCCTGGTCCTATTTTGAAAGCACACAGGAGAACACAATAAGAGCAAAACGGTAGCTCTCATTCCAGGATGACATGACATTCACCCATAAATCCAGTGTTGCAGCACCTTGAGGTTTCCACTGAGCCTATTCCACAGTTTGCCAACCTTGGTAATATATGGCTTTATTAGAAGCTGATACCAGTTCCGAAAGCCACAGAAAATTTCAGATTTCAAATTTTTATATTACTGTTTCACTTCATATCTTCTCCTCTCACACATACCTGATCCACACTGCTGCCATTTTCAAGAGACACCTGTATTGGGGACCTCTACTGGGTGGGAAGGTGATTTCAGAGGATGGTATGTGTTCATATTCCTTCCTTGTTGTTCTAGGTATAATTTTATCACCTACTGAACAAAGCTATCCCAACCCTTTCCCAAGAGGCTATTGAGACAACTGAGAGGAGATGTTTGTTGTGCAAGGTACCAGTTTTGTCAACATGAAGAAGAATTCCAGTATATTTCAGTTGTAGTACAGTGCAGTGCATTCAAATGGGAGCAGGTGTGCTATGTTTATGGGGACACACAGTTCTTACTCCATATTCCAACTTGAAAGCTGTCATTTAGGTGGTCAGACCATGAGGTGAAACAGAAGGAGATGTTTGGAGATAAGCCATATCTGTTTGCCATTGGCCACCATCCAAATGGCTGCATTCTTCTGGAAAGTGCAAAACTTTGGAATCCACTGTTTCTCACTGGAACTCCGTCCACTCAGAAATAGTTGGCTTGTTTATGCTTGTACTCTTGCTTTATCTCTGCATAAAAGGCAAGTGTATTGAAAGCCTCTGATCTTGCCAAAGAGCCTTGCCAGGCCATTGCAGCCTCTGATTCACCCCTTGAATGTGTGAATGCGTTTTGAGAGAGTTTAATAAGAGTTGTTCCTTGTGATACACATCAGTTTTCCCATTATAGTGAGAAAAAAAATCTTCCAGAAAGCCCTCTAGATACATACATGCATGCATATATACTGTTCAGTTGTATAAGTGCATAAAATAGTTCACCCCCCCCCCATGTTGAGAGTGGTCAAATCATCAAATAAAAAGGCTAACACATTTTGTTCAACTTCTCAATGTTGATTCAAATAGTTGATGGATGTGAGATGATTCTACTCCATGTTTTAGCTTGAACTTTAGAGGGGGGACTATCCAAGATGCTAAATCTATTTTGGGGATGTGGTGTGGCACTTTGGAGAGCTCCTCTAAATTTAAGACTAAAACCTTAAGCAGATTTATCTTATCAATGACACTGAAGGAACTAGCTGCACCAGTGGTTCAAATATAGACCCTAAATATATTGCAAGACATTCATTATGCTCCCTGAAGCCCAGAAGTGTTTGGATGAAGACTGGGAATTTTTTATAAGCCACTGGACAGGGTATAAACGTAATTGATAAATATAGTTGGCCCTCGGTGATCACAGAGATTATGGGTGGAGGATCGCAACAAAAGAAGGCTGTGAATATTTTATACTCGCCCCCCCCCCCAACATGCATGCTACAGACTCTGCTGCTGCAAAAAAAATTCTGCCTCATTTCCAGGCCACCTCCACTGCACCTCTGTAACTTCTACCACTGGTCTCCAAGATGTCTTGCCAAAGGTGATTGAGTTCAGCAAAGGCAAAGGGGTTCTTTTTAGAGCAGTGGTTCTCAACCTGTGGGTCCCCAGATGTTTGTGGACTTCAGCTCCCAGAAGCCCCAGCCATTATGGCCAATGCTCAGGGCTTCTGGGAGCTGAAGTCCACGAACATCTGGGGACCCACAGGTTGAGAACCACTGTTTTAGGGTATCTGGAGGCAACAAAAGCCACCAGCTTGTTGCTGCTTGTGTGAATGCCTCCTCCTTCCCCCTTCTGAGGGATGCATGGTGAAGCGGGGTGGTCAGGAGAGATGGTTTTAGCACTCTTTAAATTTTCTATAGGGATGTGAGGATGTCCCTAGTCTGTAAAAGGAGTGGGAGTGGCGAGAGAGACAACCATGCTGGATTCCCCCTCAAGCTGGCAGCTTTTTCTTGTCCAGTGAAAAAGGCATCCCTAGCAAACACAACAGACATGCATCCAAACCCACCACCTGCTGCTTCTCCATTTCCCAGTCTGACTTCTTTCCCATGTGTTTTCCTCCATTCAGCCCCCCTCCACCATTAGCTTTGTAAGAAACAAGGAAAAGGAACAGCTATACTTCATGTTTACATAAGCGGATATCTAACTTTGCCAAAATATATGGTTCTTTGGTACCATATACCCATGTTTTGTCAGGTGGGAGAGGGTGTGGGGCAGAGGTGAAAAGAAATCCAACAATATTCATCCTTTGGAAGGGTCCCTGTAGAAAATTGCTCTTGAGAGAAGGATAACAACACTGCAGGAGATTTTTACAGGAGTGTCATTGTCCTAGAAGGCAGAGGAGAGGAGGCTTGGAGAGGCAGCTTCAAACTTGTGAATAATCTAATCTGTGGAAGTAAAAGCTGTGAAAGTTCAGGGCTGACTGTAAAGTATTTTAATTTATGTATTTGAATTATACTTTTGTCTTCCTTTAAGGAATTCAGGGTGGTGTACATATATATTCTCACAAGATTCCTGTGTTAAACTGAGATACAATGGCTGTCCCAAGGTAATCTTTTGACACTGGTTTAAGCACAGTTTACGTTTTCATAACCTCAAAACAACTTTTTCTTTTCACTCTTCGTTTCATTCCTTACAAAATGGGACAGAAGTGTTTTCAGGAAGGCTCGTGTCAAGCAAAGGAGTGGAGGCTGTGTGAATGTGACCTTTCTCGTGGATGTACATCCAAATGGACATCATGTTCAGCAGTAGAGTGTGGAAGAACAAATCTTGATTTTGGATGTGAGAAGGTTACTGTAACAATGGGACATATTCTTTCTGTCCTCTTCAATTTTCATGATAAACTTTGAACAGGATAAACATTTTATAGAGCACCCATTTGTTGCTTTAGTGACATATTATAGTCTGTTAGTCATTGCATTTTAAAAACTAAGCTTGCAGTGTGGTTCTTTTGTAAACTACTACTCAGCATGTAGTCATGTGCTGAGTCACGTTTGTGATTTTGTCAGCCAAAGAATTTTTTTCTACCAACAAAGCACTAGTGACTAGTGTAACAAACCAGAAAATCAGTACTCCATAATGTTACAATCACTTTCTCTGTGAGAAATAGCTACTGTTCAGAGGAGTGACTGTTCACTCATGAGTAGTAGCTACTGCTTCTAGATCTACCTTCTTATAATAGTTATAGGAGATCCAGAAGTAGAAACAGTCAGCTTCTGTATTTGCAGGAGCAGCTCTCTTCATTAACCCATTGTTAGGCAGGATGGAAATGCATTTTGTCAGTCTGTCCTTTTCAAACCTGCTTAAAGTCTATCATTGAACAACAGCCAGCAGTATTATTACGTATAAAACCTAAAGGGAACCGTAACATTGAAATCTGATGTATTGTTCATTTTAGATGTTCATTGGCTCCTATGTGATCACCTGCAATAGCTAGAAGATGACATGGAGTCACTGATCCAGTTTCTTCACATGTAATTATACATACAGCTGGTGTGATTTGTGCAATCCAGTAGATTGCTACTATGTCAGCAGGAGGGGAATTTATTTTCAAGGAACAGGATGTAGTGATTTACAAAGATATTTAGTTAGTCTTCCTGAATTTGGCTTCCATTGAAATTTGTTTTATATTTCACCTGAAGATGAACTTACAAAGTTCATTTTGAATTTTCTGAAACAAGTGATACTCTAAAGGTATGCAGACTACCAGAAAACTTTTGGTGGTGTTGTCCAAACTCTTGACTTCTATCAGAATTTGTATATATTTCACCTGAGGATGAACCCCAAAATGCAACGCTAAGAGGACATCCTCTGAATCATTTGTTATATCTACATTTGTAGTTAGGGTTTTAAAATAGACATCGTGGTGTTTTGATACACCTGGAATGACCATATAATTATTGAGGCACTCTTGGTGATGTACTAAGCAATTAAATATTCATTTAAAACTCTATGGAACCAGGCTCACTCATTCTCAAATATAATTTTAGAACTTAGAACAAACAAATGGACAAAATGGAAATCCATAAGCTTCTCACAGCAGGAAAAGGGAAAAGCTTACTGAACTGTGTCATGTAATTATGAAAAGGGTTCTCCCCCTACCACCACAATCTGGTTGCTCATATCATCAACCTATAAGATTACTTATGCAGGAAGCTTAAAAGAGCTACAATGATTTCCATAAATCCTGAACATAATCTTTGGTATTTTTTGATACACTGTGTTAATAAAGAGCTACTGACTGAAGGGCTTGGACTAAAAATATTAATTGGGGACTCTGACTTGAATATCACACTCTAGAGATGAAAGATAAAGGGAACTGCATATTGTATGTCTGGATTGTATACCTGGTACTAAGTGAAGCTGTATTTATGTATTGGCCCAAATTAGTGATGTAAAGAATATTCAAAAAATTGTCTCATCTTCATCAAGAAAGCTTGTTCAAGCGCAAGACACCTCATTAAAAAAGGCCCTGTTTACAGCAAGAATATTTTTGCCCCTACATGAAAGCAGAAACACCAGGGGTTGTTTTTTTTCAGCAGCAACAAAAGCTTGTGTGTTTTTTTTCCCCACAAAAATATATTTTGTGCAAAAACTCCACAGCTTTTGTGCAAGGAAAGGTAAAATTTATGTCAAAGCATTGTTTTTTACAGGAAAAATACTTTGAAAGCTTTGGGAAAGTTGTGAAAGAGTAACTTTCCAAGAAACCTGGTATGGTGTAGTGGTTTGAGCATTGAACTAAGACACCTGCTCGGCCTTGGAAACCCACTGGGTGAATTTAGGCAAATCATACTCTCTGAGCCTTGGAGGAGGGCAAAGACAAACCCTCTGAACTAATATTGCCAAAAAAAAAGTACCCTGTGATGGGTTTATTTTACATTGACCATATTTCAAAAACAACTTGAAGTCATATAACAACAACCATTTTCCAAACTCAGCTTTACATAGATGCACCCATGAACATATATACATATGTATGCACATACTGGCACGTACCATACAATGTGGTTGTATTTGTGGTATATCCTACCTTTTCCCCAGACCAGGACTCAAGATAGCTTATAAATACTAAAACGGATAGATAGAAGCACATATAATGACATACAAAGACCAAAAAAACCCAAAAAGTTTTTGCTAAAATGTAATTAGACTGCTAGTAGAATTAAAATCTTTTCAAACAAATCAATTAAAAAGACAAAACATGAAAGTCAGTAAAAGAGCACATTATTAAAAGCCCTTTGCTTTTCTGCCTACTGGAACAGAAAAGTTTTCCGATGGTGGTGGAAGGAAAGCAAAGAGGGAGCCTCTCCAGGAAGGAAGTTCCAAAACCTAGGAGCGGTGACTACGGAGACCCTCGCCTGTGTTCCCGCCAAACATGCCTGTGAATATCACTGATCCCTTGACCCTGAGATGGTTCCAGCCAGCCTGAAATAGAACCACTGTGCTTCATGGAGGAGTGACCGGGGAAGGGGAAGCACCTTCCAATTCCCTTTCCCAAACTCTGAATCTCACTTCAAACAAATTGTCTTCAGCTGTTCAGTGAGGCAAAGCAATCTATTTGTATTATTAAAAATGGCATAGGGCAGCAGAGGAGGAGCCCGAACAATGTAACATGCCTGGCAGCTCGGCCTTCCCTCCACCTCCTCTACTGCCCTACGCCATATTTAATACAGGCTTACAAGCCTTGCCTCTGGTTTGCAGTCTCTCTATAAGCCTTGCAAGGCTGACTTGAGCACGTACCTTTCTTGGTATCTGCAAGAGCTCTTGGAACCAATGCCTCGTGGATACTGATGGCCCCCTGTAATTTACAAAGTTGTGTGTAGAATTATACCATCTACACATCGGGTTCAAAGGTTAAAGGATAAATGCCTTACCAAGCCTTGTGGAAAAATTTCACACATCTGTATCTGTAAGTGTTCTCCTTACCATATGAAAAATTATTAATTTGCTTCAGTGGTCACAAGCCCATTAATCCTCACCCTGGTAGATGGGATATTTTAGCACCTCTTGGCCTAGGTTGTGTTGCAAAATTAACACAGAACAAATCCTACAAGGTAGGCATTTTATGATATAGGCACCTGAAGAGTTTTAAACAGTGGACTTGATTTTCAACCACCTGCCATGTGTGGGTCCGACCCCCAACTCTTTTTAACAAACATAGGTATATTGGAATTTTCATTGGTGTCAAAAAGCATTCCAAAATTCCCAAAAGATTAAAATGTTGCAGCTGAAAGTATAAATTTGGGTATGGGCTAATAGGAAGTACTTTTTATGAGCCCTTTTGTCAAAAGTTTAAAAATGTGTATATTTCAGCAATTTATGGAAGGAGTGATTTAAAAAATTCCAAATTCAAGAATTTCTATCCAGTTAGGAAGTGTTACTCTCACTTTGAGTTGTTTTCATGCTTTCAGTGATGTCAGCACAAAGCCAAATCTGATTGGTTACATAGTTTCATTGCATCATACTGTTTTTTACTTTATTTATTTATTTATTTGCTGGATTATTTATACCCTGCTCTTCAGCCGCACACCGTAATTTGTCAGTACTCTGTCCTTAGGCTTATAGTATATATGAAGCATAACACATAAGGAAAAGGGGACCGCAGTGGGGGAGAAGATTAAGTCCAGAAGAAACTGTTTCTTGTTCTCTCCCTCTTCAGCCAAGGCAGTGGGAGTTGGGATGGAGGGAGGACCTTAATTTGCTCCTGGCTCTAGGCATGATGGAGCCTGCCTCTTCTTCTCTCCCTCCAAGCCCAGGACAGTGTTAGCTGGGATGGAGGGAGGGCCTTTCACCTGCTTCTGGGACTAGGCATTACATGATCCCCAATTATCTGTTATTGTCCATGTAACTAACCATGTGACAGTCTAATTAGAAATAAAAAAAATACACTGAAGCAGTGGCAGATGGGAAAAACAAAAAACAAAGAATAAAAATAATAAGAATAATAGCTTTGTGTTTTTTTAAATGCCTACCCCACCCCTTAAATACTTTTTGAAATAAAAATAACACTCAGTGCAAACATTTTCCCATTATAGAGTTCATCATGTCAAAAGGATTTTCAACAGGTGGAACATTGTAATGATTAAGTGGGTTACATAAGTATGTTTAGAAAAAGATAGTTGAACTGCAATTTAACAGTAATGAGCCCATAAACTGCTGTGACCATTTATTATTATATTATTCTATTTCTTTTGTGCATTTTTCTTTAAAAAAAGATAAGAATCTAAATGTCTTACAGATAAAATATACATAAGTTAATAGCAATAAAACAAGATATTATACAAGATAATACATCCCTAAAGCGGATGTTTAAAAATCAGCCTAAATGGCCTAAAACAATTTTTTAAAAATCAGCCAGTTACATCCCTTCACATGCTGTGCAGCAACATGCTGCTGAGAAGAAAATAATATTGGAGTCAGGAAACATCTCTAGGTAGAGATTTCCATGTACTTGGGTGTGGACCTACTGATAAGGCACCTGTTTAGTGCCGTCTGACCTTCTCTGGGAGGAAGGCCCCAAAAGATGAATTTGGATATGGATAGATTAATGATGGGAGAAGTGGTCTGTCAAGTACTTGGGCTCCTAAATTGCATATGGGTTACAACTAGCACTTTCAATTGCGCCCAGAAATGTAATGGCAGCTTGTGCAACTGAGCCAGAATGGATTTTAAATTATCAGATCTCTTGGTCCATGTGGTCAGCATTGCCACTTTATGCTGCATGAGCTATAATTTCCAAACAACCACCAAAACAGACCCTCATATAGCAAGCTCTTTGCAGTAATCTAATTTGGAGGTTACCAGAGCATAGACTATTGAGACTAAGCTGATACTGTTCAAATAAGGATGTACCTGAGTATCTAGTGATCCATAATCCATTCTTTTTCCTCAGACCAAACAGGGAGGTGGAGCATTTCCAGGTGGCACACCCAATAGGGCCTCTGCTAAGGATCTCAAATTCTGTACAGACCCATATGGGAGGAGGTAACCTTTCAGATATCTTTGGCCCTGAGCCATGTGTAGGTCCAAAGCAGCACCTTGAACTGAGTTTGGAAGCAAGTTGCAGGACATTGTAATTGATCCAAATTGTGTGATATGTGATCTCTAAAAGAACATATTAGACAACAGTATGGCTGCCGCATTTTGTACCGGCTGTAGCTTTTGAATACTTTTTAAGGGCAGTATTGGTGTGGTGGTCTGAGCATTAGACTACAACTCTGGAAACGAGGGTTCAAATCCCCATGTGGCCATGGAAACCCACTGGGTGACCTTGGGTGCCTCAGAAGAAGGCAAAGGCAATCCTCCTCTGAAAAACTTTGCCAAGAAAACCCTGTGATAGGTTTGCCTCGTAGGGCTGTCATGACTCAGAAGCAATGGGAAGGCACACAACAAGATGATGTCTGATCAAGAGGTGGTTAAGGCGTGAACCACTATCATAAACTTTACTGTCCCTAAAAAGAGTGCAACGGGTACACCAGCCACAGCCAGTCAAAGTCATTCCTGGCCATGTGGCCTTTCAGGAGTAATGCTAGATCCAAAACAACCTCAAGCTGCAAGCCTGATCATTCAGAGGGAGTGTAACAGTTTTGTTATTTCTATTGAGAGTAAATGAGTGGTGATAATTCAACACCACAGTGAAGGAAAGGATGAAATGGCCTGCTTGGAAAAGTTTTCCAGTTGACTTTTTATTTGCTACGAGGAGTAAGAAAGAATTTGGCCAAAACAGGCTTTAAGATGGGCAGAATGAGGCTTGTTTCTTTGTTATTCTTCATTAAGAGTTAATATGTGATCCTTAGAATCCATTGGGTTATACCTGAGAACTGCATAGGATATTGGTCACCTTCACACACCATCAGATTAACCATGGGTTGACAAGCAGAAGTCTAATTTCACAGTTCCGAAATGCAGTAATATGGGCAGGGCTTCCCTGAATATACAGACAGCAAATGGGCAAGATTCAGTGGGAAAGCACATGCCTGCAGTGTGGAAGGTCTTTGGTTCAGTCTCCAGCTCAAAGGAACCCTGGCAACAGGGTAAAAACAAATAAACAAACAAACAAACAGAATCACGCTTGATACGTTGGAGAAGCAGTGCAAATTAGCAATGCCCAACAGCAGAGTAGCTCTTATTTTCATAATCAGAGAGAGGTGGGGAAAGAGCACATTTAAACATTTCGTGTCTAAACAGCGTTTTGCTGATGTAGCACACTACTGTACTGAGCACTTAATTGCTCCTCGTTTGCTTGTAAGACTGATTTGTGACATCTAGTGGTCAGTGTGGGGATAGTGCTGACTGACATTGGGTTAATTAGTAGAGGGCAAGCATTCTACAGTTCAGAATTTGTATTTGTATTGATTTGTGAGTTTGCGGACAAGGGTGTGCTACAGTTGATCTCTGAAACTGAGCTACAGACCGGCCCCAGTTAGACTTGCCTCTCCCATCAGCTCTATAGCTTCCCTTAACTTCAGCTTCTGTGGCTGGTACCTGAGATGACAAATACTTGCTTCCTTTACATTACTGAGATTAAATACAAAGACCTAGAGGAAACTTGAAATGTGCTGTATATAAATAAAAACAATAGCAACAACAATAATTTTTCATTATTATTAGTATTATTATTATCATATCATCATCATCAACATATGTTACGTGTTTTGTAAGTCTTCTACTTGAGGACAAGAGGTGAGTGCTAGAAAATTCTGATAGTTCTAAATAAAACTCAAGGTACCATCATTTACTGGTAAAGAACTTTTTTCAAAAAATATTTTTGTTAAAGTTTACATTTGAAGATATATAAAAAAAAACCTCCCTACTTCCAAGCTTATTTCCCCCCCAGTTGAATCTGCTTATTTTCATTCCATTCATACATTGTTACAACTTATTCAGAGAAAGTAAAAGGTCTTACATTGTTTCATCTTACATGGTTGCATCCTAGCTTGTTACATTGTTGCATTACCTTTCAGACAATCTTATACTGGTAAAAAACATTTTAAAGGCCTTGGCAGTGAAAAATGAAATGAAGCATTTTGGACTTCATTCATTTTTTGTTATTGTTGCATTGTTTTGTGTCTTCGAGTCATTTCCAACTTATGGTGACCCCAAGGTGACTCCAAGCCAGCCCAGGGGGGGTTTCTGGGGCTGAGAGTGGGTTTCCATGGCCAACCAGGGAATCCAATCTTGATCCCCAAGATCATAATCCAACATTTAAACCACTACACAAAGATGGCTCTCATTTATTTATTTTTATTCATAATACTAGTAGTGGACATAGAGCTTAACAGACAATGAGAACAAGAGAGACAGCGGGAAAGAACACATGTACTCCAAGAAGTTTGCGATCTATTGTTTTTTTCTTGATAATAGTAAACCTGTACTATGGCTCAAAGTGTGTATATATCCATTCCACTTGTACTTTTTTTTAAATCTCAGTCAAAGAGAGAGTTTGCAGTGTAGAGGCTGCCTCCTCAGTTTGATGATTTGGCAGGAATGCTTTGAAGCAGGAGTGGATGACTCAGGCAGGTCCAAGGGCCAATCCCACTCCCCAGACCTATCCTGTACTTGCTGTGGGTACCAAGCTGAGTTGGTATGATAATGAATTTTGATGACCTGGGAACGGGGGGAGGGACTTCCGAGGCAAGCACTTTACTTGCTTTAAATGGCTTGTAGTGGCTTATTACTGAAATTCGGCAGCATAGTTTGATTCCAAATTTCAATCATGTGACTTTCATGGGAGCCTTCAAGAGTCAAAAAAAAGTGCTGGAGGTCACATTTGCCTGTGGGCCTCATGTTGCCCACTTTAGAAGAACTGTGTATGGGTAGGGAAGAAAGCACACAAACACACACACACACACTAGTGTCATTTTTCTTTCCTTACATCGTTAAGATTTATTGCTTGGTTTGTCTCCCTCTCTCTCTCTTTACCTTAAAGCGAGCCAGAGTGTTGTAGTGGTTTGAATGTTCAGCTACAACCCTGGAGACCAAGTTCAATTCCCTGCCCGGTTATGGAAACCCACTGGGTTACTTTGGGCACATCACACACACTCTCAGTCCCAAAAAACCCCATGATAGGTTTGCCTTAGGGTCTCCATAAAACAGAAACAACTTGAAGGCACACAACAACAACCCTAACTTAAAATCCAAGAGGCTAACCTAATTATTAATAAAGTTTAGCACATAGGCTTGAAGTCAAAACAAACTAAAAGCAGTTTGAAAACTAAAACAGTAACTTTTAGTAGCTAACAGGCTTCTTGAGAAGAATGTGTGTTGTGTGTGTGTGTGCTTAAAGTTTTGTCTTGACCTGGTTGAGAAGACTAAAACCCTGAGGACTGAAGAGCTTCTTTTGGGACACAGTTCAATTAGATCAGGAAAGAGTCCTGGTGAAAAGCCTATGCTTGTCCCCTCCATTGATATCATCTGCAGCACATAGGAACCAAGACCCAAAGTGGTTCCTGAAGACCAAAAGAGGGAAGTGACTTCTCTTTTTGTTGATCCTATTTGCATTAGCAGATCAATGAATTACTGTCTGTACCATTCTTACCCTGCTCCAGCCTCACATCTGAACAGACACAGCCCATTCAGTGTATCAGTGATAGCACTGCTGTTCTGGGGTAGGGCTGTCCTCCTCCCCCCTCCCTCCCTCTCCCCCGCCCCCCCTCCTGCCCCATCCTCTACCTGGACAACTGGCCTGTGCTATCTCCAGTAGCCTAGTGAGGGCTGGGGCTATAGGTACACAGCCCCAGCTGGCTTTAAAGAGCAATTAGGAGGTGGGTGGTGACTTATGGACGGGAAACCTGCCCAACTTGAATAACAAAATAAGGCTTCCTTTCAAGATGAATCTCCATTTGTTGTGTCTGTGTGTGTGTGCGTGTGTGTGCGCGCGCACACGCACGCTTTTCTTCCTTCATCATAACAGTTCCCCTATTGCTTTTACTTATGTAAAATAAGAGCCTTCAGCAAAAACACAAATAATTGACACTGACAATATTGTTGAACACTGTGGAAGCCACGATCTGAGTGCTTTCTGATACCTTGAAGGCTTCCTTTCACTCCATTAATGAAAATTTAACTGGGTAAAAACTTTATTCCATGGATTTCACTCCCTCTCTCTCTCCCTCTCTCATACACACAGAGATTGTGATATCCATTTAAGAGCAATCAAATGGATACACAACTGAGTTGCTGTTTTGTTCTGCAGAGTGCTTTTTTAGTAAATGCTTTGCAGCAGATCTTTCTCTTTGGATGGATGGATCTCAAACATTCTGTATGCCACTGAAGGAGGCCACACCATCTCTTTGGGGCAAAACAAATCCCTGGTTGTTCATCTCTAACTTCATCATGCTTGTGGCAGCGCTGCCATAATAAATCTACCTGTTCCAGTGTGCATATTGCATTATTTAAGTATTATTATCTGGTGTAAACCTGATAGATTTGAAAACGTCAAGTCATGCCATTAGAAGTCCCAAAGCAAAAATCCTATGCATCCTAGTTAATAATTTACACAAAACATACGGTAGCTTATCTCTTAGTTTACACACATAGAAATGGGCTGGAAAATTAAATATTCTCTACATGTTTAGAAAACTCCAGGATTAAAGTAATTCATCACTGGCAAAGGATGGCTGTAAAATATGTATGGATATTATTAAAATCCCCAGATGAGCTATATAGTGTTCACTTTGGGTAAAGTTTCTTATTCAGTACAACTTTCTCTCCCTTCTCCCCTCCAATCCTGGGTTTCTTATCCAGCCTCCAATCTGATTTTATATAACTTTCAGAGCTTCAATCTAATAGCCATCTTTGCTTCCCATTGATACCACTCTAGATCAGCTATAATTAGTTGGTATAGGCCATATTTCACCAGCACTAGACGTGGGCATAAAGCCCACTAACACAGATAAATACAAGTAAACGTGGTTGTGGGAAACTATTAAAACCCCAATCCAGCCAAAATTAAGAATTTGTAAATTGCACTGGATTTAATTCAAGAGCTAAGCATACACTTTTCGTGCTTTCACTCACACACAATGAAATAAATATGAACTAGATTATGATCTATTTAAATCCAACCTGCAAGGCTAGCTTTGAAGAATTCTGAATGAAAATCACCAGCTGGAGCTGCTGGCAGTGCCAAGTGAAGGTTCTATTGCAGGAGTAATGGAAGGGCAGGAGTTAGCCCAGTGAGCCCTTCCAAGACAGTAGCAGACTAGACATTCCTTCACTTGATCAGTATTATGAGGGTTTTTAGAAAACTCTGTCCTTTTTTTTTGCCCCTGCTGCTTCCATCTTTTTTTCTTACCAAGGAAAAATTACTGAGGAGAGAAAAATGATGGAATGGCTGTACAATCCCTTCTAATTGCTAGACTGAGGAGCTCCTAATTACTACAGTCAGAATTTTGTTTTGTTTTGTTTTTTATTCTATTCTGTTTTGCTTTTTGTTCTTTCTTTCATTCATAGCTTCTTTTCTGGCCATTCAGGAAGATTAGTAGCACGTTCCACATGCTGGAATTACACATAGTGTAATCCAATATTTATTTGTTGAAAAATAAGTCTTATTGAGTCGGGGCTTACTGCTAGGAAGATGGGTGTAGAACAGTGGTTCTCAACCTGTGGGTCCCCAGATGTTTGAGGACTTCAGCTCCCAGAAGCCCCAGCCACTATGGTCAATGCTCGGGGCTTCTGGGAGTTGAAGTCCAAAAACATCTGGGGACCCACAGGTTGAGAACCACTGGTGTAGAAGAATTGTAACCAAATCATTGTTTTCTCGTCTTTCCCCTTGAGTCTTCTGTTTCTTTTTAGACCACAGAAAATCTTGATTTGCAGGAAGGAGTGGAAAAACTCTTTTGTCTCACTTGAATGTGATTCTTTAACTCTTTTAAAGAGACCTGGTCTTGATATGTATAATAATATATCAAGCAGTTGACCATATTCTCATCTGTCTGTTTCAGCACACCTTCATTGTTACTTTTCCATCACTGTTTTACTAGCATGTCTATTTTGATTTAGCTTTTTTATTTGCACTAAATTTCATTTCCTGCGCGTCTTATTGAAATATTTGTGTGGTGATGCTTGTGGATTTTTTTTAAACTTTGAAGATTGTTTAAGGAAAAATTAATATGTAGGCTTTAAGGATACAGTACAGTATTAGATGTAGTCATCATAGTGGATGACCTTTATCAAGAGAAAGGTGAGGGAATGCCACCCTGATGACTCTTACTTATCTCCTAGTGGCATTCAATACAATTTAGCACAGTATTCTTCCGGAGCAACTAGAGCTGTTGTTTGGAGTTTCTGGTCCAATGTCAACAACATGCAGAGGAAACCCATCTGTTCATTCCATGTGACCAGGCGAGGGTGTGCAAGTGCTAGCCTGGTGCCTGGTTGCAGTAATGGGCTGGATAAGAGCCAGTGAAATGGCATCCTGACAAGATGGAGGTTCTGTGGTGGGATGGGTTAAACAAATTAGGAGATAGGAGTAGAACTCCCTCTGGCTCAGCAGATCCATAGTTCAGTATCACTTCAGACCTGACAATCTGGAAGTACCCATGGTCAGACTTGTGGGCTCCAACTTTTCTAGCCTGTGGGAAAGGAGCTTTCACAGTCTGAATGTGCAAATCTAGGATTCTTTGATCAGCATGCTGGGAAGTAGAGGCAGACAGGAGTAATTTTCCATTTTATAGTGCCATTGCGGGTTTCAACCCTGGTCCTACCAGAGACTGAGGGCCAAACAAACTAGGGTAATTTATCAGATAAAGAACTTGGAGAAGTTACTGTTCCGGACTACAGCTCTCAGCATCTCCCAGCCAGCATGTTACCCCAAAAGTAATTTTTCCAAGTTGTTATTAGATGTACATACGCATTTAAGTATTGTTTAAACAGCAGAGAAGCCCTGTTGGCATTCAGAGAGGAGAGAGAACTAATCTTTCCTTTCATTCAGCAATTTCAGTGAAAATTTTCACATATATCTATACACACGTACACCTCCTCAGAAGTTGCTGTTCGTTCTTGCATAAAAGTTGCCACTGGGTGATGCTTTTTTTAAATTAAAAGCTGCCAGCCATATTTATGTGCTTTATAATTACTAAGTTCTACTAAATTCTTGTTTCTGGGAGGTGTTAGCCTTTGGATTGTATATCTCTCCTTCTTTAAAGCTGTCATCTTTCCTGTTACATAACAGCAATAATTGGCTTGGTGCCTTTTAAGGAGAAACTGCTGAGGTATTTATTAGCCTTGGTTCCAGTCTTCCAAAGAGCAAGGGCGTTGTTCTTTTACCGCTGAAACAGTTGGAAATTGGCAAGAGGGGATATCAGTTTTCCTGCTATGGAACAAATCTTAGATGGACTTTGTACATGTCCTTTGGGTTTATTAAGCAACATTTTAAGAAGTTAAAATAAATTTAAATGCAATTTAAAAAACTCCCAAAGTAATTGGTTTTCTCCCTTAAGCAAAACATTTCACAACAGGCACGTTAAGCATTAATGTAACTAAACATTTTTATTGTTGACAACCACAGGACAAGCAGTGTAAAAACATACGTTTGTCATTAATATTTATGATGGAACTTATGACTCACCTGTGAAGCTATTTAGTACTGCTTTTTACCAGCAGAAAAGCTGAGATAAAAGATTCCTCTGCTAAATACCTATGTGAATCTCTGCAACTTCACTGTATGTTGGTATTCTTTCTGAACATTATATGTTGTTTTACTAAACATTCAGAATTTCTAAGATTGTTTTTCTAAAGATTATTATATGTTAAAATTTGGGGCTAGGTACAGTATTGATACACCTACTCTTACCCCCAAATTATCAGATCAGGTGACTCCAGCAGGTGAAAGACCATACATGCACCTCTGGATGAAAGTGTACCATACCACTTACACAGAAGTAGCAACCCACTCAGAATAATATGTAATTTAGCTGAGCTAGTAAAGTCACAGCTCTGAGCCTTTCTCTATCTGTGCTCTACCTAATAGGCTGTTGGTAACAAGACCAGAGAAACAGACCCCTATTGTTAGTTCCAACCAGAATAGACTCATTGAATTAATTATATTTACATAAATAGTACCTCATCATTCATCAGTTGTTCAATCAGTTGGCCTACTCTAGTTGGGACTAATTGATTGACCAACTGATAAATGGTGAGGCACTACTATAATCAATTCAATGCGTTTATTGGTCTACTCTAGTTGGGACTGAGAACCAGCATGCTATAGTGGGTTGAGTATTGGACTACAACTCTTTTGAGACCAGGGTTCAAATTCCCACTGAGCCATGTAAACCCACTGGGTGACCTTGGGCAAGTCACATTCTCTCTGTCTCAGAGGAAAGCAAGCATAAACAGCCTATGAACAAATCTTGCCAAGAAAACCCTGTAATGGCAACCTTGGGGTTGCCATAAGTTAGAAAGAGCTTGAAGGAACACAGCAGCAACAAAGTTGGGACTACCAACAGCATTTTGGGCTCACTGTAATAAAATTAGACCACTAGGTAAGTGAAATGTTACTGAATGAGAGGGAAGGATTTGGCCTGGGGATATGCATTTTCAGAAGCAGTTCTACTTTCTGTAATGCCACCTGGATGGCTCCTCCTGTTCACAGTTGCATCCAATATAGGTTAATATGTGTCCAATATGATATGTCCATACTCTGTATGCTTGTGTCTATCTGGAAGGGGTCACCTACATAAGAATACCTGGGCAACACCCAGCTTGATACAACCTGAGCACATTTACTCAGAAGTTAATCCCACTGAATTAGGTGGATCTTTGTCCCAAGATAAATGCACATTGGATTGCATATTTATTACTGCTGTTTATCAATAAATTCTTTCTTTCTTTCTTTCTTTCTTTCTTTCTTTCTTTCTTTCTTTCTTTCTTTCTAGCTGAGAAGATGGCGGGTTCCTAGCCGGTCTTCGTTGCAGTAAGAAATATATATCAACAAAGACTGTGAATATCTGTCTCTCACATTCTGTGAATATTGCCATTCATGAATCATTTCTAGGCATGATTCACCTAATCAGCTTGCTAAAATTAAAAGTAATTGAAGTGATTATTGCTTTGGCTTGGAGAAAAACAGGATCCTCTTACCCTGTTTGTTTGATGCATTGTATTGGTAGCAATGCTTTGGGGCTGTGTAGATGTCCTTTGCTCATTTGTGGAATGCATAGTTCAAATACTATGTGTACGACCCTGATTCAACCCTGATTTTTCCAAAATTGATTTTGTGTAAATGGGGCTGGGAAATGTTGTGTTTGGCAATTTGCAGAACAGGCTCCAGTGAGGGATAGATGCAGATTGACAAGATCTGGCTCTGAGATAAGTATACCAGTTTGAGTCCAGTATGCTGTAGGACTCTCTTTCAGATATAGATTATAATTCTTAATCCCTATAGTCATATGAATTAGAGTATGTGCTGATGGTAAACTAATACTCAACTGGGGTGCAATTTAAGCTATCTTCACTGGAAACCGCCCCTCCCCCCTTCAGAGCATTATATTGCTGCAATCTGCAAGAAGTGAATAAACTCTGCCCTCTTTTCTTGTAATGGATCAGTATAGGACCCTGGGCATGCCTCATCAGATCTACTTTAGCAGCTGAATGTCCTTGCCTCCATGTGTAGAGAATGCAGGACCATGTACATCATATTAAAAATTTTATAAAACACAGTGACAGTTAGCCATGTTCATCATAATAAAAATATCCATTTCTATAATATCTTTAGACCAACCAAAAAGTCACAAAAATGCAAGTGTTTGAGATGGCAGCCATCTTAAGGTTTTAAAAAAAGACAAAATGCAGGATCTGGATTCCATGAAGACTAGATAGAATGGCACCGCCAATTAATAGTGCATTGATTGGCTGATAGGATTTGCTGTTTTGAAATACAAAGCTATTAATTCCTTTCTCTGGAGTGTTTTGTCTTGTCTTGTCTTGCCTTTCAGGTTCCTGAGATTCAACCCTGGGAATTACTGAACCTCATCTAGATTAGAATCAGACTGTCCTTTGGGGTGAGGTAGTAGGTTGTATAGTTTTAGGGTTCCGCCCTGCCTGTCACATAACTATACAATCTACTGTCTTTCCTGAAGTGGCTGTGATAGCGGCGCAGGACAAATGTCACCATAAAAGAAAAAACTTACTATTATTGACAAGCATTGAATATATGTGTGAAATAAAGACAGAAGAGAAATTTGATGAACTTCTTCAGTAGATTATGCAAGTGTTAATTTTAAAGCTAAATGTGTTTATTTTCCTACAAGTAAGCCTCATTGATTTCCATGGAATTTACTCTTAAGCAGACATGACTAGCAGTATGGTATCAGTCATAATAACCTCTTTGAGTAAAAGGCATGATTCAAAGGTGTAGCAATCCAGCCAAATTATGTTATCTTATTTTGTGGTATGCAGTAGATGCAGACAGTAAAGTACAGGTGCCTGAATTTGGGATAACTACAACAACATGGGATTTTTTTTTTTAAATAACCACTTTTGTTTGTATAGTTATTTCACAGGAAGTTCCCAAGTTCTCCCAAGTATAATACAGGAGAGTTGCCTGGCCCTAGGTCTACATTGTGAGCCAAAGGTAGACCTGCTTAGCAGCTGTCCCTGAGGTACACAAGAGAGTCCAAGTGGTGATTAGCAGAGGTTGCTCTTGTGTGGCAATACAGGATATGTATTAGGGAACACAAATAGGAAGATCTCACTGCAGGAAATGTGCAACACTGGTGCACAAGGAGAAGCAGAGTGCAGTAGAAGAAAGATGCTGATAAAGATGGGTGGCAAAGAGGATTTGGAGGAGGCTCATGTGGTTTTCAGAGATTCATACCAGACAGAGGTGGCACAGATATGGTCTGGTGACAAGTGTCTGCCTCTGTCTGACATTACTGGATGTTCCTCAAACAGTAGAGCCCGTATCATTCAGCTGAGGTGGTAGATTACATCTTCCAAATATTCCTCATGTGCTATCAAACTTCTAAGTTGTGGATGCAAAACTGAATGAACAGTTCTGTTGTGCTCTGTCAGGGTGAGGTAGTAGGTTGTGTGGTTTCAGGGTAGTGATTTTGCCCCAATCAGGAGATAACTATACAACCTACTGCCTTCCTTGAGGAGCAACCTTGCAGCATGCTCAGAAAACCAGTATCCCTTTGTAAAAAGATGATATACTTGCATTGCAAACCTACATTGATTTTATGCCACTTTAATGTCATTGCTTCCTCCAACACACAATGGGAATTATAGCTCAGTAAGGCATAGTTAGACATTGTGTAGACAATTTTGAACAACTAGGGCTTGTAATCAGCTATGCTACAGTTTCCTGGGAAGAAATCACAACTTTTAAACTAGTTTCAAACTATATTATGAATAGGCCCATGGAGGATTTTAAGATCTTCATTTTAATCAGAGTAAACTTCTAAATGCATATGAAATTATTTTCTCTATGTATTTATAAATTGTGCAGTTCCAACTAATGCATAGTTTAAAAGATCTTATCTCAAAAATATAATAAAATATTTTGCTTTATGAAGAGTGTGTCTTAATAATTTGAATATAGTGAAGTTATCACTATCTGAGAATAAACAGTATGGCTACATGTTTTTCATTTTTACCTGTCTCTATTAAAATTACAGCAGAGAATAAGCCCTTAATACAGTCTTCGTGGTATATAAATATTATTAATCAACAGGAGACTTGTCTCTTTGATTCGAGCTTTTTCTCTGTATCACATAAATGGACAATTAATATCTCTTTGAACCACTACTACAAAAAGTAAAGTTTGACACAATTTGAAAAGAGAGAAAACTGCAAAAGAAAAGGGAACTGATGATGACACCATGTAGATATCCCTCCAAAGTTGATGAAGTATGCCCATTCCTGACTAATACCTATTGTAGAAGCATCCTATATATCAAGTGTAAATAGGTCCCAGAAGACTGAGCACGAAGACTTTCTTTTCGGGCGGCTAGAGAATGGAAGCTCCTCCCTTACAGTCAGCTAAGGCAGGCCGTGACTCCACCTCTTGCAGTACAAGGGGAGTTAGCAAGAGGGCAAAACACTAAGCATCAAGGAATTAGCCTCTGACAGAACTCCTCATAGTATCTTTCTATGGGCAGCTAAGGTACATAGGACTTTTGTTTCCTGGTTTTGAAATTTAAAGTGCACTTGCCTATAAACACATTTTAGAAAAACAGCACAGATATTATCAGATTCACATATGCAAATGTTACAGCCAAGTTTGCCAGACTGGGAGCAGGATGTAACTGCTTGGTAAGGAACTTTCTTAAGTTCATTTTGTTTGATAGTATATGACAAAAAGGATACTGGGTGTAAAATCTGGATCACTTGGTGGAAATGTTGCTGCCAGTAACAGAAACCTTGGGAAGAGCTCAGCTAACTTTTTAGCACCTTATTTAGCTGGGTGGGAGGTGCAAACAGGGGAGGAACAACTCTTGGTCTACTTCAAAATCTGGCCTCTGTTAATTATTGTTCATTATTGAAGCAAAATGTAATACAGGCGTGCCCAACTCAACATGACAACTTCAACTCATATACAGTTGTCCCCCCACATTCTCTAGGGTTTGGGATGCAGGACCCTCTCAAAAGTGGAAAAGTTGCAAATACCAAAATGTATGCGTCTGCCTGTGTCACGGGGGCCAAGGCAAGGTGGGGAGAATGTGCACTCAGGATCCAAACCAGGTCAGGGAAAGGAGAGGGAAGGAGGGATCAGCATGGTGGCGCTATGCTTCCATCTCCTTCCTTGGGTGGAATGAGGCACTGGGAGAAGGTGTGTGGTCCTGAGAAATCAGGTTGCCAGTCATCCTTAGCTGGCCAGGCAGCAGCTGGTGGAGATGGAGGAGGACCAGAGGTGGATTTTTAACAAGTTGTGCAGCCTGATTGGAGCTGCTGAGAGGGAAGGTTCCCCTGGAAAATAACTGTCTGAGGTGGGAGGAGGCAGGGGCTGAAGAAGCTCACAAATAATCAAATCCATGACAGTCAAATCTCCAAATGACTGTATAGCAGCTGGCCAGCTGGTCTGGGGAAGGCTAGGTTAGATCAAATTGTTATATCTACTGCTTGCTTGAGATTTTTAAATAGATTTTAAAGCTTCCCTCAGACCATCATACATGTGTACTGGGCCCTGATGGTCCTGGTTGGTAGGATCTCTGACATCCAGCATTTTAATGCTTCTCAACTAGCTAGCAGAACTGTCTCCTTATTTCCAGGGCTGAGTGGGTACAATAGGCTGATGCAAACTGTGATCTAGCCAGGCAAATGCTGGTGTGCCAGCAGGTGCTTGACAGACTGGTTTTGGTAGAACACAGTAATTAGCAGGTGTGGACGGCATTCAAGTTAATGAGTCACATCCTCTACAGAGCCTTAAATGGTGGAAAACAGAAGTACCTGGTCCTACCAACCTTTCAGTCTCTACCATATCATACCTCAATCCCCTGCCTGGCAATCTGAGTCTCTGCCAAAAGCTAGGCACAGAGTAGAATTTTGTTTATCCCAGTCATCCTGGAGCCTTTATAAGAGCAATGCAGTTTCTCTCGATATTTCTGATTCCACAGTATTCAGATGAAATTGTCATGGCTAGAATTTAAATCCCTGGAGGCATTCAAATAGCAGAAAATGAAACCAGCAGTAGAGTGACTGAAAGAAGAAATACATTAAGGACATTGAACATCAGCAAGAGAATATGTAGAATTTAAAGTATTCATTTACAGCAGAAGTCTCTTATTTGCATTATGATGCATTATTTATTGTAAGGCACTTTTCTCTGTGAGGAAAGCGATTGTAAAAGCTTTCTTACAATATACAAATAAACATTTTTTAATCCCAATCTGCATTGGAGAACATAAAATAACCCCAAAGTACTGATATCTGTGCATAACCAAAATGTTAGCATACTTTAATCACATTCTTGTTCCTCTTTTTAAAAAAAGATTTTAAAGCCACATGCACTTTAATTCTAATGTGTGGTAGTATACATTTTGGATACTGTCTCACCAACCCATCATTCTCAACAGTGTTTTTTAAAAGCAAGAGCAGGAATTTGCTCCGGCATATTTCACCTCTACCTGGTGATGGGAGGTTAGCTGCTGCTCCTGATAAATCAGTGAAGATCAACAGGTAGGACAGCTGTGACTGTTCACTGCTTTGAGTAGAGAGGCCTCCCTTCTGCCTTAACTATCCTCTTCAGCATGGCAAGAAAACAGAAAGGTTTGCATCCTCCACTGAAGAAACGTGCAAAATGAATTGAAGCTGCTCGGCAGGAAGAGGTAAACCAAAGTGGAACAATTCTAGATGCTACTAATTCAAATATCAGGGGACAGATAAACTTCTTAATATTCCCCCTGTTTTAGACAAGGGCCCTTTCCACACGGGGGGGGGAACACGGGTTGACACGGGGTAGGACGACCTCATCCGGAGGTCGTCCACACCGTGGAGTGCGCTAGGGCAGTTAGAAATGAGGTTCCACACCTCAAACCACCCTCGTGTGGCCGCGGGGGTGGCGCCGCATGTTTTATAAAGACCACATTTCATGTGGTCTTTATGAAACACGTGTGCGCTAGCCCGTCGCAGCGCCCCGTGTGGAATTGCAGGGGGCGCGCAAGCGCTTCCCTGCAGAGCTGCCTGGGAGCGGGCTTCTGGCTGGTGTGCTTCTCCGATTGGCGAAGAGCTGCCAGAAGCCACCAGCCGCCATTTTGGGCACCGCCGGGCACTGCCGGACAGCACTGCCGTGTAGAGCGGCGAACGTGCGCTGCTCCCCATGTTGACGGATCGAGGTAAGCTCCATTCCCGCGTGCACCGCCCCGTTTCCCCGCGTTTCATGCCCCCCCCCCCGTGTGGAAAAGGCCAAGGATAGGTGCACATAGGCTCAGGCTTCCTCTTTTCTAGGCATCCAGCCATTTTTATCAGTATTGCCCCTACTGGGAAAGAGATCTAGTTTATCTTTCTTGCTCCTGGCTTTGTCTTCTGCTGTTCTTCCGCTCTGCTTTCTGCAGTCTCCCCCCACACCTTACAGGTCTCTATTATTATTGTCATAGTTATTACTGTCATTGTTCTCCTGTCCCCTATCCCTTAATGTATTCTGGAGGTTTTGGATCCCAAGATGGAGTTTGGAGAGTTGGTACAGGCATCCTACTGTGTGCAACAGTAAGTGTTTTGCAATATTTATTGCAAGTAATTCTTTTTTTAGAAGGAGTGGTTCTGCTAAACACAATGATCAGAATCCTGTGTGGTCTTCAGAGATGTGTAAGCACCATAGTTTGGGCAATCCCCCCTTCCCAGGCAGCAGCCACCACAATTGGTAGGGCTCTGTTCAACCATGTCTTCAGAGATTGGCTGCCATTTCCAGCCCCTCCAGTGAGTGATCTCCATTGTGATGAGCAGAAATGGGCCCTCTCACAATTCTCCTTCACAGCAGAGATCACTCATGCAAGCAGGGTGGGAACAGCAGCCGGCTGCTTCCCAGTAAGTGTGGATTGGGGGACCATGAGTACATGGCAGTGAAAAGCATGTAACTCCAGCTTATGCGTTCATTAACTGCCATCTAGGATTCCAACCAGCTTTTTCTGTTGACTTAAACCAGTGGTTCTCAACCTGTGGGTCCCCAGATGTTTGTGGACTTCAGCTCCCAGAAGCCCCAGCCACTATGGTCAATGCTGAGGGCTTCTGGGAGCTGAAGTCCACAAACATCTGGGGACCCACAGGTTGAGAACCACTGACTTAAACTTATATTGTCATTTTTAGTTATATAGCAGTCATAACTAATGTGGCCAACAATGTATATGTTTCAGCAAAACCTTTTAAATTTACATTTTGAAAACAGCTGTGTGCTGCAAAATTGGATATGGCCATGTTGGGTACAGTAGAGAGACCACCTAGTACTCTTAATCGTAACAACCTTCCTACATTATGTCCCATTCAGAACCTGAGGACGACACAAGGAACAAATTTAACCCATGTGTAAAGCTTATCCTCATACACACACAGGAGAACTACTTTCCTGAGGAAAACTAAACAAAAGAATATGTTGAATTTTTCCTCCTTATATATTAGGTACCCTCAGAGAAATTCCCAAAGCCACATTACAACAATAACTTTATTAGAGCAATGCACAAATGACAAAATACAAACAAGTTTTAGATCTTTAGAGGTCTTTATCTAGAAGGGTGTTACAAAAGTGGAGGGGTGCATGGCGTGTGTGACTTGATGCTAAAGAAATGAAGTCTGCATGTTGACAGTTGGAAGATGCAGGCGGTTGCAGGTATTGACATTAGGTTGTACCAGATGAGGTGGCATTTTCAGATTGGATTTACACGCAGGGAGTATTTTATGCTAAGAATCTTTTTTTTAAAAAAAAAGAACCACTTAGTTGCTGTTTGAATTGTATGGTCCAGAATTCTTCTCCACTCTGCATAATATTTAGAACAGCTGTAACTCTAATATCCTTAATGAGCCCTAGTGAGAAAGAAGTTGTATGCAAAAAACACCTCCTCCTATGTTAAGAGCTGTTTCTGAATCAGCTGAAAGTGTACAACAGTAGTAATACTCATGGATGATAAATACCTGGGAGAAAAAGTAACACACACTATATTTAAAATCAACACCTTTAAAGATCAATCTCTTGCTTTTTGTTATTCTCAGTATACATATCCCCCACTGTTAGAACAATTCTCACCTTTTGTTGTTGCATCTACGCTCTTTTTGAAAATGGTCTTGTTTTGTAGGTAGGCAGGGAGTAGTGGTTAGAGCACTGGGCTTAGCCCAGGAGACCAGGGTTTGTTTCCCTGCTCAGCCATGGAAACCCACTGGGTGACCTTGGGCGCATCCCACACTCCCAGCCTCACAAAACCCTGCGATAGATTTGCCTTCAGGCCACCATAAATTGGAAACAACTTGAAGACACACAACAACAAGAAGGGAGTAAAAGAAAGATTTCATCCCATTCTCCCAATGAGGAAGCAAGCTTAGTGCCCTCATATGGTACTTATACTTCCTGTATTTCTTTACTATGTCTTATAAAAATCAATGGATTCCGTTCTCCTCCATGGAAGAAAGAAAGTACTACAGTTGGCCCTCCACATATGCAGGTTTCATTTTCACAGATTTGATTATTTATGGGTTTCTCCAAATCTGCCCTCCACCACAGGTGCTTCTTTTCTGGGGTAACCTGCTGTCTCAGCAGCTCTGATCAGGCCACACAGCCCCTTAAAAACGTGCCTCTGCTCCTTCTCCTCCACCATCCACTGCTGGGTCAGGTAAGGATGGGTCATGGCCCAATTTCTCAGCACCACCAACCCTCCCCCCATGCCCCTCAGCACCCGTGGAAGGAGATGGGTGAGAGAGAGGAAGTTTAGTGCCATCATATCAACCCACCCCTTTTCCCTCTGTTTTCCCTGACCTGGTTTGGACTCTGGGTGCCCATTCTTCCCACCACTATGCCTCAGACCCCTTCCCACAGACACACATTCACAGTTTGATATTTGTGATTTTTCCACTTTTTCAAGGGTCCCTGCACCCCTAACTCGAGCAACTGTGGAGGGCTAACTGTATTAAGGCAAGGGCAAAATCTGCCCTCTGGCTAAGCCACTCCCCATAGGAAGGAATTTGCAAAGCAAATCTGTCATGGGCAGCCTTCAGAAACTCCTCACTTACTGAAGGCATTTTGCTCGTCTTGCATTCAGCATCTCTTTCTCTGGCTGAAGTGCAGGGGGCTGTCATCACCCTCACAGGTACACCTGGTGAGGACACAGGAGAGGGCCTTCTTGTGGCTGCCCCAGGGCTCTGGAACCCCCTTCCCAGAGAAGTCAGACTGGCCCCCACCCAACTACTTGCTGTCTTTCTGCAATCCAGTAAAGATGATCGTATTCAGACAGGCGTTCAAAGTGTGATTCCATGTGGCTTGTCTGACAAAACGTGCTGGACATTGTGTTGATGATGAGTATCTGAGTTTTTAATTATGTATTTTAACATTGTTTTAATTATTTTTGATTGTTTAATTGTGTTTTAATGTTTGTTCTCAATAGGGTTTTAACTGTCTTTTTAATTGTAAACCGCTTTGAGTACCAACCTGGGAAAAAAAGTAAGGTATAAATAAAGATAATAGCAGTGGTGATGATGGTGACAATGATGATGATAGTGGTTGTAGTAGTAGGAATAATAATAATAATAATAATAATAATAATAATAATAATAATAATAAATTTGATCTAATTCATAGGCAAAGAAGCATTGCTCCAGTGTCTGCCGCCTCATTCTTCTTAGCTGAAGCCATTTCTGTGCTAGAGTGTTATAGTGCTATTATTCCACTTTCAACATCCTATGGAATCCTGGGGTTTGCAGTTTAGGAAGGGGCCTCAAAGACCCCTCCTTAAACTGCAAACCCCAGGATTCCAGAGGATGTTGAAAGTGGAATAATAGCGCTATAACACTCTAGTGTGAAAATGGCCTGAGTTGAGTCCATAGTTGCCTTCCTCATCTCAGGTCCGATATGCATTAATTAAGTCTGGATGGAGTGTGGGGAAGTCATGAAGGGATATCCGGAGGAAGTGACAGAAGAATGTTAAGCCATCCCATTCCAAATCCCAAGTGACGCTATTGTCAGAGATTTGAAACAGCAGCGCTGATCATGTACTGGTGGCAGTTATACAATATGTTGTTTGGCCTCAAAGACCAGTATTTCAAAAGCAGTTCAGATAATAATGGTTATGAATAGCAAAGGCATTCTGATGGACCAGACGATGAGCCCATCCAGTCCAGCATTCTGATTCTAAATGCTCCCTAGGACCACAAGCATTGTAGAATATTGTCCCTCCCTAATTTTTCTCTGCTCCAGCAACTTATATCCAAGGTCACATTGCTTCTGAATGTGAGGATTCCAGGTCATGATTGGAGAGCTTGGAGAAGTTACTTTTTAGATTAAAACTCTTAAGAGTCCCATTGATGTGTTTGTAGACCTATTATTTTCCAAGCTCTGTGTTGTCATGGACAGCGGCTAATGACAGACTTTAATGAATGTGCTTCATTCTTTTAAAATATTCTAAGCTGGTGCTTGCAAATTTAAATTCATATACATGGTATTTTATTTGCCATCCAAAGTACCAGACATACTGGAAGAACTAGGGTTGTTTCTTTATTTGTTTTCAGTAAACAATGACCACTTAACATGTTGAAAGTTCAGGCATAACCAGGAACCCTGGAAGGCTTTATAAAAGTGTGGTGATGCAACACTCCTAGGTAGGTCATCATTCAATTTTGCCTGTCAGTTAGATTTTCCTAAAACAAGTTAAACATGGGATGCATTGCATGGAGAAGGAGAATGACAGAACAGCCAACTAAAGCAGATGACTTCTATGAAAGCAACAACAAATAATAAATATAAAACTGAACAAATAAAAATAAAACTGATATATCAAGCAAAGGGGCGGGGAACAAGACCCTATTAAGTGAATGTCTCCTAACATACCAACTTCTACTTTAAGAGCAAAAACTATGGAGATATATCAGAAGATACAGGATTGCAGACAAAATATTTTCAAAAGAAAATGCAAAACACACATGTCTACTGGGTTTGAGGTGTAGAGAATCCCCCTGATGCAAAATCTGGATGTGACAGTGAGATACAATGAGATGGCTGTGTTTGCTGATGACACTAAATTATTAAGATGGTAAGATCCACTCTGCCAAAAAAATAAAAATAAAAATTGAGAATTGTTCCAAACGGGAGATTAGGTATTACAGTGGCTCTGAGCTGGGAATAACTGAACAAGTGATCTTGGGACCATGGTTGCTATCTCTATGAAAACACCTACTCAGTGTACCACTTGTGTTAAAAGAGAGAGAGAGATTCCTAGCCACAAACCAGAAATAAAATTGCCAGTATGATATTTCCCTTATTCAAAACCATATTTTGACCATATCTGGTCACCGCCCTTGAAAAGGATATTGTAGAGATGGAAAAGGTGCAGGAAAGGACAAAAAACAAAAAAACCTTGATCAACTGACTTGTAAGGACAAGTTGCTGAATATTTCCTCAGTCTAATCCAGCACAGCAGTTCTTCTCAGCCTAATGGTTGTAGAATCATGAAAATTTCTGTGAGATTCTACATGAGTCTTAAAACTAAGTAGAAAAGTCAAGCTTATAGAAAAATATAGCCTACCAAAGCTTTGGGAAGAGTAAGGGCCTCTTCCTTGACTAAATAAAGAGCAGGAAAAACCTGGACTTCCCTCTCCTTTCTGGGAGAAACCATCACATCCTGCCTAAAAATTAAAATATGTAGAAAGAAAGACAGGGAGGGAGGGAGGGAGGGAGGGAGGGAAAGAAAACCCAGGGGGAGCTTCCCCTACACTTAAGTTTTTCAAACCATGATGGAATATAAAGATTTTCTCCTGTGTAGAAAAAGAAAGCAAAAAATGATCCAGCCAAGCCTTCCTAGAAAGAGAGGTCCAAAATCCAGGAACAGCCACGAAGAAAAAACTCTTTTGTGTTCCCACTAAATGTGTCTGTGAGGTCTGTGGGATCAAGAGAACCACCTCTGCAAAAGATCTTACTGCTCAGGCAGGCTCTTACAGGAAGATACAGTTGTTCACATAGCCTGGACATTACGATTCTGATCAGATCAGATCTTTCAATGTCCCCAAGTCTTAAAGTATTGAGAAAAACTAGTTCCAGAGCATATGCAGAGTACAAACAATAACTGAAAAAGAGCACACTGTCTGGATGCCTTTCTTCTTCAGATTTTTCTTCACCATACAAAGTAAAAATGACTGCTGTGAGCTTCCTGGCCTGTTCTTCTACTCACCCTTGGCTCAGTTAAACAAATAAAGAGATTTGAAGTTTCTAGGGCCTGTGCAGGCAGGACAGCGTATCTTGCTGTCATCTGGATTCTCTAGTCAGACCAGCAGAACAGTTATCATGGTGCTTGAGGGCAAATTATTTCTCCCATCCATTATCAGTTAGACATCCTTATATATGAACACTCTTACAAGCAGAACGTGTACCTAGAAGTCCCCTCTGTGTGTTCAGTGTAGCTTCCTTCCACTTAACTCCAGACATGGTGGATTGTGAGTAGTTTTTCTTTGCTCTGGGAAGTTCAGCTGCAATAACTGTCTTAATATTTAGGAACACTTGTGTGCATGTGTACACACAAGTTATTATTTAGTACACTACTGCTCAGACAAAACTGTACCACCAGGAACCCTATATAATTGGATCACCAAGATCCCCTGCATTGCCAATCCCTCCTCAGGAATTATCTAATAAACAATTAGATAATTCCTGAAGGGGCTCAGGGAGCTTAGTAATCCAATTACATGGGGTCTTGGTGGTCCAATTCGTCTGCTCATTTCATGGGGGCCTAGTCATATGCGAGTTTGGCCCCTCCTCATCCTTCCTGTTCTGGGGCCAATAGGTACATATATGTTAAAAATGCACATCAGAAAACAGATCTGGTGACATTACAGAGTTCACCTCTCTGCAATACTGAACTATATTTTACTGTGTCTTGCTAAGATTGGCTTCAGCAGCTTTACTAAAGGAAAATGGAAAGGGGTGAGGATGAGATTTAACTCACACTACAATTTTACAAGTAAAAATAAATACTTTGCTGAATATCCCATTTATGACACCAAGGTTCACTGGATGACACAACTGTATGGTCCTCCACAAACTAGGCATAATGGGGACATGGGCTTCAGACTTTCTTTTATATGCAGGAGGATTCAATCATGTAATCTGCAGCTGGAAGTAGTACTAGTCCAGATGTAGGTTTACCACAACAAGAACTGAATTTAGCCATTGCTTCAAGCCTTTTACTTCCAAGTCTGTCTTATGTTCATTTCTGAACCAGGGTAATTAAGTAAACTACTTATTTCTCCATAATTATATCAGCTTTACAGACAGCATGTGCCCTCAGATCAATGTAATGATAGTATTCACAAGAGTCCTACACAAATGGTCCTACATTACATAGGTACTCATAATGGTCCTACACTATGCTGGCTTCTTGAAGCACATTCTCAGCCACTGTCCACAAAAGTTTATATGAGATCACTGTGATGTCTGCATTACCACCAGTGTATATCAGGTGAAGACTGAACATGGAATCTGAAAGACACCTTGGTGGTGTTCCATGAGGACTTTCATACACTAACAGCTGCACCTTATTGACACTACTGTGCAACTTCATAAGCCCAATCTGCATCATAACCTTAATGATGCATACTTATATACTTCCAGCTTCTATTCAGAAGCTGCAAAATCCATTGTCCCTACAGCCAACCACTATGATACAACTTCATCCATTCTGGCCATTTCTGCACACGATCGATACTGTGTGGTCTCCTGAATTCTTAGCCATCAGTCTGCATGTTGTAGCATTGTATTGTCTGCACATTTTCAGCTCCTAGCATGGTTCACCACGACAAGAAACTGCTGTATCTGAAAACCAGAAAAACTCCGATATAAATCTCCCAAACCAGTTCTGCTTCATTTTTTGCTTGCATGCAGAAGTGTAACATTGATTCACAGAACAGAAGTGGCTGGCTATGGGTGTTCCCAGGTTGTCCCTTTCATCATTTCTGTTCCTATCTCTCTCCACCCATCAAAGCACAGGCTGCTGCCATTATTGTCTACATGTGTTAAACAGACAGCAGGAAGAGAGTGGATCTGGTAATGGACCTTTAAGACATGGGTTTTTTTCCCCACGTATCAACAAACATATTTATGTACACACAAACGTAGCAACACAGAAATATGTTTAAAATGTGTTTTTTTTAAAAACAACAACAAGACTAATCACTGGTGGTGGGGCGGGGCGAGGGAGGGGAATGGAGTGGCCAGGGACCTGCTGTTGTGGATGCAGCAACCACTGTTCTCCACAGTAGTATGATGAAACTGGGCAGACAGCACAGTTTCTGAATCAGGGTATAAAACACTGCTCTTGACATGCGGTGAACCACTTCTCCAGTCTCGTGTGGATATGGCCTTAGACTCATAGGACAGAGACTCCCTGTTAAAGCGTTTATCCAAAGTAATTTTCAGACTATCATTCCAACCCATCAATGTGAGAAAAACAAATCAACAAGGCCAGACTGGTAGCCAGGAGCAATTCATCACAGGACAAACCTAGAACAGAAAATGGCAAAATGTCACTTGCCTATAGCTCCTAGTCAAACACATTCAAATATATCATGAATGAATTACAGTCCATTCTGGACAATGACATTTCCCTCTCGTAGACCTTGGTGATAGGCTTGTGGTTGCTTAGAGACATCTCTTCTCTCTGCATCTTAAATAGCTACTAAACAGCAACAGCAGCCAACCCAGCAAGGATACTAACAGATCTTGTAAGAAACCCAGGTGCTAACTCTATTCCTATACCTACTTCAGTGAACAATGTTACCCACTTAAAACAGGAGTTTATTCCCTGCTCATTTTCTGATGTAATAATGTCATCTTCTGTCAGTAGTACATTTTTGCATGCTACATTGGGCAGACTGGCCAGTTTTTGTGTAAAAGGTTAAATAGACACATATCTTACATCCAAAATGGTAGTATACACAAACTAATGGGGGGTCACCTTAACCTTCCGGTCACCACCACCATCAATGCAAGGTGGCTTCCAAGACTCTGACCTTAATGTAGTCCATATGAAGCAAAGAAACCTCGAAAACAAAGAAGGGTTGTTGTTGTTGTTGTTGTTGTTGTTGTTGTTGTTGTTGTTGTGTGCCTTCAAGTCATTTCCAACTTATGGAGACCCTAAGGCAAAACTATTATGTGGTTTTCTGAGTCTGAGAGTGTGTGATGTGCCCGAGGTCATGCAGTGAGTTTCCATTGCTGAGCAGGGAATTGAACCCTGTTTTCCAGGGTTACAGTCCAATGCTCAAACCACTAGACACACTGGCTCTCAAAGAAGGATAGACTGAGTTACAATCTGTTGGAAAGTTCCATTCTGTTATCAGAGGTTTGAATCCAGATAAGTGAACCTTATTACTAGAGGTATTAATTGGCTTACTTAGTGCATTCAGTTTCCTTCTAACCTGACTGGCTGATTTCAACACCCAACCAGTGTGTGAGGGAGAATTTCATGCATTTGATGAAACAGGCTATTGCTGACAAACATTTATGTCATATCAATTCTAGACTAAGAGCTGCAGGTAGCTCTTAGTCTAAAGTGTCACTGGTTTCTTCCTATTTTTTTATTTATTAGCGGCTGTAATAAAGTATAGCGGAGTAGTCAATGTCTCAGTAGAACTGGATATTGTTGTTGCTGTATACCTTCAACTCATTTCCAACTTACGGAGACCCTAAGGTGAACCTATCATTGGTTTTTCTGGGGTGAAAGTGTGTGATGTATCCAAGGTCACGCAGTGGGTTTCCATGGCTGGGTGGTGAATCGAACCCTGGTCGCCAAATCACACCAAACCACTACTCAGAACCACTACACCACACTGGCTCTCAGATCTTGATGTACATACTATGATATAATTACATCTCAAAACATATTCAGCAGCACTTACATTTTAGCTGGTTATTCAAGGAACAGAGGAAGAGCAAGAGACTAGAATTCTGTGTTTAGGCATCCAAGAAAAGTTTGATATATTGATAAGTCAAATTGCTTTTTTTTTCTAAAGTAGAAAGTCTGTGTTAGGGTTGAGACTTGAAGAAGGGCTAAGTCTCCAAAGAGCTTCCTAAATCACCTTTACTTGCACATCCCATTCCCCAGCATGTACCTTTTTGTTTTACATCCAGCCTAAAGAAGAGCTCTGTGAAAGCTGAAAGGAAGCTCACAACTGTGACTTTCAGTTGGTCCTCTTGGCTCCAATTGTCATTGTTGTTTGAATTTCCATTGGCATGGAAAGCAACTCTGATCAGCAGACTTTTTTTTTCTCCCGAACAGAAGTTGTTAACCTGAAAACACACACCATGGTACATCTGATTCCACTAGGCCTAAACTGCTTGCAACCCACAGGGCTAAATGCAGGAAGTTTGCCAGGTGTCCTCACAAGGATGAAATACAACTGTGTTTGCTCTCTGTCTGAGATTGCAAGGAGTAGGCCACAATGCATGGCTGGTGCACTGTGCTTACATTTCAGACAGGTACCTCTGTTGCAAAAAAAAAGGGGGGGGGAGTTGCCACAATTTGAACATAAAGAATCCTGTGACACCCTAAAGCTAGTCAATTGCATTATTATCTCATGAGACTTTGGATGCATCTATTGAAATGCACAATGTCCACAAAAGCTTATAACATGTTACAATTAGTCTTCAGGCTGCCTTAATTTGTGGAAACCTATTCTTCCCTCACAAGTTATTTCCTATCTTTGGGGGATAGCTGTTACTTTTTTCAGTAATTTTATTACTATGTCTTTAGCAGCAACTGCTCACAAATAAATTATGCAGGTTAATTTTCCCAATCACTTTATCCTCACGCAGAGAAAAGCTTCACTCACTAAATTTCTGCATGTCAGATTCCTGCTGTCACAAGACTCACAAAAGAAAGGTACTAATAGTGTCAACTGCAGAACTAGAGCAGTTACAAAACTGCCCACTTGCTATGAGAGCAGAGACATCTACTGGTTGATTTGGGGGAGTTGTTTTCTACACCCCTTTCACAGAATTTTGCAAGGATGTATGAATGGGTGGACAGACATGACCTCTGCATTTGCTTCAGATTTAGTTCATAATTTTATTATTCCTGTTGAATACTTGGCATTTTCAAAGCAATCGGTAGAAAAAGATATTGCCTACATTTTTAACATGAAGAAAAAAAGAAAAACAAAAAGCCTACATTTTTAATATGAAAAAAAAATCACTGTTTAAAATAATTTTATAAATACACTAGCTTACATCAAGACAAGGGCAAGCATCAGCATCAATACCTGAGAAAACACACAAATAAACAGCACACATCTGGTCAGCATTTCTTAGTGGATAGGTGAACAGGGAGTTCCAGCATAGGAGTTCTACAACTAACAAGAACTTATACTCTATGTCAGGAGTGGGACATGTGTGACCCTCCAGATATTACAGGGCTGCATCTCTCAGCATTCCTCACTATTGACAATGTTTGCTACAGCTACTGAGAGTTAATTATTCTAATTATGAAAAACTATTTAATATTAGTATTATTAATAATAATAATATCCTTTGTAGCACTTCACACCTACTTTAACTAAAAGTCTGTTATTGAGACAATCTTCTGCTTATACTTATTTCAAGCTGCATTCTGGTATTACTTTGTAACTTAAGAACTCTTCTCACAGTTCCTAGATTTCCTTAGCATTGGTCATGTTCAATAGGATTTCTAGGAACTGAAGTCCAACAACATCTGGAGTTTCCTTACCCCAGTAGGAAACTAGGCAGGTTATATCACTGCTAGGTAATGAGACCTTCTTAAACAGATGCTTTGAGTCTAGCCCAAGACTTAGGTCAGATGAAGAAATGATAAACTCTGCAATTATTGCATTGGTGAGGGACTTTTGCCATTGACTCAAAGCATGGTATCTCAAAATGCCTCAGCCATAAATAGAGTAGGAGGCAGGGGCTTGATTTAAGACTAAAGGGGAAACTGAACCCATCCCACCCCTCTGGCGCTAATCTTCTGCTGTTGGAATGCCACTGGAGAAAAAGAAATTCAAATGATTTGTTATGAGGAAGCAAGCAAGGGGGGAAATTTTTGTTCACCTCAAAATCAGGTCTCCACTCTGCTTTACAAAAGATTGAGTGAATCCAGATTTTTTAAAAAATGGGTTTGCTAATATTATTTTCAGGTTCAATGTGTAATTTGAATTCAGTTTTAGATAGATCATGCTTTGCCCTGTGCTTCAGTGAGGAAAGAGCAATCCATATCAGCACAGCTGTAGGATGTGCTGGGAAAATGCCTCTCCATTACTTCCTAGCACGGAAAAACGATAGCTGGGATGTGGTGGGCTGGGGGAGGCTTCGCATTAAGCTTCCAGCCCAGCATCACATGCAGCTCTCAGGGCCAAAACATTATGTTCCCTTAGAGTTAACACAATCCAGATCAGGAACCAAAGGTGGGAGGGGTTATAACCCTTTGCCTCCAGGTGATCCCAGTCCAGGTGAAGGCTGCCTGTTGCAATTGTTGTAAAACAATGCAGTCATTATAAAACATGGTCTGTTTATATGGCTAGATGGTTTGGGGAGAAATAAAAATTGCAGGCAGGCTGGGGGGACCTGCATCAAGATCACAGCAAGGCAAGTCTCTCTCTGTGTGTATGTGTGTGTGTGTGTGTGTGTGTGTGTGTGTGTATTCCTGTGCCACACAGTCCCAGTGTGGATAAGGTTGCCTTGTGCTTAATCTAGAGAAAGAAAAAGGCACCTCCCAGATATATCTCTCAAGTTATCTACTAGTTTGACCATCTGCCTCAACAGTTCTTCTCCCAAATGAAATATTGCTTTGTTGATTTATGAGGCTGAGTGACCTCTGTGGATGGAATTATAGCCCCCCACCCCAAATTACCTACTGCAGCCAGTATTATTCTTACTACATGATCAAGATTTATGATAGCTTTTAAGCCAGGCAGTATATGATGAAATATGGTGTTTAAAGAAAAAATTCCGAAGGGCCAAGTAGCATTGATGTGGTGGGAGCTGAGCATTATATGGGGATCTGAGGTTCCCTTTTCTTTACAGGTTTTACTCTCTGGCAGGTTTTAGCAGGGTTTTCCAGCTCTATCCAGTAACTAATACTTATGATGTCGAGATTTTTTCGATTGTGTACTTTCTTTAATAAGCAACTTTCTATGAAAGAAGCACAAGGCAGTTTGCATAAAGCAATAAAACATATGCCATAAAGAATCTCTCTCTTTATGCCACTTTTTATTTTGTTTTGTGTGTACTGTATATTGTTTTGTGTACATCAATAAACAGGAAAAATATCACTGTTAAAGCTGGGTATAAATATAATGCCTAAAATTGGCAGTGTGTATATTTTAATTTCTCTTGTTCTTCTTTTTCTTATGTGCCTTCAAGTCGACTCCAACTTATGGGATCCTATCCTGGGGCTTTTGTAGCAAGATTTGGTCAGACGGGGTTTTCTGTTGCATTCCTCTGAGGCTGAGAGACTGTGTCTTGTACAAAGTCACCCAGTGGGTTTCTGGGGCTGAGCAAGGGTTCAAACTCTGGTTTCCCAGAGTCCTAGTCCAGTACACAGATCACTATACGATGCTACCAGGCCAATCTCCTTTAACCCCACTCTTCAAATCTAACTTTCATCTTTGTCACACTGCTCCCTTTTGTGGTTTCTTTTCTATTATGATTATTATTATTAACTTTTTCAAATATATAAAATTCAACACTAACAATGAAAAGAAACAAAAAGAAGAAAAAGAAAAGAAAAAAAGAGGAAAAAGGAAAAGAAGAAAGCAAACAAAAAGATGGATACGAGAACGAAGACCAAAAGAAAGAAAAAAGATACTCTGAACCTCCACAACAGTTTTTAATGCGATATTGATGTAAAAAAAAAAGTTACAGTGCTTCCCTTATAAAGTATTTCTATAGGAAATAATTATTGATAATAAACCCAGAATTTGAATAATAATGCATACAGTGTTTACACAGAAAACCCATCAACCATTCCATATATTCATTGAAAATTATTAATAAAATTTAATAGTAAAATTCAGCTATAGTCATCCCTCTACATTTTCTGGGATTAGGGGGTCAGGATCCCTGTGAAAGTGGAAAAACTGCAAATAACTCAAGGTGCCCCCATGTCATATTTAACACACTGGTAGTGAACCACCCTATGAATAATATAGGTGGGTAACCCATGAACTGCTGCAGGTATAGCTGCTCCTATGTGGAAGGAATGGGTGACATAGTGGATGCAGAAAGCAGCTCTGAAGTCAGGGAATCCTGATGCTTTAGAGTAAAAGGACAGAGCAGTGAGGTGACATGTGATGGTTTGAACAGACAAGCCTGAGGCCTTTAGGTGGACAGAATACCTTAGCACCACCTCATTGCTCTTTGGCCAGCTGGCTGGCTCACCCACTGTGTAAAGAAAGATCCAGAAGGTGCAGAGACTGCATTGATAATCCTTACAAGTTGGAAGGACTAAAAATAGGAGGATGGCACATTCAACCTCTATCTGCCAAGTTTCCAACAGTGTGTAGGCACCTCCTTGGGTCATGGGGAGGCCTGCGGGACCAACTTCCAGAATGTCTAGAACTTAAAACAGAAGAGGGAATCTGCTAGGGATTTTGGATGGGAACATGATGGGCTTGGAAGAGTACATTGTGTTGCATGCTCTTCAGGATGAAGCATCTGACAAATTTCATAACACAGGGATATTTGGAGCTCTGAGAGTTAACCATCTGAACTACCACAAAGTTATCACACCAAAATAGGACAGACATGTTTGCAAATTCCTGTGACCAAATGTGGATGTCTACCACTATAGGAATATCAAATCCCTGGTAAGTCCAGTACTCACCCAATCAGATGCCCAAGACTCTGTATACCATTGTCCTTGCCAAAATAGGCTGAAATCCAAAGAACCTGCTTTATCAGAGTGCACCTGAAAATCCACCTATAGGAGTAGGGTGCTCCTCCAAAATAAAACCCCATTGTAGTTCTGAAAAAACTCCTTCCAAACCCCCCATCAAATCTTCCTTAATCTCCTTGGTAATCCTGATGTGATGATGGAGAACAGAACCCCACCCCCCGCATGGCCTCATACAAATTAGTGCTAAAAGTTTGGCCTACTATGACCCTATAAGCAAAGTTCAGATATCAGGAAAAGATTTGGAAGTTATGGAGCATTGCCTTCATCCCATCTCTCCTACCTGCTGCAGGAAGACATCAAGTTTCTTAACTGGGAGGTGGGAAATGCCTGAACTATGTCCAGTTCTATGCTATGTCCAGTTTGGTGGAAGGGCTTTCCCTGTTCTTGAGAGTGAGAGAACCCTCAGTTCCTAGGCAAGGCCCTGAAAAGCCCTTAGAATATCACAGCAGACCATGGAAGAGGGACATCCAGAAAATAAGGAATCATCAAGATAGTGCATTACTGCTTGATTCCCAGACCTCTTGATATTATACCATTTGAGGAATGTGCTGAACTGCTCAAAGGCATAGAATGATATGGAGCATCTAAGAGACATAGCCTTATCACAATAGTAAGTACCATTAAGTGGAAGCCCAAGAAGTTGGGGGTCTTCAGGGTGAACCAGTAAGAAGCAGGATGCAGACTTAATAGCATATTTTGCTAGGAGCACCCCTGGGCCTAGAGCCTGACTTATAGTAACTGTAGCATCAAAGGAAGCTTATTTAGCAAAACACAGGGCTGGCCAATAGCATCACTAACACAAACCCCTTAGGGAAAGAAAAGTTGGGTATAAACTGGTTTATTAACAAGTAGCATATTTACCCAGCGTTGCCCAGGGTTTTATTTTCTCATAGGTAACACTTGTTAGAAATACCTTAAGAATTACTTTCCCTTACCAAGAAGTTAGGTTGAAATACACAAATTTGAGATCCTGTGTCTCTAGTTCCCCAAACTGTCCTGTCCAGTATCTGTAACTTTTGCCTATATTCCTCAATCTAGTCTGTATTCAGAGTTGTTAACATACAGAGGTTGGGCTGCTGCTAGGCCTCGTCTCCATAGCAACCAGCCTATTCAGAGTTCTCTGGCTGAGAATTCTAAAGGCCCCTCCCTAAACTACCAACCCCAGGATTCCATAGAATCTTCACAGCCAGTCAATCATATGAGGTTTTCTCGCCTCACACAGCCAATCATATCAGGTCTGGCACCTGCCTGGCGCAGACAAACAGACAAGATCACTCACAAACTTTGACTTATATATAGTAGATTGACATTGTTTAGCATAAATAGTACATTCCAGCTTTTAGCAATGGTTACGTACACTCAGAGCCACTTGCAACACTTGCTTAGAATATACACTAGGTACGCAATATTCGACCCTTCAAATAATATTCCCTCTCTCTTTGATCCTAAACATTATGACCGGGATGTGCTGTGACCTGGCACAGCCTTATTTCAGCTTTTGGCCACCAACCTCAACACCCTCACACTAACCCACGTACTTGGCAGTCTCTTTTGCTGCCTCCACTGTTAACCTGTAAATTGGGGGTCCCGGGACCAAACAACAACAAGCAAAGATGGGCACTTAGCTGGAACACTCTCTTGGCTAACGAGAGGCAGGGCAACGCAGCGGAATCTTTTATCCTATGTATACCGGTTCAGGTCAGTGAGGAGTCAAGCAGTTTCAAAATACTAACAGTTTTTATTAAACAAAAATAATAAAAACACAAGCACACTCCTAAATAGAAAAAGAAAGAAAGAGAATTTGGGGAATGGGCAGTACGCCACCTGTCCAAAGTCTTGGAGACACCAATTGAAGAGGAGGAAACCCGGAGTAGGGGCCGAGGGGAATCTGCTGGACCAAGCAGCAGTGAGGCGAGGAAGAAGATCCGACGGGAGCTTCAAATGATTTCAGCAAGTGACTTTCAGCAAGGTCCGACAAGAGTTCCAAAGAGCCCTCAGAATGGGGGATTTTTATAGGAAAAAGAACGACCGCAGGCTAGTCTGGTCTCTGGTGAGAACAATAAGTTTTGGGCTGGAGACAAAGCCTCCGGAAGGTCAGGATTTGCATGATTGAATTATATGGCCGGTATGTAGATGCGGCTAGCTCAGCTGTTTAAGGTGTTTGTTTCGGGAGGTCTCCCCCTGAAGCGGATCTGGCAATATCTGGTGTTTGATAGGAGCAACAAGTATCATCCATGCCTAGCTTCACGCTTGTTCGACGGGGCCTCACAAACACTTGGTTGGTGGTAGAAGGTCGAATCATGATATCAAAATGATATCTTTGGTTCACCAAAGCCAGACCAGATTGTGGTGGTAACACCACTCCTTCATTGCCAACCCGTCTCTCAGAATCTTGCTAATACAAACTTTCACTTTATTTTTCTTAATTTATCCATTAATTTTATCTCCCATTTATTTTATATTTGCTATATTTATTTGATTTAATTGTAATGTTTGATTTTTTATTTTTTTAAAATTTTGTTGCCCTTCATTGCCTCCTCGTTTCTTTTGTTTAATACAAGTTTTTAGTTTATTTTTCTTCATTTATTTATATGCTATTATTTGTTTGTTTGTTTATCTCATCCATTTGCTATATTTATTTGCATTTCATTATAATATTAATTTTTTATTAATCTTTTTAAATGATATATAATTTTATATAATTCATAACAATATTTTATTTAATTAATTTTATTTTAAATCTTGTTTTAATTTACCTAGAATTTTATTTATGTTGTTTATTATTATTAATTTTATTGCACGCGCTGTCACTGCTACATTGTGTCCTGTGGATAACTTTATGTTACTCGGTAATTGATAAACAGGGATGAGTGGGGAAAAGTGAAAGTGCACTCTGCTCTGCCTGGTGCTGAATTGTTATGAGAAGAAACTGGGGGAGAGATAACAGGGAAAGGTATGAAGACAGCTCAACAGTGGCCACGGACAAGATGGGCAGAATCAGGCACTAGCATGGGAAAGTGTATGGTGGGCATCAATCACATGTGGTAAGCAATAAATGCTTTGCACACCTAAATTTGTATTGATAACCTATAAAAGAAGTAGACTGCTTTTTAAAATCAGTTTCAGCCACTTCTGTGGAAGTGTTCTGGGACTGCTCTTATAATCCTTGAATAAACACTACTGTAAACCTCAGAGTGTGCTTGTGGTCATCTAGAACATGACATTTTGGTGAAACTCCCAACTTCAAAACCAGGACTGGCAGAATCATTGCTGCTGCACCAAGAAGTACAAGAAGGAGCTGTCGGACCTGGACACTGATCAACAGAGGGATGGGAAGGAAGACCTCAGAGCGGTCCTGAAGAGCTATGACAGAGGAGCCTGGCTGAAAGCCCAGAGGTGGAAAGAGCTACTGGCAGAACTGAGGATGCCACTCACCACCAACAGAAGCCACCCTGGCAGTGGCAGAGGATAGTCCTCTGATTCCTGGATGAGTGCCAGTGCCCAAAAGGAGGCTGTGGCTGGGATGGCACCACAGACTTCTTATGGGGCCATGGAAGGGCCATGGTTCCCAGTGGGAGGCCAGCTGCAGTGGAAGCAATGCTGAGCAGGGTGTTGGAGTGGGACATCTGGATTGACAGTGTTTCCAGCACCCACAGAAGAGTCAGTGATGGAGGAGGAAACTCAATGCCTTCAGGAGGAGCTAGAAGAAGTATGCAAGATGATCCAACAGATGTGGGTGACTATAAAGGCAGATCAAGGTGGCCAGCATCTGAGTGTGTAGCCCAGGCTCTAAGCAACAGGAACCACTGGCAGCTGGAGGACTGAACTCTTCTAGGAGCAGATAGAGGGAAACCGAAAGCAGAGCAGCCTGTGAGGCTACTGCTCCCAATGGGACCTGTGCTATCACCAGCCTCAATACAAGTGATTGCACCAGGAGGAATGCAGCTGACAGACAGGCTGAAAAGTTGCTGTATTTCCTCACCCAGGTGGCTAGGTTCACGGCCAGGTGGGAGCTCACCTTCTTGTTAGAGGAATTGAAGGTGTGATGTGTGATGGTGCAACTAGAAGGGCTGGTGGGGTTCTACAATGAGACCCAAGCTAGCCAACTTTCAGCTCTTCATGAACTATCTGAGAGCAAGATTTGAAGACTCCAATGTCACTGAAGCAAGGGAACCAGTTCATGCAGGAGTACACTGATGAATTGCAGCACTTGGCTCCTCAAGTCTCTGACTGGTCAGAGGCTACCAAGACATAGTACTTCCAAGAGTGCCTAAGACTCAGGATCTTCAAGTGGGCAGTAGCGAGAGACAACCCTGACACCTTGGTTGGCTGGATGCTACTGGCAGGCAAAGAGGAAACTTTGAGACAACGAGTCAAAAGTGACAGGCTGAAGCAAAGACGCAAAGCCCCCCCCCCACCTTAAACTTCGCCCCAAAGGCAGTGGGAGCAAGGGTATAGGGAGAGGCAATGGAGGAATGGCAGCCAGTAAACAAGAGAGATGCATGAGACAGGGCTTATGTCTGTGCTGTGGATGTGAAGGACAACAAACTGCCACTTGCCTAGAGGAACCAAGATAAGTGGTGACAAAGGAAGCAATGTAAGGGGAAGAGCAAAGTATGAGAGAGCAACACTGCACTGACCGTGGAGGAGGTGAGATGCAGCTTTGTGCCAGACAGGGAAGCCAGTGCTGGAGTCACTGGAGAGAACAATGAGGAGCAGCAGGAAACAAGTTGGCCTGCCCTAAGCACCAAAGGGCAGGCAATACTCAGCAAGCACACTGAAACTATGGTAAGTGGGAGCACTATACCCTTTTTTTATACCAATGAAATTAAGACAGTCAATGGATG